>CM053502.1:8988079-9075403 GCA_028627145.1 Eidolon dupreanum | reverse complement strand
CTTTTGCAGCTCCCTGTAATTGTGAGTACAAGTGCTTTTTTTTTGCGGGGGGAGGGGGGGAGGGGAGGGACAAACATCTGAACTATCATTAGATTCTCAAAGGATCTGTGACCCAGGGGAGCAGAGCCCTTGTTTTGGAAAATAGAGGCCATGTCTTGTTGATGCCCAGGTTTTGTCAGCCCTCAGGGGCTGTGCTGGAACTGGGTGTCCTGACAGGGCCAGAAATGAATCCAGCCCACCCCAGCAATCTAGGACACACGCCTCCCCTTGCCCATTGTAGCCCAGGCCTGTTCTGTGGGAGGGGCTTGCAATCTGAGGGGAAAGGGCTAGCCTTTGTTTCTGTCCTAAGCCTCACTTCACTCTGAGCTCATCTGTGAAGTGGGAATAACACCCATCTCATGGTGTTAATGTGAACATGAAATGAGATAATATCTAAAGATCTGGTGCATAGTAGGTGCTCCGTATTACCCCCCTCACTCCTCCTCTTCTGTATTTTATATTACTATGGTAGGTGCCACAAGCCACTTTCCTGCGCCAAGGGGCTCATGCTCTGGAGAAGCTGGGGTGGGTGGAGGGTACTCAGGTAACTATGGAGATCAGTCTCACCAGAGGCAGGCTGCACTATGAACTTTGAGTAAGAGGAAGAGAGATCAGGTCTTTATGGTGAACAAAGTACTCTTGTGAAGGGAGCAGCATCAGGTGGGGCTCCCATAAAGGATAAAGATCCAGGGAGGCTTAAGGCTGGAATGTGGGGATGGGGCTCTTGGCGGTGGGAGTTGCATGAGCAAAAAGGGAGGGGGGGCGGAACTGGGGGTGTGTTAAACGTTGGATGAGACCTGTTCCAGGTAAGCCCTGAGCAGGGACGAAGAGGAGGTTGAGGCTGCCCAGACAAGTTTAGGTGGAGACCTGAGAGTGTCCCTGAGCTGTGGTGGACTCCTACGTAACAGATTGGCACCAAGTCTGAATTAGAGGCAGACAGAAGTCTTGGAGCTGCCTGTGGGAGCTTTAACAGACCTGTGGTGGGGCTGAGAGGCCTGAGGTGAGCCCGGCCCGTGTATCAATTTAGAAGAGGTGGGAGCCAGCATTACTGAGTGATCGCTCAGCCTTGCCCTGCACTAAGTGCTTTAAAACCTGCTCTAGTCCTCCCAAGAGCCCAGGCTGTTCCAGAGGCAGGAGAGTAGGAGAGCTGCTGCTGGCTATTTTTATTTCCAGTTGGGTCAGTGGCCTGGAGAGAAGAGAAATCCCCGAGTAAAGAGCTAGTGAGAGAGGTAGCTTGGGAACGAACCCAGTTGGAACCTTTTAATAGCTAGGTTAGTCCACCGCCCACTCGCGCGGCTTCCAGCGTGGGCCACCAAGTTGGGCAGCACAGCCCCGTGCCAAGGCCTCTGGGCCTGTCAGCGGCAGAAGACTGAACTGCCCCTGTCCTTGATCTTATTTTTCCAACCCCTTCCTCTCTGGAGATGGTGGAGGTAAAGTCTGGTTCCTAGTCAGGTGGTCCGGGTTGGCCTCCGCCGCTCCAGAACCCTTTGAGGACACTACGGTCAAGACCGAAGAGCCCGGGACCCTTCTGCAGAAGGCGCAGCTTCGGGACTTGGGGCAGGAGCCTGGCCTCCTTGATTGGCCGCGGCTGCAGAGCTGTCTCTCTAGGATTGAGCCTTTTCCTCTGGAGAGGCGGAGCCGCACGCCACTTCCACCAATAGGATTCAGAGGATCCGCCCACAACAGGCCACTTCCGGTGGCGTTCTCGGCTCCCACTGTCTAAGCGGCGGCTCTGGGTGCCGAGCCCTCGCGTACCCAGATCATTTCCGGGTGGAACCCCACGACCACGAGCTGCGATTGGGCGACCGTAGACGGGGCACTTTCGGTGTCCAGGTGCTTGGGTTCTTTGGCTGGGGGAGAAAAATGAAGCCCGGCGCCCCGGCCCGTGCTTGGTCTTTTTTGTGGCTGCTGCAGCTGTTGTTGCTCTCGCTTAACCTGGTCCACTCCAGCGGTCCCCGCACTTTAGTGCTGCTGGACAACCTCAACCTGCGGGAGACGCATTCCCTTTTCTTCCGGAGCTTGAAGGGTGAGACCTTGGTCCGAGGCGGCGGCGGGTGAGAGTGTGGGGTTGGAAAGGTCCCCGAGCCCGAGGGCATCGGCCACCCTCCCTCCCACTAGTTTGCCACGAGCGGGCCTCCCAGGTCTGCCTGCCGCTTTGGGTGGGGGTTGGGGAGGGCGGTTATGGTCTCTGCAGCGGTGGTTTCCCTTTGCATCCCCTCTGCCTCAGCTCCCTGTTTTCTTCTTGTCCAGATCGGGGCTTTGAACTCACATTCAAGACCGCAGATGACCCCAGCCTTTCCCTTATTAAGTATGGGGAGTTCCTCTATGACAATCTCATCATCTTCTCCCCCTCGGTAGAAGGTAAGGACTGCACGGCGGCCCCAGAACCAGGATTCGAGGTCCAGGGACTCATCGATCACTTTCTTTTGGATCTTGGGCATGTTCTGGGTCATGGGATGGGTCACCTGCGCAGGGCGCTGCTGCTTCCAGAGAAGAGGACCATGTTAACTTCTAACCTGGGCCCAGGAGAACACGTCTCCTTTCCAAAAGACACAGCTGAGAACTGTGGGGCCAAGTGTTGCCATAAACTATGGAGCAGGGGGCCCTACTACTCCGAGAAGTGAGTTTTCTCTGTAAAAGGCCTGGTAGGAAAGGTGGAGAGCCCCTGGATGGGTTGGCTTGTGTGGAAAGAGGAAGTAGCATGCTGTTAATGTGGTTTGCTGTAAAGGGGCACTGTAGTAGTTGATCTTAAGAATTCAGGTGGATTCATAATTCTCAGACTGAAAAAGAACACTGGCGATTATCTAGCCCAGCCCCTTATTTGAGGGTGGATGGATATGTCCAGGGCTTACTAGAGAGTTGGCTCATTGTTGAAGAGAATGACTATCTTTACTAGATTATTCAGTATTCCAGTGACAGGAAGCTTACCACTATCTTATGAGGCAATCCACTCCACTACTAGACGACTCTGTTAAGAAGTTCTTACATTAAACGGAAATTTGTCTCCTGTTCCCTACTTTGTTTAATCGGGGTGGGGAAGAGAGGAGGAAGGGGTTTCTTATACTCCCTAGGGCCCTTAGAGAGTGAGTCTCATGCTTATTTTGTTTATAGGCATAGCCTTCACGCAATCATAGCCTATTCAGCTGTTTCTGCTCTAGACTAAATATCCCCAGTTCCTTTGGCCGTTTCTCTCTTGCTCTGGTTTTTTGGTGAACATCCTAGTTATTCTCTTCTTTAGTGGCTTCAGTTTACCTTTTCCTCAGAGGACTCGGGTTGTCCCTGTCT
The DNA here is from genome assembly GCA_028627145.1 of Eidolon dupreanum. Taxonomy (NCBI): domain Eukaryota; kingdom Metazoa; phylum Chordata; class Mammalia; order Chiroptera; family Pteropodidae; genus Eidolon; species Eidolon dupreanum. Next base: position 9,072,079 of record CM053502.1, on the reverse strand, counting down.
AGGGTAAGATGAGACTGCCATTTCTTCCTTCAGTTGTTGAAGCTTAAGTCTTTTGTTTCATTGGAAGCTACTTTATTCTCTGTAGTTCATGTGAGATGGGGTACAATTAAATCCTTGAGGTATTTTTTCTTAGGCTCCCGGCCCCTTATTACGTTACCCCTAACTTTCTCGCCACATGTGTCTTTGGCATTGGCTTTTTGGATGAGGTGTAGTTGGGTGGAAGTGACCCCAGATTGCACAAAACCTTCAAGTTACTGGGCACGTGAATGGAGTCTTCAGCAGGTTAATTGGCGTTTGCCAAGTTTCTGCTGTTTGGAACTCTGAAATAGGTTCTGAAGAGTGACAGAACCTGCTTTTGAGCAATTCTTTCAGTGTGTCTTTGAGGACATAATAAGGACTTAAAGTGAGTTGCCAAACTCTTTGTGGGGATGGAGTGGAGGAGCATACAGGAGGCGGATTGAGAATGTCACTGAGAAAGAAGGAAACGGTGGGTGAGACAGGGAGAAGGTTGAAAAGGTAGGTGGGAGATATATCAGAGAGCCTCAGAGTGTTTCACAAACATGAGTCAACCTCTTCAGTACCTCCTTTATGATTTTTACCATATTCCATGTCACCTATGTTAATAATACTTAATATTTTTCTTCAAATTGACTCACTTTTTAAAAACTAAAATAACATTTTGAAAGAAAACTAATAATGAACCCAGTGTCACCATGGAAAATGGAAATCTGGTATCATCTCTTGCTTTCAGTAGAAGACGACTATAAATAGAATAAATACAGTGTTGTTAAATTCTCACCAGATTCTATTGCCTGCCTGCCTAAGGCTTAGAGCCAGAGGCTTCCTCTTAAAAGAGATTAGCAAGTGTGAAGGAAGTGTTAAAGACCTGTATCAAACTATGACATTCTCTTTGATGGAGAAAGCTTGAAAAATAATTGGGATGGGAATCTAACTCTCTAGGGCTCTGAGATGCAGTTTTATTGAAAGCCCTGCCCCACGTCACTGTTATGCTGCTGTCTTGGGCACTCCTGCGGAGAAGACTTGTGTCTTGGGGTGGGGTGGGGTGGGGTGTCAAGGGTTTGACCCCTGCTCTGAGGGCCCTTCTCTGGTACTGGGACCACCTGAGAGTGTGGGGATGCCGGCCTGGCTTTCTTCTCCGGGTGTCCATGGGTTCCTTGTAATAGTGGCTACAGAAGGATCCTTAACACATTCTCTGTACCCCCCAAAAAATCTGAATCCCTTTTTAAAAATGGGGAAATGGGCTCAGAAATGTGAAGGGATAGCCTAGATTTACCCCCAGGTGCCTTCATTTCAAAGCCTATTTTTTTTCACTATACAAGTTTCAACAGCTGCAGTCTTGACATTTACATTTTGGACTGGCTAATTTGGGGGCCGTCTTGTGCACTGGGCCTCTACCCACTAGATGGCAGTAGCTACCCCCTCCCCCAGTGACAGCCAGGAATGTCTCCAGACACTGCCCTGAGGGGTTGGGAGCCACTGCAGGGTACCAAGAAGCTAGTTTTGAATTGTCAAAGACACCGCCTGGCCCCTGTCGGAGAGTGGAGAGATGGCTTTCTAAATGTAGTGTGAGGGGCGTGTCCTCACACAGAAGATGTTCAGTCTGTGCCTGAAGGAAAGGTACGGTGCTTTTTTCCCCCTGAAAATTACCTCAGAAAAGAGGGCCATTCTCATATTTAGATCTTTACAAAGTCATATTATGGACTCATTTCCCACTGCCTAATGGATATTTAATGGACAGACTTCTATGTCCAGTCTTAGTAAATGGCACATCTATCCTTCAAGTAGCTGGGGCCAGAAACCTTGGGGCCGCCCCCAGCGTCTCCCGCCCGTACCCCATCCCCATCCGCCAGCAGGCCCTGCTGCCGGCTCTGCCTTGGGAATGTGGGCGCAGGCCCCTCCTCCTCCCCACTGCCCTCTACGCCTCCCTTCCACACCCACCTCCCTTCCTCTGCCGTGGTCCAGTCACCTGTGCACCGCCCTGATTGTCACAGCAGCCTGCTAACCCATCCCTCTGCTTCCACCCTTACTGACTGTACCCAGTTCTCCACCTAGCCACCAGCATCATCCCCTCAAAACAGAAGTCAGATCATGTTGGCCTTCCGCTCAAAACCCTGCAGCGGCGCCTCCCCACAGCCGGCGTCTCCATGGGGCCCACAAAGCCATGTGTGAGGCGCCCTCCTCACGCCACCCCACTCTCCTCTGCTGCCGCTCGCCGCCTTTCCCTCTAGCTGAGCCACAGTGGGCTCCTTGCTGGTGACATGCTCACCATTCTCAGTGCCTGGAATGCCCTTCCCCCTATGCTGCCTGGCTCGCTCTCCCACCTTCTCAAATGCCACCTGTCCAGGGTCTTCCCCGACCAACCTTATATACTAGCTCCCCTTCCTCAGTGTCCCCCTTATTTTTCTTCTCAGCACACGATAAATAATTTTTAATGAATAAATGAATTACTGAGCACTCCTTCCCTTTGTGTTGAACATCAGGGTGTATTTTGGAGAAGGCTCTTGAGCCTAGTTTTGTATGCTTGGGGCAGTCACCTGACCCAATTGACCAAAAAGGGATATGATCTCACAATTACAAATGTTGGAAATTAATGAGTCTTTTTGGTGATCACTTTAAAAAAGCGGTATGTAAAACGGTTCTGTTCTGGCTGTCATGGATATGAGTTGATAGGATTACTACGAGAAAGAGCCTACTCGTTTTGGGCAAATAAGTACTAGTCTCAGGTGACGGCATCATATTCAAAAGTGCTCTTTCTCAGACAACTTGGACGGAAGTGAAGTCAATGGGCTCTGGAAGACTGTGTTAGGTGACTTCAAAAGTGCCTCTAGTGGTGACAGACACTGATGTGAAAGGTGCAGGTGATGACTTTGAAGTTGTTTCATGAAATGTGAGTGGAAAAATGCAGCATTTCTAAACAAATATTTTACATATGATTTGAAATGTGTATAAATAACTTGGCTATAGTTGGTAGGTGTTTGAATATTTCATTTATACTTTTAAAAGTTTAGAAATTTGAGCCGTTAATCTTGGACCATCCCACTAGGAAAATGGGAGACTTGCCCTGAGGGCATAGGTGGTAACCGGCCCTGTCATTGTGGGCCTCCAGAGGGAGCTGTTCTGTGATTGATTGTGGCTAGTCTGCAGCCCACCTGCTCCCGCCCAGATGTCAGAGGAGCAGAGAGAGGAACCTTCTGGAACACTGAGTCTGTTGCTTCTTTCAGATTTTGGAGGCAACATCAACGTGGAGACCATCAGCACCTTTATTGATGGTGGAGGCAGTGTCCTGGTAGCTGCCAGCTCAGATATTGGTAAGTTTAACCATGGGAATTCTCGTACTTTCCACCATTTCTCCAGGAAACTTGGAGAGCTTTGCAAATGGAAGCTGCCAAATCAGCATTCACTGGGTGGTCCTGGCCAGGAAGTGTGTGGGGACTGTGGAGCCATTCAGTCCCTCCCTTCCTGTGACCAGAGCCAATGAGATGCGGGTCTTTTTAAGGCCTGGGAACCCTGCTTTTTTTCAGCTTTTTTTGTTTGTTTGTTTCCTTTTGTTTTTGTTTTGATAGCTCTTTCCTTAAAAAGAGAAGACAAGTAGCCTAATTGGGTGGAGCCCAAAGCACTGGACAGCTTTTAGTTCTGGAAAATTTCAAAGATCCCTAGAATTAGGAGTATGGGTAGAGTAATATCCTGAACCCCATATATTTATCACCAAGCTTCTGCTGTGAACAACACCTGGCCAATATTGTTTTTTTTTTTTTTCAGTATTGAGAGATTTTTAAAACCATACTGGGTAGAGTTTTCAGTGAGGTGATGATGAGGAAGAGAAAAACCTCGTAAGCTGAGGCTCACCCGGGTCAAATTTGCTTGAGGTATTACTTTGCTTCACAGGTTTTTGTGCCGAACCAAGGTCACTGAGCTAAGGTCACTGCATATTTGTGGAGGGAGAGGAAGGGCCAGGTGGCTTTTTAAAAATAATAAATCATATTTGGACCTTTGCAGGCAAAATATCATGGTGTCATTCAGTGGTCTAACTGTGGTTGAGCCCGGCCTGGTGAAGCTACAGGGCCCTTGGGGGTGACTGGGAGAGTGAGTCATGAGGATGCCAGGACAAGTGACATAGCTTGGCCCAGGTCCCACCCACAAGGGCCCAGCTAAACATCTCTTGGGTCTGTGCAGGTGACCCTCTTCGAGAGCTGGGCAGTGAATGTGGGATCGAGTTTGATGAGGAGAAAACGGCTGTCATTGACCATCACAACTATGACATCTCAGACCTTGGCCAGGTAATCAGGCCTGTCACCTTCAGGTTTCAGGCCATTACTGCAAAGCTCAGCCAAGAAACCATAAGGGCGTCGGGAGGGACCCCTGGCTTGGGGGCACCTTTTCCTGACCACCACCCTTCCCCGTGCTCCTGCAGCATACACTCATCGTGGCCGACACGGAGAACCTACTGAAGGCCCCAACCATCGTTGGGAAGTCGTCTCTAAACCCCATTCTCTTTCGAGGTGTTGGGTGAGCGAACAGGGTGAAGCCAACAGAAATGTGGGGGAAGCGGGGTCCCTCTATTTTGTCAAGAAAACAGCTGAACTTATTATTTGGGGGTATTCCTTCCTCCAGGGGAAATGGATGAGATTACGATACGAAGAGTCAGACTTCATAGTTACAGCAAGAGGGAGAGCTAAGTGATTTGATGTTAAGGAAGTAGAATTCATTCCTGCGAAGAAATGGCCTTTAGGGGACTTCAGGTCCTTTGGGCTCAGTCTTGGGGTCAGAGTTCGATGGTTCTCTTTTCGTTCTACAGGATGGTGGCTGATCCTGACAATCCTTTGGTATTAGACATCCTGACGGGCTCTTCCACTTCTTACTCCTTCTTCCCGGATAAACCTATCACCCAGGTGAGGGGCCTCTGTAGCCTTGGAGCTCCAGCTCCTGGGCCTGGTAGCAGAGCATTTTATTTGAAGATGAGCACTAAGCGGGAAAGCACACTTTGTCGAAGCTGATGAAATGAGGCGTTGGTGGGAGCGAGAAGTGGGCAGACGTGTAGGGTCTCAGGTCCTGCCCTCAGGCGGGGCCTAGGTTGTCCAGGTCTAGGCTGCTGTCCTCTTGCCTTTGAGGTCCAGTGGTTTGTCCTTTGCCCTGGCTCTCCTGGGTGACAGCCCCGTGTTGTTCCCAGTATCCGCACGCCGTGGGGAAGAACACCCTCCTGATTGCTGGGCTCCAGGCCAGGAACAATGCCCGGGTCATCTTCAGTGGCTCCCTCGACTTCTTCAGCGATGCCTTCTTCAACTCAGCAGTGCAGAAGGCAACGCCTGGTTCCCAGAGGTGAACGCCAGGGGACCAAGGGGCATGTGGTCTGCGTGGTGGGATCTGTGCAGATGGGGAAGAAGGAGCCTTTTAGCTAAAAGTGTCAAAAGCTAAGTGTCTTTAGATGCTTTAAAATTACTTGAAGACTTGACTTTGTTGCTGTTGCTGGTATTGGCACCCCAGACTTTTCTAGTAATGGCTTCTGTGGAGATGTTTCAAAAATGGTGTATTTATCGTGTAAAGCACCAGCACTTCACATCTCTTCATTTTTTTTCTGTGTCCCCACAGAAAAAACCAAGATACCTAGATATGTACGGCCTACAGGTGGGAATGAGCTTTAGTGCACTTGTCTTGGTGGAGTCAATAGACCTGCTTGCCAGCACCCCTGGAAAGGGGTCGGTTCTGGGGCTACAGCCTCTGTTTGCCTCCTGCAGGTATTCCCAGACAGGTAACTACGAGCTAGCTGTGGCCCTGTCCCGCTGGGTGTTCAAGGAGGAAGGCGTCCTCCGTGTGGGGCCTGTGTCCCACCACCGGGTGGGCGAGACAGCTCCACCCAATGCCTACACCGTCACTGACCTAGTGGTAAGAGCTTGGAGTGGGAGGGCCCGTTAGTTTTGGCCGAACTAACTCAGCTGGAAAGCATTTATGGGCATGTCTGCGTTGGGCCCAAGCGGCCTAAGTAAGGATGACTGGGTTAACCTCTACCCTGAAGTCAGAAGAGCTGGTATCCTGACGAGGGCCTTGCGGGGAGGTTTGGCTTTACTGTGGGAGTGCAGAAGTGGGAGGAGCTCCACAGAGTCACTCTGCTGGGAGTGGGGACCCCAAGAGAAAAAACATCAGGGTCAGATCTTGAGAACGAGTCTGTCAGAGGAAAGGTAAGAGCAGCGAATATGAAAGCAGGGACGTCTGAGAGTGCCTGGCACATTCTAGGGGTGCAGCGTGGCTGGGGTGCAGACTTCCATGGGCCTGTGAAGAGGCGTAGATGGGAGTCAGGGGTTAGCCCGCTGGGCGGTACCTCAGCCCCTGTCCAGGGGTGGGTGGTAGGGCTCATCCAGTTTGTCACGACTCCTGGGAGTTCCTGCCAGATTCATGAGTGGGGATTCAGCACAGCTCCGAGGACAGAGGCACCCTCCAGTTGCCGTCCCCGCTGGCTAACTGGCCTTTTTATCTCAGGAGTACAGCATCGTTATCGAACAGCTCTCAAATGGCCGATGGGTCCCCTTTGACGGTGATGACATTCAGCTGGAGTTTGTCCGCATAGATCCTTTCGTTAGGACCTTCTTGAAGAAGAAAGGTAAATAATTCTTGCACGAGAAGCTGCAGGAAGGCAATCCCCGCCTCTGGCTTGCTCTCGGGAGGCCAACAGAAACACAGCAGGAAAGTCCTGCTTTATCTGTGTCACTCTTCCCCAGGTGGCAAGTACAGCGTCCAGTTCAAGTTGCCTGATGTGTACGGTGTGTTCCAGTTTAAAGTGGATTACAACCGGCTAGGCTACACACACTTATACTCCTCCACTCAGGTGAGCACAGGTCACAATTTGTTTTCAGCCAGTGTGTGCCCCACTTGGGCTTCAGAGTGGTCGGGGCCTGTCACCTCTGTCCTGTTGCAGGTGTCAGTGAGGCCACTCCAGCACACGCAGTATGAGCGCTTCATCCCCTCGGCCTATCCCTACTACGCCAGTGCCTTCTCCATGATGGTGGGCCTCTTCCTCTTCAGCGTCGTCTTCTTACACATGAAGGAAAAGGAGAAGTCTGACTGAGGCCAGAGCCCGGGGACTCCTCACAGCATTGAGATGACAGAGGGTTTCAATAGGACTGGGTTTTTTCCCCTTTATGGTGGGTTTTTTGTTTTTTTAAGCCGTGGGACAATGGCACAGCCTTACCTCAGTGGGAGATGCAGCATTGAGTACCAAGGGATGGGGGTTAGGGAGCGACTTTTATGTAAATTTTTTCACCTGATGCTAAGTGGTGTTTTTCATATGTGCAGTCACTGTCATTTATAAAATAAAGAGAAACATTGCCCTCACACTTCATCTGGCCCCCGCAGTGCTTCGCTGATGGTGGGGTTGGTGTTCGATAAGGACTGGATACAAGATAGTAAGTGGCCTCTTTTAATTTTGCTGAAGACTGGACTATATTTTAACTCTGAAATGATAGCATTTCCAAATTTCTCAAGGGATAAAATAAAGTTAATATTACACTGAGGCCAGTGGGGAATCACTGAAATGAGAAACCTGGGGTGACAGCGCTTGCCTTTACAACAGAACTGTACAACTGCCTGGTGAAAAGAACCTTAAACGTATGTTCGTGCGCCTCAGGCAATGGCCATGTCCCTAAAAAGCATGCGAAAACTGTGTTAAGCCCTTCCCCGTCGCTGGTTTCTGCCCACAAACTTTTCTTTATGGTGTAAGGATCAGTCTTAAAGCCAAACAGTTCAAGGCACAGACGTATCTGCAGTTATAAATGTGCGTTTAATTCTTCACAGTTCCTGTGAGAAATGCTAGTCAGTAAGAAATCAGCAAGTCTAAAACACTGTGCTGTTCATTTCCGTTTCTTCAGCCATTTCAGCTCTGCTAGACCATGCGGTAGCTGGTAGAGCTCTGTGGAATGAGCCCTCAGACACACCCCAGAGCTGCTTCAGAATGCACAGCTGAAGTACAGAGGCTCCCTACTTCTTGCCTGCATGGTTTTTCGGTTTTTCATTCTGAAATCTGAACATACTGACCTGTACAAATGTTTGCCTTAGCTCAGGTAGCATGCCACTAACAGCCACTACCTTGGCCTGGGTCTTCTCTCTACAGTGGAGTACAGGTCTGCCCCTCAGCCCAGCCTCATCTAACAGACCAGCTTGGCCATTAACTCTTCAGAGGTCTGTGAAGACAGGACATAGGCATAAGGGAGGGCTTCTGGGTCAGCAGTTAGCACCTGCATGATCTTTTCACCCGGTGCAGAGAACTCATTCTTTTGGATTTGTAGGCAGAGATCATAGCGCATTAATTTCAGCATAGATACTCGGAGGGGCCCAGTGATTAGTCAGCACTGTTTTAGCGTTAGGCCCTTTGATGTCATCTAGACCAGGGGTCGACAAACTGGCCCGTGGGCCAATCCAGCCTGCTGCCTTTTTTTTTTTTTAATGGCCTACAAGCAAAATATGGCTTTTACATTTTTAAGTGGTTAAAAAAATTAAAAGAATACTTAATGACACAAAATTCAAAATTCAGTGTCCCTAAATAAAGCTGTATTGGCACACAGCCACATTTGTTTACAGGCTTAAGACTGCTTTTGTGCTCCAATGACAGCTGAGTGGCTACGACAGCCTGGGTATTTCCTCGCTGGCCCTCCACAGGAAAGGTCTGCCAAATCCCGTCCAGACCAGTGTCTTCATCTTATAGGTAAGAGAATTTTAGACCATACAGGTTATATGATGCATCCAAAACCACACAGCTAGAGTTAGTAGCTACAGACTGTAAGCTTCACTCAGCTTGTTCCTCTCATTTGCCAAACCAGATGCCTTCTCTTCTGTTGACCAGCCCTCTGTGCCATCTTTATTCCTGACTCTCACTCTCACACCTGGGAGCCCCCCTCTCAGCATTCACAGACCATCACAACACAGATGCTGCCACATTCTTTTAGTAATGCACCAGCTACATCAGAGCCATCACGGGGCTGCCCTCCAGGAGTAGAGGAGGAGGGCTGCCTGACACAGTGCCTCGTATTCCAGGTTGGCCAAAAATAACATCTTCATTTTTGTTTCCACACAGCTCTTCTCTGTAAGCCTGTCGGCCAACAGAGTGGCTGCCGATTGTTGGAGGAGCCAACCAATCATCTTGTCTAGTTTCAGATTCTTCAGGGCCAGAGTATGTTCACCCCAAAGGCTTAAATGAAGCACATTGGCCGCTACTCGGGCAGATGGTCTCTGCAACAGGAAGGGAAGCTGAGGTTTAGAACATCTGTGAAAAGTATCTGGCCCACAGCCCTCTTCGTTAATGAATCCTCGTTTTAGGGTCTTCCCTCCTGATCCCAACCAAATTCTTCTCTACCTTCCTCTCTCCTGACATATGCTGGCTGTTCTCTACCCAGGCTCCAGGCTTTTCCACGTGTTTCCCCCCAGTTGGAATAGCCTCTCTATCGTGGAGGCCCATGAACCGCCTTCTGTATGAGCACTGTCTGGAGTGAGGGGTGTTTATCTCCCAGTCACTGGTAGCAGCAGGAATTATTGTGACCGGTGAGAGGTAAGTGGAAGAACAAGAATTTGAACCCTGGTCTGTCTCTGCTCTTTCCACTAAGCATGCCACCTGAACTGGACCTGCTCCTACTCCAACTGTGGCTTCCCATGTGTTAGCCTTTAGATTCCTTTAATTTCAGAATGTCCAGGTCTGCTCTCAGATGTCTTCATGTCTGTCTGTCTCATTAGATCGCAACTGTTTCCATAAAGTACATCTCCATAATTGACATTTCTTGAAAATGCATCTTTTCCCCTCTGAGTAACTGAAGCAACTAAAGCCAGGAAGAATTGAATTGTTGGAATTCTGACTAATTTGGTGGCTGGCTCCCCTACTCTTATTTATGTTAAAATCTGTTTTGTTCTATATCTGGCCTTTACTTCAGTAAGACAAGAGCTGTCTGTCACCCTAGTGCTTGCCCAAACCTGATCTTTACTCTGGAACATGAACTGAGGGTTCCATCTGCACAAAACCTGGGGATAGCCTCACCTTGCTGGCCTCTCGTTGGAGTAGTGACCTCACCAGCTGCCTCACATCTAGAGGCACCGACTCAGGCAGTGCAGGCAGCTGAGCCTCTCGGTAATTGCGGCTTTCAAGATGGGCCCCGTCTTGGCCGTAAAAGGGGTTGGAGAACCCAAAGATTTCATAGGCAAGTGCTCCCACTGCCCAGGCATCAGCCTTGCTGTAGTCGATCACAGCCCTGGGGCCAGGGCAGGCTGAAGACACCTGTTCGGAGAGCAAAGGTGAGTGGTCAGTCATTTTGCTGGTATTTTTAACTTCATGTTCCTGCTCGGCACGGGCTAATCTGAACTCTGTCTCAAGGAACCCAGAATTTGAGCTCAGATCCAGAAGAATCTGCTTAGGCTGCCTGCCTGTGCTGACAAAGCTTCCATCTCCCAGCAACTTTAGAGAGACCCACATTAAAACACAGTGGCAGAGAAGGGACTGGTGCCAAATTATGGGTCATAAAAGATGCAAGTGCTGAGAAAATCATGAGGTACCCAGCTGTGTACTATCAGTGGAAACAGAAGAGTCTGCTGATGGCACATGACACGCTCAGCGGGACTCACCTCAGGAGCCATCAGGCAGCCGTTTCCGCCTCGATCCACATACCAGCTGGTGAAGGGCAGCTGCAGCCCAACGTGCTCATCGGCCAGGCAGCAACCAAAATCCGCGATCACCAACCAGGGGCAGCCATCTGGGGAGGGACAGGCGAGGTGAGCCACTGATTCTCTTTAATTTTTCCTCTGAGAGGCCCTCCTATGTTCCTACTAAAGCCACCATCAAGACGTGGGTGACAGGGACCCAGTGTTGACCCAGGAGTGCAGGCCAGAAAGGCCTGGCTGGGACTCACTCCCCAGAGAGCCAGGACACCAACATGGCAATGCCTCGGAAATAAAAGCTCCCGGATGAAGCACCAAGCAAAGAAATGGATAGAAGTTTGCCTTAATCTAAATCTAGTAATCGGAGCTGTCCCTAGACTGAAGCTGCTGCTTGTGATTTACTCAACAGATGGTGCTTGGCTCAAATGACCTCAGAGGGCCCTTATACCCCAAGATTCTTTGATCTGAACTTAACGAATCCAAACCTAAGAAACAGATGCATTGAGAATTATTTGTAAAAGTATTCACACAGACTTCCTTTAAAAAGCCAGTTCCTCTAATAATTTAAATATTTAATTATTTTAAATCTAGTTCAAAATTTATCAGATGACTCTTCTTGACAATATTCCCAGGCAAGTGGCCATCCAGCTTCTAGTTGAATGCTTCCAGTGATCGGGAACTCATTATTTCCAGAAGCAGCTCGACTTACATTTGGACAGCTTTCATGATTTGAAAATTCCTTCTTACATTGAGCTAAGGTCTTCTCCTCTTTAACTATATTCAAAGAAACTTCCACCACTGAGATTTTTCTGTAAGTGGGCAACAGAAAGGAACCTGGGCACATCAACTATCACTCCACAAATCCCACAGAGAGAACAAAGCCTCCATTTTGAAGGAGAGATTGTTCATGTCTTGTGTACAGAGCTAAATTTAGACACAACTTATAAAAGGGTATAAAAACCAAAAAGGACCTAAAGGGTCCTGATGTTCCTAGACTCTGTCTAGTGCCCCCTGAAGCCCTGAGGTACAGCTAGGCACGTACCTGCATCCAACTCCACAAGGATGTTGTCAGATTTTAAGTCTCTGTGTGCAACGCCCTGTTGAACCAGATGATCCACACCCTCCAAGAGCTGCAAGAGCATCACAGAGGCCAGGCGGGGGCTTGGGGTGTTCTCACGAAGGTACTGGCGCAGGGTGCAGGGGTAGCTGGTGGAGAGGGCGACAGGGCCTCTGGCTATTGCGCATTGATGATCCCTAGCATCTTATTTACTATTAGGATAATGGCCTTTCCTCTTCTGGAGCTTTTCAGTTTTCTTCCCCAAGTATCCCTTTCTGTTCCCACCTACTATCCTGAAATTAGGAAGTAAGAGCTGGGGCCTCACATGTTGAAAGTGACACCAGAAATGCTCATTTCCTTAAAGCATCCATTATGGCACTACTGGGGGCACTACAGGGAACACAGCCACAGAGAATAGCAACAGTCAAATGCACTAAAAGCACTAGATGAAAAATCTTTTCTAAATAAAGATGAGATCCTGTTTTCATGGAAAATCGTCCTAAAGGGAAACTGCCCCAGATGTGGCTTTATCTCCCAAAGGGTGAGGATCTCTTCCCTGTGTCCCTGGGCTCCGGGTGCTCAGAGGTCCGGACCAGCTCCCACTCCAAGTCCTGCCATAGGCCTGCCACTTACTTCTTCATAACGAGGAAAAGTGTTCGCCCGTGGCCCAGGCCCTCGGGGTGAAGACGTGGGGGCAGCACATCAGGGTAGTCGACCAGGGCCCCTGGCAGCAATGGGACAGACGAGGTGAAGGCGCGGAAGACCCGGATGATGTTGGGGTGAGGGGCCAGTTGCTTGGGCCCTCCCTTGGATTTTCTGTTTAGCCAAAAGGGACAAATGTATGAGGACAGTATCAGATACAATGGTTGGAAAGTTAATAATCTAAAGCCAGAAAAAATATTGACATTCATTTATTCACTCATTTATTTGCCAAATATTTACTGTAGATCTGCTATATGCCAGGTAGAGAGCCTAGTTTTGGAGAAAAAGAAAAACACATAAAGATGACTCATCACATCTGATGACTCCACTAGTCCATATCTGTCCATCCATTCACCCATCTGTCCATCCATCCCATGCAGCAGACACAGTGGTTAAGAGCCCCTGGAATCAGACTGCCTGGGTTTGGATTCCAGATCTGCCACTGTACGTCCTTGGCCAAGTTACTTAACTTCCCTGGGTTCAGTCTCAAATGCAGAAGGGGAATAGGTAGTAATATATCACACAGGTTGTTAATACTTGTAAAGGATCTGGAATCTCTGTGATTCCAAGTTCTACTATAATACTAGGTATGCAGTATGAACTCAATAAACCTTTGTTGAATGAATGAATGAATGTAGACAGACACTGTTCGTAGATGTGTCACCTGCCTGCCCTCCCACCCCTCCTCCAGGAGTCCCGCACCCACAGCCCTGCTGAGGCACAGCGGCTGTGTTTTGAACTGCGTGACTGCCTGCTGTGTACTAGCCCTGCCCCTCCACCAAGCTGCCTGGACTAAGGGTGGGTAGGATCTGACCCACGGGCCACTGAGCCTGCAGTCACATATGAGATCCAAATGATTGGCAGGGAAGGGGAGGGGGCCAAATAGATTCTCTGAGCAGTGTGAATGAGGAAACATGGCAGTAACCCGGCAGTCCACAATGGGGCTGGTGAAAGGATGCCATGAGATTCGCTTGGGGCCATGCGAGCCAAAGGTATGCACGAACAGAAGAGTGATGGGGTAAGAAATAAGGATACTGGATGGAAGAGAGAGGAGAATGGAGCAGAAGTCTAGAGACATCAACACAACACTGAGGGAGTATGCTGCCTGCCTTGTCCCCAGAGCTGCCTCGGTTCCCAAGCTTTGTAGATCCAGTCCACGAGAGGCCTTCTGCTTCACCTGAGTGGGCCCCTGTTCTATCCAATCAGAGGAGTTACAGCATTGTTCCTGTGGGCCGCTGGGGCTAGTGGGAGAATCAGGATCACAGATAAAGGCTGTCAGTGCTACATGGGAAAGCTCTGCCCATTGGTCACAGAAGCACAGAGGAAGAGTGTGGCTGTGCTAGGGAGGTACATGTGTGGGTGTGTTTGAACTGAGACTTGGAACAGGACAGGAGGCTGTGGGGAAGACAGCCCAAGGATAGCTAACTGCACGGAGAAGCCTGATCCCTTGGGGAAGGGCAGTATGAATTCAGTAAGTATGGTGGAACATAGCATGTAAATGGGACAAGATGAGAAATGAGATCAGAGAAGTGAGAGGAACAGATACAGAGGGCCAAGACTGAGGTCCCTAGATGAGCAAAAGCCCAGTGGAAATACACCCAGAGTGCTCAGGGAATAGTGTTAGACAGTGCCAGTACTTCAGGTAATAGACCTGCCACATTCATCTAATTCAACAGACTCTCACTGAGCTGTGGGGGAATGCAGTAAACAGAACCACGTTTTGGGTTGTGTGTCCTGCACTCAGCATACAGTATAGCTGGAAAAAGCAGTAGAAAATAGAGACATCTATGATTTATGGTCAGGCTATGGGAAAAAAAAAAAAAAAACTAAGGAAAAAGGACTGGAGAGTGGTGGGGACCATGTCAGGTCCGGGCAGGCCTCTCTGCGGCAGACGTCGGAGTGCTCACAGCTATGTGACGGCACCCTGTCATCGGCTGAAGCTAACACCTCAAAAGCAGCTGAACTTCAGATGTCTGCTTTTGCCCACAAAGGAATTAGGAGAAGAGGATGACAGTGTCGAGCCCACCGAGTAGCCGCTTCCGTTGGCCTGCACAGGTCCGTGGCCACCCCGCAGCCTTCAAGGCCACCGAAGGGGTTTTCCATGTACGTTTCCTTAAGCCCCTATTTCTACCTTCCTGCTTCTGACAGAGCTGGATCTATAAATCAACCCTCCAACAATGCAGCAGGCCCACCTCTTCCTGGTGGTCTACAAACATTACGGGGAACACTGGTGCCTCTGTCATAAGCTCAACATGAATCTACCCCATGTAGACACAGGGTCTACAAAGTCGCTGTCAGCGTAGGCTATCACCCACCTGCTCTTCTCTCTGAGGACAATGCCTCTTTCCCTACTGCTCTGCAGAGCTAATGTCTACTCATCCTTTAAAAGGCAGCACAAACTGTCCCTTCAAGAGGCCTTTCTGAGCGGCCGCACATCTGCAATGCACACACCACCTCTGGGCTTCCTCAGCCCCTGAGAAGACACCATTCTAGAACTTACCACACTGGAATCCGCTCCTGACATGTGGCTCCTCTGGAGAACTCCAGATGGAGAACTTCTAGGGAATGCGCCACTTTTTTTTTTTTTTTTTTTTTTAATTTCTTGGCACCACGAGGTACACTGAAGCTATTAGTAGAATGAATTTTACCTCCGCTGGGGACAGAAGTCAGTTGGTGTGGACAGGTGGTGCTCTACCTGGGCATTGCTTAGGAAGAATCAGAAATCAGATCAGTCTTCCACTTCCTAACTGGGCATTTCTGGATGGCCCTCTGCCCCTGCTCCAGTGTGAATGAGCCATCGGCACCTTCAGTTGGAGTCAGATGATCTGCAATCTTTCCAAAGTTTATTATCCACCAACTGAAAATCCATCAGTAACTACATCATTCGGTAAGCATTTACTATTCACCGTGTGCCATGTCACTGTGCTGAGTGCTGAGGACATATGATGGTTTTGTTCTCAAAGAACTCCCAGCCAGTCAGGTGGGCAGATGGCACTTACCTGTAAGTGACTGCTCCATATTCCCTGGCCAAGGCCACTCGACTAGCTGGGACTAGCTCCTGGCTCATTTTGCTAAAGATGGCTTCGCTGGAGGAGCCCGCCTAAAACACATTCATAACGAATCCAGGGTTACACAGACCTGAGCAGAATGTCAAGTCCAAGTCCTTAGAATATGGACCAGGACAGCTAATGCCTATAATTGGCTTTGACCTGGCAAGGTCAAAGTGGCAAGCCAAGATTAGTTTCTCCTAGGAGAGAAGGCAGAGGTGTCATCCATGTTAACTGAGAGGACACTTTCTACACCTCAAACCCTTGGCAGCTCAGGTGTCAGGGCAGAAAGAGATGTCAAGATGGTCATGGCATGTGATCCTTCTTCCTGCCACAGATGCCTCTGGTCACAACCAGGCTCATCCTTACAGGATCCCTTCAGCAGACAGGCCAGAACCCGACAAGCCCACCTTGGATGAAGCTGTGCTGCTCTACAGAAAGGCCTGCCTATCCCCTAGCAAGAAATAAACAAAAAAAAAAAAAAAGAAGAAGAAGAGGAAAAGCACCTTACTTTCCTCATTTCATTACAAGTGGCTCTCAGGACCTGTGAAACTCGCTAGGTATCAAGCATATCCTCAAAGAATTAAGTCTTTAGCTTTTGTGAATGAAATAGCTGTCATGTCCCAAATGGTGGAAGTTTTGATGCTAAGACTGGATGTTTTGTAAGCCAAGGATTTGGCTACTTGTTAGCTATTAACTCAGCTTGGAAGTGTAATAGCCTAACAACCTTCATTCCACAAATAAAACAGGAAACTGCATTCTTCAGTGTCCAGCATGAGCTGGGTGGCTGTTTTCTACCTGAGCCTTAAATAGATGCTCTGGGCAGGAGAAAGAACATCAGGTTTTGATGAATTTCCTAAACCCACCTATGTGATGGCAAAGTAAAGAAACTACTCTAAATAAATAGAAATCTTTGTGTTTTTTTGGAGGAAAAAAGACTCAATTTCCCAAAGTCTTGAGTCTTCCAAGAGTTCAGAGCAGGGAGATGAGGTGAAAGGGTTGGTTTAGAGGAAAGGAGAATGGTGTCTCCCTTCCAGTGAGGCAGGTCAAGGGAAGGAGTGAGAATGGTGGTCATTGTAGTCCTGAAATTAACTAACTGATCAGCCAGGACTGACAGGTGAGAAACCAGTGCTTTAGGCACTTGCTACTCAAGGTGTGGTTCACAGACCAGAGGCAGGGCATCCCCTGGGAGCTTGTCAGGAAGGCAGAGTCTCAGGCTCCAACTCAGACCTGCTGATCAGAATCTGCCTTTCGACCTGATCCCCAGGTGATTCGTGGACATATTTCATTTTGAGATCTGCTGCTTCACACTCCTGTGTGAGAGGGTGAGGAAGCCTAACTATATAGACACCTGAACTGTGGAGAATCTGTCTTTTCCTATCTCCTTCTGAGGGAAAAACTGTCATCAGGTTCCCCATGACTGGCACTTTGAGAAATGCCTACTTTAGAGATGAAAGGCCCAGCCTTACCGAGATGTTCCACATCATCTTGATGGCCAAGGGAAAGGCAGGGGCCTGTGCGGCTCGCTCTTCTTCTCCTCGTGGGATGATATCGGGGTCTCTCTCTGGAAGAAGCCTGGTGCTCTCTGACACCTCCAGTTTCCGGGGCAACACAGGCATGGTGGCTTCATACACAGCAGCACTGCAGCCCTTGCCAATGGATTGTCCTATCAGATACTCCTCCAGCTGGAAGCCCTGCCAGCGTCTAGTGTCCAGCGGGTCAGGCAGCAGCTTGTTTTTCTGTGTAAAAATTGCCTGTGAGGGAAAAAGCATGCACTGTGAGCCAGGGAAACTAGAAAGGCTTAAGTAAAGGGAAATAGGGGAGGGGAGGTATAATGGGCAAGGTCTTTACCGACAAGATTGAGAACTATTATAAACACAACAAAATTAGGTTTTACTGCTCAGCTTAGGCTTAGGCCATCCTGTCTTTTGCATTATGCAGAATAATTTTTCTCAAACGCTGTTGCTTCACTGCAATCACAGAGACAACACAACACAGAACATTGTTAATTAAGAGGTCAGAACTTCCAAATACTGCAGCTAGCACACCACTCCTTTGCTGCCTGTCAAGCCCCAGCACAATGTGGCGGTTTCTGATTATGGAGGCAGTTCTCTCTGCAGACCTTGGCAGGCAGCTACTGGAAGGTTACCGGGAGCTGTAGATAGACAGGTGTATGTAGTCAACAGCCACCCCTCCACTTGTGAATGACCTCGGGTTGCTTTTGTAGACAAGGGGGTGAAATCAGGAGGATTCCTGGAGCTGAGTCATTAAATCCTGTCTTCCTGTCTCTACCTCTTAGGAATCTGGCAGGCCCCCTCTGTTTTCAGAAAGGAAATAGGAGTACAAGTATTTTGATGGAAACAGATGGAAGTACAGGTGCTGGTGGGGATGCACTAGGAAAGAGCCCACTTCCCAAACAACAAGTCCTTTCCTGCTTCAGGCAGGTAACATTGTTTGCCAAGTCACCAGGCTCCGCCTCAAATCCTGTGTGATCTACGGCTCCCTTCCTTTCCATGGTTAGTCACTCACCTCCAGACCTTCCCATTCTCACGTCATCCCTTCACCTGCTTCTGAGCCAGATTAAACTACACTGTTTCCATGTGTCACTCTTCTGTTCAAAAATTTAACCAATAGGTTATTCAGTGCCTTGTGCTGGTACTTCCTGTAGGTGAAACCTGTTTAGCCAGGCCGGTTTGCACTACCCACACTTATCTTTCATATGCCTCCCTCTAAACCTCTGCTCACACTATTCCCCCCACCACCTATTTCTATTGCATTGCTCTGCCTGGCTCATCCATCAAGTCCCCTCTGTATAGCCAGCCCTGAAGACTCAGCCCACAGCAGCCTTTCCTTCTGGAGGATTCCTAAAACACTTAGTATCTATAAGCTAATATACTTTTCACGATAACTTCTACTTTTTTTAAAAATGAAAGTCTATCTTGTCTATTTGTTTCTAAATTCCATGGAGCAGAAGCAGTATTTTGTAGAGCAATCCTTTTTCAACCACAGTTTTGAGAATGAGATATATACTTTTTTAAGTTTTTATTTTGAAGTAATTATAGACTCATAGGAAGTTGCAGAAAGATAGTACAGAGTGTCTCCTTCATTCGATTTTCCCTAACAGTGACATCTTATAAAGCAGCAGTACAATATCAAAACTGGGAAAGTGATATTGGTACACTACTGTTAACCAGAGCTTACTCAGTTTTCACCATCTTTTTTAACCTACATTCGTGTGTGTGTGTGTGTGTGTGTATCTCTATGCAATTTTATCCCAGGTAAGGATTCGAGTAATCGCCACCACAATCAAGATACAGAACTGTTCCATCACCACAAAAGAACTCCTTTGTGTTACCTCTTTGTATTTGCACCACTTCCACCCAGTCCCTATCCCCTGGCATTCATTGATCTGTTCTCTATGTCTACAGTTTTGTCATTTAAAGAATGTTATGTAGATGGAATCACACATATAACCTGCTGGGATTGACTTTTCACTAAGCATAATGCCCTTGAAGTTCATTTAGGTCCTTACCTGAATCAATAGTCAATACCTTGTTATTTCTTACTGTTTCATTGTATGGATATATCAGAGTTTGTTTAACTATTCATCTGCTGAAGGACATTTGGGTTGTTTATACTTTGCCACTGAAGTTGCTATGATTCATGTATAGGGTTTAAAAATTACTTTTAAGAATTATGGTAAAATATACATAAAATAAAACCGACCATTTTAACCATTTTTAAGTGTGCAGTTCGGTGGCTTTAAGTACATTCACACTGCTGTGTGACCATCACCACCATATAGCTCCAGAACTTCTTTCATCTTGCAAAACTTAAATTCTACACCCGTTAAACAACTCCCCATCCCTTCTCCTTCCAGCCCCTGGCAGACCCCAGCCTACTCTCTGTCCCTATGAATTAGACTACTCTAAGTACTACCTTGCTTAGAATGGAATCCTACAGTATCTGTCTTTTTGTCACTAGCTTATTTAACTCAGCATAATGTCCCCATGGTTCATTCATGTTGTAGTGTGTCAGAATTTACTTTTTTAAGGCTGAATAACATTACATTGTATGTATATACCATATTTTGCTTAATCCATTCTTCCATTAATAGACACTTAGGTTGCTTCCACCTTCTGACTATTGTGAATAATTCTGCTATGAATATAGGTGTACAAATATCTGTTCAAATCCCTGCTTTCAGTTCTTTGGGGTTTATAACCAGAAAGGGAATTCCTGGGTCACATGATAATTCTATTTTTAATTTCTTGGGGAGATGCCATACTCTTCTCCAATGCAGCTACTCATGTACAGGTTTTTATGTGAACATAAGTTTTGATTTCTCTGGGTAAATGCCCAAGACTGCAATAGCTGGGTCATGTGGTAATGCATGTTTATTTAGCTTTGTAAGAAACTGCTAATTATTTTCCAGAGTGGTTGTACTATTTTATAATTCTCACCAGCAGTCCAGTTTTTCTGCATCTTCATCAGCATTTAGTATTATCACTATTTTTTATTTTAGCTGTTTTATTAAGTATGCAGTGATACCACATTGTTTTCAATCTGCATTTCCTTACAGCTAGTGATGTTGAACATCTTTTCATATACTTATTTGGCATCTGTATCTCCTCTTCATGAAATATACACTCATGTCTTTTGTCTATTTTATAACCAGGTTTTTTCCCACATGCCTCCATCTAAAAGGAGCAGCCACCATTCTACTCTGGTCAGACACTATATGGAATTTTAGCATTAGAGTTACCAGATCTGGTGATTTCTTTTTTCAAAAGAAGTCAAACACCTGAATTTTAAATTTAATCATCATCTAATTAAAAGTTTAAGACACAGGAGGGTGAAATGTGAGAAAAAGACATGCAGATGGTAAGCTTAGGAGGATCAAGCTCTTCAGTTAAAAAAAGCCTCCATGATTCTAAGCAGGATTATCAAATTTCCCACCCTTGACTTCTGCCAGTTAAGCTGTAGCAAGACAAGGACAACAGACGGGGACTAGGCCAGATGTCACCTGTCATCCCAAACTAGCCAGAGCTCAAACCTGTGACTCTGGTAACAAGAACTGGGCTGGAAACCAAGAAATGTGGGAGGCACTGCTTGGTCCTTAACCAGCTGTGTCCTTGGGCAAGTCACTCCATCTTCCACTACCTCAGCCCAAAATGATAAATTGCAGGGTATGTATGTACTAACTCTGACCAGCTCCAAACCCCAGGAAGACTGACTTCCCCGGAAGAGGAGGGAATTCTGCCAGCAGATGGCCTTCAGACTTGAACTGCAACAATGGCTCTTCCCTGGGTTTCCAGCCTGCCTACCTACCCTGAAGATTTTGGACTTGGATTTTTTGGATTTTGCCGACCTCCAAACTTCAGAGCCAATTCCTTAAAATAAATCTGCAAACACATCCTATGGGTTCTGTTTCTCTGGAGAACCTTATTACAGATTTTGGGTACAGCAGAAACAGAGGTCGTTGAAATATTTTAAGCATTTAAAAAAGCCTAAGAACCCATACATATCCAGTCACTCCTGATAACGCCACACAGGCTAATTAAAATCCATTAGGTGTGATGTTTTCTCCTGCTGTTCACAGTTTTGACCTTGGCTTCAGCTGTATCACAAATTGTTTGGCTAAATGGTGGAGGCAGACTGGCTCTGCGGTTAAGGGCACAGGCTTTGAGCACTGCTCTTTATTAGCTGTGTGACTTCGAACAAGTTGCTTCATCTCTCCGCGCACATTTCCTTATCCATAAATTGGAAATGATGGCTACCTCATGGGTAAAAGTGTTATGATTTGTCATTAAAGTTTAGAAAATTCACAAAGCCATTACCAATGGTGCAATAGTGGCTATAATAAGCAGCGTATCCACCAAAACATGCCGCTTGAGGAAAACAGTAAAGCAAATATGAGGTGCCGGTCCCATACCAGAAGATCGGTAACATTAAAAATGAACTTTAATCTGCAATTTCTAAGGAATTTCCGGGTATGACAAGGATAAATCTTGATTCAGGGCCCAAATCAGTAATCTCAGCCCCGCCCTTCATCACGCCCACAGGATAGTCCCGCCCCTCATGACTCTCAAGACCCCGCCCACGCCCTCCACCTCCGACTGAGGGCCCAGCTCCTAGCCTGACACTGGCCCGCGGCCAGCGCTCACCTGGATCTCCTGACAGGCTGAGGCTGCCCGCCGGCCCTCCGCCTGCTTCTCCTCGACGAGGCCCAGCCCCAGCCCAAAGGCCAGAAAGACAGCCCGGCCGCAAGGGCCCGCGCCGCCCCGGGCCCGTACCAGGAACTGCCGCTGGAGCCGCGCCGCCAGCCCCGCCACCGACTGGCGGAAGAAGCGGTAGCGGTCGGGGAGCCCGAGCCCGAGCCTGCGCGGCTCCGCGCTGGGTCCCGCGGCCTGCCCCGGGCGCTCTCCACGGCCCCAGGCCGTCGCGGGGCCCGGCCGCTCGGGCCGCCCCCAGCCGTAGGCCGGGCCAGGCTTGGCTGTGAAGCGCAGCAGCAGCGCTCGACCCAGCTGCAGGCCCCGGCCCAGCGCCTGTCGCACCGCCATGGTAGCGCCGCGGCCCGATCCCCCAGCCGCCGCAGGGGTCGGGGACGCGGGTCACAACAACAAACTTCGGGGGCGGTGCCTCTGCGCAGGCGCGGGAGCTGATGGGCGGGGTCTCCGACCTGGCCGTTTCCCAGCTGGGCGCGCGAGGGCGCTGTGCGCGCACCTGGCGGTGGGTAGTTTCTTGCGGTTTTGCACTTCGGAGCCAGGCAGGACTTCAGGACTTTACATCGCTGGTCCTGGGCAAAATCGAGAAACTGAGAAAAGAAACTAATATTTACTGAATATCATTCACCGTGCCAGAGTCTTTACAACTGTGAATTTATTTAATATTCTCACCAATGAGATAGGAATATCATTTTTATAGGTAAGAAAACAGGTATAGAAAAGGCAGTGACAATCAGAGGTCACATACAGTAAGTGTCAGCTGAGTTTAAAGTTCATTTGCCATGACTATTGAGCCTTTATCCTCCCCAATGCCCTTAGGCTCCTCTCTACAAGGCCACAACCTCTGCTCGCTTCTTAGGATCCCAAGGGAAACCTCACACAAAGGCCACATCTTTCCGATGAGTGAGCTGAGTCCTGGAGACATGGAGGGACCTGCCTAAAGTCACACAGCTCGTTAATGGCAGAGTCCTGTTACCCAAACCCGCTGTTAGAAATGGCTGGTAAAAGGACTTATACCGAGTGATTTCTTTTTCTTTTCTTGTCTTTTTTTTTTAAGTGAGAATCTTCAAATATATATAAAAATAGAATTATAGTGAACCTCATGTACCCATTAACTAGCTTCAAAAATTATCAACAAATAGTCATATTACTCACTTATACTGTTAAAGAAAAACCCCACAGGCCCAAAATGGCGTCACTCATGCTAAAAGCCCATGATACCATGATATTTTGATCTAATTGCAGTTTCAGCCTCTCCCAGAAACATAATCAGTATGGCATTTTTCTGGTCAAGACCCAGTACAGTAATCTGTCACATAGGCCCCCTCCATAGAGGTAATCTACATAATAAAAACCCTTTCCCTTCTCATAGAAGAAATGTCCCTGCCCCAAAATAATCCTTTCGTTTCTTTCATTTATAGCTCCCTTTCCCCACTTTGCTTCCATTAAAAACTTTCTATTTTGTACGACTTCTGGGAGCACTCTTCTAATTGCTAGATGGGATGCCACCTGATTCAAGGATCAATAAATAAAGTCAATTAGATCTTCAAATTTACTCCGCTGAATTTTGTTTTTTAACAATACATTTCAAAAAATAAACAATACCTTTTTACTACCCCCTGTTACTTTAAAGCAAATCCCAGACATCACATTATTTCATTTATAAATACTTCAGTATCTAGTATCGATCTCTAAGAGATAAGAACTATTTTAAAAAACTTATCATCCCTGAAAAGATCAACATTAATTCTATAATATTTACATTCTAATTGATACTCAGTTTCATATCTCCTCTTCCTTAAATACGAAGTCAAGAGACATGCAGATGTTAGCTGCTGCTGGAAGGAGTCTTCAATCATCTGAAGAGTTCTGGCCTCTCAGGCTTTCTTGGCCATGGGGTGGACCCCTCGCTAGGGACATACGGACAACTGATTCAACAGTGTGTGTGTATGTGTGTGTGTGTGTGTGTGTGTGTGTGTGTGTGTGCGCGCGCGCGCACTGATTGCTCTTATGGGTAGAAATTGCAGGGCCCTTATGATAGCCAATCATATTTATTTGGGAGAGATGTAAATAGATAAATAGATGAATTTCTTTCCAATTTATTTATAGATGTGAATGGGCCACTTACTAAATCTGACAAACACAGGGGGGTGCCTTACAAACTCAGAGGCTGTAAGTAACCACATACGATGGTCTGAACATAAAAATTTCTAACTAAAAGTGAGTCATGGCTGGTAGTAATGTCACAGACGTGTAGCTTCCTTGACAAGAGTCAATTTTTACTTTAAGCAGCCTGTCTATTGTCTTTTTTGCAACTAACATACCTTTGAAATGTCAGAGTAATCTTTACCAGACCCCTCAGGACACAACTACTGCATCAGAGCAGGAGGCCACAGATCCCCTCATTGTTATCTTGTTCCCCAAATATCATCTCTACTGCTGTAAATGTTAATTATTAACTCCTGGACCTAACAATGTAAAAGTATGTGTCTCTTCCTTTTGCTTTTCATCGAATTCCAGAGATTTCTCTATTTTGCTTTCTCCTACCGCCTTAATCTACCACCAATGGATTTCATGTAACTCTCCTTACGTCTCCTCTGATTCTAATGTATAAAATAAGCTGCAACTTTGCCATTCTTCAGAGCATTTTCTCAATCTGTTGAGATTTTGCTTCCCGGCAATTGTCATCAGTTTGGCTCTGATAAACTGATAAAAATTCTCTACAGGTTTGAATGTTTCATATGTTGACACACAGAAACCCATGGATATCAGATATTGTCTTTAATTTTTTTGATTTGAAATTATAATTTAAGATGCTCTGTTGAAATTAACCTTTGGAAAACGATAAGGAAGAGAGGGTCAGAGAAACTTCATAGTCCAGTGACTACAGGCTCACCCGTGGAAATTTAGTTGGGGCAAAGGTCTATTTAAAATTTAAATCTACTCATCAGCTATATATCATTATCAGTACAGCTCTTTAATGTTTTCTGAGAGGGAACAGGGGTTTTCTGAGATCTTTAGTTTTAATTATAAGGATTTTCCTTACTCTCCTTGGAATGTTACAAGTACCTTGAGGTTAGTGGTGAGACTAACAGCTGGTAAGACACCATCACTAAAGGAACATTGTATTGGTTGTTTTGAGTTAAAGAGTGCATTTGTTACCAGCCTTTGGATTTAGTCCCCCAAGCCGGACCTGTGAAGCTTAACCCACCCACATGCAGAAAGGAAATCTCTGATAGATGTCAATTAGCCCTTCATTGCAGGCTGTGTAGTTTCTTGTTCAACAGAGAGCACTGGACTTCCAGTCAAGATGGTGCTGGACTGATTCATTTCTCTTTCTGGAGAAAAATCTAAGTTGCTTTGACAGATCTAAACAAAGCACGGCGTGAAGCTAGATTCTTCATGAGCCATCTGGATGGACAGGGCAAGCAAGTGGATTTCTTTCTGCACAGAGAGGCTTCCAGTAGGAATTGCAGGGGTTCCGTGTTCTCCTTCCTCAGGGCAGAAGTATAACCTTATCATGGAGGAGCACCAGGTACCTATCTTAGGGATCATGGCCTTGATTCCTTTTGTTATCCTCTGTTCTCGGAGAAAGAAAATTCTTTCCATGGTGGCACCAAGTCTCAGGTCTCAAGGGATGGTCCTCAGGTTCTCCCATGACATCTTCTGTTTCTTTAGAGGCATCCCAAGGAGGGGACGTCGGGGAAATGATATACGGTTTTCTGCTAGGCTATGTTTGTACTGCAGACTTACTATTCTGCCAGAGAATCTCACATTCCCAGAACATTATTAAACATCACTACGTACCAGGCAGGTGTTGATAGGCTCAGCCACAAGAATTAGAGAGTGGAGTCTGGTTGTTGGAAAAGCCACAGCTGTACACTCTGCTCTGTGGGTGCCCTTCTGTCTTCATTGTACCCCCTTCCCTCCAGGCAGCAAGACAATATAGTTTGGTGGAGTACATAATATTTCTAAGAAGCATCATTTAACCTTCCCTCAAAGGACATGGGGGCAGGGGGAGATGATGCTAATGTTAAAAATGGAAAAAGACAAGACAAAAAAAAATGTCAAGGGCTATTTGACCTTTCTGTTTTTCTGGATGGTGTCCTCTGGCATCATTCCAATGCTCTTTGTCTCCTCTTGGCAGGAGACAGACAAATTTTCCCGGGGCAGCAACATCCTTTATCCACAGCCCATTTCAGAAAGGCTATCTCTAAATTGCCAGCAGAGGTGGAAGGAGATTTTGTTAAAACTGTCGACAGAGCAAAGCTGCTGCCAGATCAAAATCCAGCCACTTGAAACTCCGGGGCTGTAGTTTTTGGAGGTTAGAATCGGACAAAGGGGAGCAGAGAGTGAGATTTCACTGGGAAGAAGTGCCTGGACAAGATGGATGCAAACATAGCGGTGGTGGTTTGGGGAGATGTTGTGTTGTTGAAAAATTCAGACAATCTGTGGCTCATGCAGTCCAATAAATTTGCTGCCCTGCAGTGATTATTCAAAGTAAAAATATGGCTGTCACCTGCTGTCCTTCACAGGCTCTCTGTTCCTGCCCACTGACCTCAGGAAAAACCTAAGCTCCTTAGTTTGGCACAGAAGATCCTTCCCTATGTGGCCCTAGCATCTTTCTCACGTCCCCTTTCCCTATCTTTACAGTCTAGCAGTACCGAACTACTTGGAGTTGTCCCAAGCATCATGCTGATCCCCTTGTTGACTTAATTGATTTACCTCTTGAAAGAATCCCCGTTCATAACTGAGGTCACCTCCTCCAGGAAGCCCTCTTTGACTTTGCTAGACTGGACTAGATAGATGCCTTTTTCTCTGTCTTCCCCTCTAAACTGTGAGTTCTGTAAGGACAGGGATGGCGATTTTTAAACCTTAGATCTCCCAGCTGCCAGCAGAGGTCCTCCTAGATCTCCAGTTTGAGAGCGGTCTGGGAACACATACCCTCAGTGGGCAGCAGGCTCACTCCCACAGGGGAAGAGAGGAAGGGGCTGGGCCATCATTTCAAACTCCCAATTACGTGGCTCACTCTTCCTTCCCAGCAGGACCATAGGAATGTCAAAAAGCTCACCTCTCACTCTCAACAGAATCACCTCCTTCATTTGTGCTCTAGAATCTATACTACGTTATTGATAAATGAATTTCCTTTCTGTGGCTTCTTTCTTTTTATCCCCTTTCCTTTTTTTAAAAATTAAAAATTCCTTTCAATAAAAGTAATATGTATACATGGTTTAAAAAACACTAACTATAGATAGATGATGATAGATAGATAGATAGATAGATAGTTGATAGATAAGATAGATAGGTGACAGATTGGCTCATCATGAAAAGTGAAAACCTCCTGTTCTTTTTCTAAGCCCAGAGGCAAAAATATTTTACTCTTTTAGCTACTTCTTCTATGATTTCCTTCAGATCTCTAATATCTTTTGATTTGGCAGACTGAGCTTTAAGGCATAAAGCTGACTTATTTCCCCCCAACCCCAACCTAGAACTAATGGCTGTCTTTGAAAATAAGGTCATCTCCTTAAAGGACTAATCGGACCTCCTTCTTCTGGTCCTCCTAACACCCATACCTACATTTCTCTTTTTGTTTGTTTGTTTGTTTGATTTTACTTTTTCTTGTCCGTGTGCGTTTTCAGTATCTACATCTTTAGAAGGCCTGCCCCCTGCATTCATGCCTTTGTGTAGTGCCCTTCCCTTGACTATGGGCAGGACCTTAGCGACTTGCTTCTAAGCAATAGAATTTGTTCAAAGTGATGGACTGTCACCTTCATGGTTAGGTTCCAAAGAAAAGACTCTGGCTTCTGACTTGCTCGCCCTCTCTTACTCTCTTGCTCATTCCTTTGGAGAGAAGGCAGCTGCTGTGTTGTAAACTGCCCCATGGCAAGGCGCAGGTAGCAAAGAACTGTAGTGTGATGGCAGTGGCCCTCGGGAACTGAATCCTGCAAAAACCATGCAAGTGAGCTTCAAAGTGGATCCTTCTCCAGCTGAGCTTTCGGATGAGACAGCAGTATCAGCTGACACCTTGCCTGCAGCCTTGTATGACACCTTGAATCAGACGACCCAGCTCTGCCTAGATCCCTGACCTGCAGAAACTGTGAGATAATAAATTTTTGTGGTCCCAAGCTGCTAAATTTTGGCATAATTTTCTTATAGATAACTATAAGCAATAGATAACTAATGTAATCATTATACCGTATTTTTTTTTCTGTTCAGTCATCGAGTTTTTAAAGCCCCCACCTTCTCCTTTTCCTTTTTATACTCTCAAAAACTAACAGACTGCATGTTTCTTCCATGCTTGTTTCTGTGCTCATATAATCATGTACAACATATGATGTGTGCATGAGACTTTTTAGGCCATTCTGCTATTTATTCTTGAACAGCATCTTCTGGCTTCATTTTGGACACAGGCACCCAAAGTACCGCTAGTGTCTGTCAATTATAGTCATGCCCTCCTCTCTGCCAAAAGAAAATCCTCAAGAATCTTGAGATTCAGCTGGCGAGAGCAGCAGAAATACATACCCGTATTTTTCTTTACTTCCACGGGAATCTGGGACTCGGGTTGAGGGTCCTGAAAAGCACAGACAGCTCTGAAGAGTGAAGCGTGTGCTTCTCTGAAATCACATGTCCTGGGAGGAGTAGGATTGCAAAATGACAGTGCTTTTATTCTAAGCAAACATCCCAGCCTCTCTCCAGCCAAATGAGTGCTGCTCTTCCAAGCAGACATTATTCAAATAACTTCTGCAATCCTTCTTTGCGAATTGCCTTCCCCAGTCTGTTTCCACGAAGTATGCGAAGTATGCGAACACTGGGTTTAGTCTTTTTAGGCAGTCCTCCTTCTGTGCCCACCTCTCCCAGCCCCCTTCTCTGACCTTCTCCTGCCCTGGCTAGAACATCCCCTCCTCAGGGCTGCCTTGCCCATTCTCATGCAAGCTCCTCTCCTCCCGCTACTCACTCCCAGAGCACTTTCTTCCCCTTGAGTGACACTGGTTCTGAAGTCTAGAATCATTTAGATCTCATTTCCCACAGGTGAGGGCAGGAATTATCTTATTCACTGCTGCATCCCCAGGATTTGGCCCCAGGCCTAGAGCATGCGGGTACTCTATAAATCATTGTGAAATGAAGGAATAGATTGGCTATAAAAGACTGCTACCTGTTTGCAAAAATCAAATCCACCCTCAAAGGACCAAAATTTGTCACCCTTAGTAAAAGTTACAGCTGATATGTATCAAGAGCTTACTGAGGGTCCAATGCTGGGCTCTTAATAGTGCATTATTTCATTCAATCCGTACAGCAATTTTATGGGATAGATAACATCATCCCTGTTTTACAGAGGAGGACTTTGGGTTTCAGAGTCATGAAATAACTTGCCCCAAACCACACAGTTTGGTGACTCCAACATCAAAGTTCAAACCTTTAACCATGATGTGATACCATTTTTTCCTTGTTAAATTAAAAAAAAAAAAGTTTTAGAAATTAAAAAAATACAGATACGTACAAAGAAAAAAATCAATCTATATCCCCATCAAGCAGAATTTCAACTGACGTTAACATCTTGGCCTATTTAATTTCAGCATTCTCTCTCTTTTTTCTTTCTCCACTCCCCCCCCCCCCGCCATGTTGAGAACGTTCAGGAGAGTGTGCTGAAGAGCCCAAAGCCATTTCCAAAGTCAGAACGGAGTTCTGCATCATGCAGTGATGTTGGAACTTCTTTCCTGTCTCCCAAGATGGCAGCAGGTGGGTCTGTGCTGTGGAGCAGCCAGTCTCACCAGATAGCAACACCTGCAGATGCTTTGGATTTGAGTGGAAAGGACTCTCAGGGAATGGGGACACTTCCTGTGCTCCCAGCAACTTGCTTGGCTAGGAAAGAGGAAGCCTATGCTCTATTCTTACCCGAGCTGGAGGCTGGCCCAAGGCCAACTCCTCCAGGGAGGACACCCAGATCTGTCACTCCCTTTAAAGGGCCTGTCTGGCCCCTTTCCTTATTGAGTTCTCACCTTCTTAATTGTGTGTGTGTGTGTGTGTGTGTGTGTGTGTGTGTGTGTGTGCACGCGTGCACATGTGTTTCAATTAGTGCACCAATGAAACAGAGAGTCCCCTCCCTGGCCCCCCTCACACCCCAGAGGGTGGCGCAGCCCCCACTTTGCCCACCTTGCACTTGGAACCTGCCTGGATCAGTGTGTTTTTAAGTCCATTACAGCTGTTTACACCTCTCTCTCCCTGCTAGACTGTAAGTTCCTCAAAGGCAGAGACTATTTCTTATACATTTTTCTCTCTGCAGTATTTGCCATAAAATGACACTCGGGTAAATAAAGGCAGCCAGACATCAGCTGTGGGAGAGTGGAAAAAACACATGGAATCAGACAGACCTGGTTCAAATTCCAGGCTGCCACATATTAGCTGTGTAACTTTGGACAAGTGACTCAACTTCTCTGAGCTTCGATTTGCTCATGGTAAAGTGAGGGCAATATGCTCTGTGCCTGATAAGTGAGGACTAAATGGGTCCATACATGTTAAACACCTTAGCATAGCGCATGGCAAAAAGCATGCACTGTCTCTAGACCTTGGTGGAGTTACAGGACCTAGATTCCGGTCTGAGCTTTGCCTATAGTCCTAGAGCAAGTTACCTAACCTCTCAGAAGCCCAGCACCCTCATCTGTAAGAAGGGGGAGCCCAAAACAGACGCTAGAAATGGCTACTGGCAGTCACATCCAGCCCCAGGGGACCTCCCATCTAGAGAACGCAAGAATAAGTAGCCTAAAACTTTCTCTCTCCACACTGATGGGTCGGTCCACTGTGCTAAGGGCCCATTTTCTCTCCCAGCAGAAAGCATCCAGGGCTTTCTACAAAGACAAATCACCTGTCCTTCCTAGAAGCTGTGAGCAACGATAGAGACAAAGCAAAACGTGCTCTACTCAGTCAGGATGTTCAGTGCTGTTTATAATCAGAAAAGTCGCTCAGAACAGGCTAGAACCTCAGGAAGGCTAATGGGGAAGCAGTCCAGACTTGGCTGGAATTTTAAAGGGGCCCGCAGGGAGGAAAGGGAAGACAAGGTGGGTTGCAAGGAGGGGCTCTGGCCCAGGTCGGAGTGAAACTCTTTATCACTTTAGTAGAAGACCACAGTGCTTGAGTACAATTTGGAAAAGTCATCTCTGCCCAGCCCCTGTGGGGTCGGGGACCATTTGGCAGGTGATCCTAGGTCTGTGAGACTGTATTCAGGTGACTGTCCTGTGGGAACAAACCCAGGCCCTCCCAGGTGGTAGGCGTTCTCCATCCTTCACTAGGTCTTCTGCAGGTCCTCGGGCCCAAAGGAGACAGGCAGCAGCTCCTGGACTGTCTTGACAACATAGGTGCCATCCAGCTTGGTCATGTACACAGGCCAGTTGGTGCCAAACTGGAAAAGAGGCAAAGGCTAGCGTGAGGGAGGCAGTGTGGCTGAAGGGTTAGGACTGGCCTGGGTTTGAATCTGGCTCTATCTCTTCCTGTCTTTGTGCCTGTTTTCTCATCTGTAAGTGGGAATTACAAGTGTGCCTAGCTCATAGGGCTTGAGGGAGGAGCCAAAGAAAGCGTATTGTGGGACTGCAAATTGGTACAGCCATATGGAAAACAGTATGGAGGTTCCTAAAAAAACTAAGAATTGATCTACTATATGATCCAGCAATCCCTCTACTGGGTATTTACCCCAAAGTCTTGAAAACTCATATCCAAAAAGATATTTGCACACCGATGTTCACAGTAGCATTATTCACAGTGGCCAGAACATGGAAGCAATCGAAGTGTCCTACAATGGATGGCTGGATAAAGAAGCTGTGGTACATACAAACAATGGAATATTACTCAGCCATAAGAAGAAATGAAATACTGCCATTTGTGACAACATGGATGGACCTCAAGATAATCATGCTAAGTGAAATAAGCCAGATAGAAAAAGTTGAAAATCACATGATATCACTTATATGTTGGACATAAACCTAAAAGCAACAAATGAACAGAACAAACAAACAGAGACTCATGGACATGGACAATAGATTAGTGGTTACCAAAGGGGAGCGGGGAGGGAGGAAGTAGATGGGGCAAAAGAGGTTAAATATATGGTGATAGAAAGAAATCTAACTATGGGAGGTGAACACACGATATAAATATATATATGCCTTACTGTTAAAATATACAGCTGATACTTACTGGATTTTGTTAACCAATGTCACCATAAAAAATAAATAAGTAAATAAATTTTAAAAATTAAAAAAAAAGATAGTGTATTACGCAGTTAGCACAGTGCTTGGCACATTGTTGATGGGCAATAAATGCTCCATTCTGTATAAGGACTCACCCAGGGATTTATAAGAACAATATCCAACCTCTGGAGCAGCCTCCTCCTGCTATGACAAAAAACAACTTGTATCTGCTTCCCCCACAGCATCTTGTTTACTACTCACGACCAGGAGAAGTTGCGTGCCTGCCTCCTTACACACCAGATACTGCATATGCATGATTTCACTGTCTACCCTTTGAGGTAGATGCTATTATACTCCTCATTTTTATGATAAATAAACGGGCTTATCAGGGTAATGTCGGCAAAGCAGAATTTTAGCCCAGATCTCCGCCTCTTTCTCTTACACAGTGTCTTGATCTGTGAAATGGTTTCAGAGTCAGATGTACCAGGCAGAAAGACAGGTGAAGAGTTAAATTGGCTGTGGCATAATGGAAAGAGTCCTGCAGTTGGAGTCAACAGAGACTCTACCTGGCCAGGTGCTGTGAGAATTAGAGCCAATAGGTATAAAGCACCTGTACGCATATTGTAAATACTCAATTAATGGACGTCATTCCTATTGACTGCTAGCGGTTGCTCATGAACGTTCAGGTTTGCAGTGTGTTGTCCTTCCACGCTTCTGTCTGAATCACAAAGTTATTACCAGGCACAATCGGTCTTCTGGCTTTTTTAAATTAATGATTTAAGGAGGGATGGCTTTCTGCTTGCAAGCTCTGCCTGAGGGTATGGATGAAAGTAGAGTGGAGGAGAGTTTAAGGGCCAGGTGCCTGGCCCCCAAGCTTCATCTCTTATTATTAGCATTTGCTTTCAGTTTTGCCTCTCCCTCCTTTAGCGTTTTAATTTGCCTTCTCCTTTTGCCAACATCTAATCTGTTCGGAGAAAACAGCAATGAGCAATTGCAACTCGGGCCTTAGGAGTCAGGGAGCTGGCATCCTGATGTGGTTTCCTTATAGGGCCTTGGACATGCTGTGGAGCTGGGCAGTCATTTCTGCCCCTCTCAAGTGAGATGAAGTCCATATTGTGAATTCAGTGCCTTCATGGTGGCATTTTTCATCTGGATTTGGGAAATGAGTTCTGCTAACTGTCGGGTGCACCACCCTGGCAAAAAGATGGAGGTGCTTGCATGTGCGACATATGCTTTGAAACCCCAAGGCCAAAAGCAAAAATGGAA
Source organism: Eidolon dupreanum (assembly GCA_028627145.1). NCBI lineage: Eukaryota > Metazoa > Chordata > Mammalia > Chiroptera > Pteropodidae > Eidolon > Eidolon dupreanum. Next base: position 9,038,961 of record CM053502.1, on the reverse strand, counting down.
CAACATCTTCTCCCCCCACATTTAAACAACCCAATGGCAGAAGCCCCTAATGGACGAGCAGCTCCTATTCTGCAAAGTGCCATAATGTCTCCTCCAGGGCTGAAAAGAATTTGTCTGATTTATAGAACCATAAAGGCAGGGTGGCAGCTGTGATAAGCATGGGTTTTGCAGTCAGCCTGAAATGGCCCTAGATGCCAGCTCACCACTGACTGGCTACTGTCCCTCAGTAGGCTATTTCTCTTCTCTGCTGTCTAGGGCCAACGCAACCATAGACAATCCTGAATGAAGGAATGGGTGCAGCTGCATGCCAACAAAACTTTATTTAGAATAAATAGCTGCAGGCTGGATTTGCCAGTGGGCTATTGTTTGCTGACCTCTCAGCCTGATCTAGAATATGACCTATTACCCCTGTAACCCTCCCTTCTTGTATGCCTGCTCCTTTAATCATTAAGCCTTAGGATGTAAGATTTATGGAGACTCAGGTCTATGGTTAGGGGGACAATAAATTTCGGTTGCACCAAGGATAACATCTTAGCTTTAGGTATGTTTCAGCCCCAAGCCCATTGAGGCAGAACAACAACCCCACTGGCCGTGGGACCAGATGAGAGCAGACGGATCGGCGCCAGGCTGATTCCAGAACTGGACACAATGACCAACGACCTCAACTCCCTTAGTTTCCATGATGACTGATTTTCCCTATATAATCTGTACTACCGTGACACCCGAGGAGCCAGGTTGGTGACAGCATTAGCTTGCCTGCGTCTCCGGGACTTGTGAATCCCTGAAATAAATCCTTACTTTCTTTGCTGTAAGCCTGCACGTATCTATTTGACTCACAAAGGGACCCCTTTTGTTCTGGTTACAATCCTCCTGTCACTCATGACTTTTTTTTCTGTATTCTGTTCTTCATAGCCCTCCTCACTCTCAGAAACTCTATTTATTTTGCTCCTTGTTTATTGTCTGTCTCCTGCACTAGACTACAAACTCTGTGAGGGCAGAGCTGTCTCCTAGAGCTAGGTCAGTGCCTACTGAGCAAGCAGTAGACACTGAGTGAATAGACACTCGCTCAGTATTTGCTGAGTGAAAAAATAATTTCCAGTGATTCATGCAAACTTGGGAAGGCCTTTGAAGCCAGCCAACCCAGCAAACAAGACAGCAGCTGTGTCTTCTGGCTGGCAGCTTGGTGTTGCTTCCACAGCCTGGGGAAAGCAGCGAGGCATCAGGCTTATATTCCAGAAAGAAAGAGAAGCTGCTTACCTCTCTCATGACTTGCCTGCAGGCTCCACATGGTGAGATAAAATCATCTTGTAAATCACTGGGGAAGCAGAGAATCAAACATGGATCAGTTTTCCCCAGAAGCATGATAATTGCTAAAATTCAGTCCCCTGAGTCTTGTCCCCTCCACGTTAAATCAAACCCTGCTAGACAGTTCCTGATTCACAGATGGGCTATGTGTCCTAGAGACTGAAAAGCAGGACTTGGTGGCTTTCCATACTTGCAAGAGGCAAGACCATGGGCGGGACCATTATTTTCACTGGTGTGTTCGATAAGTAAATGTTTAGTGAGCACTTACTGTCACCCACACTCCAGGGACACAAAAGTTAAGGAGAATTTGTCTCTGGTTTTCAAGAGATTGCTCAGCCCAGTAGGTGACATGGAAAACTTGAACAAAATGCAGGAGAAGGTGACATCTGGCCTGATTCTTGGAGGAAGTGTAGAGTTCATAAGTCACCATTAGTGAGCACCTACTACGCTCTCTGCCAGGCACTGGACATACATTATTTCACTTAATTCTCAGTATAAGCCGAGTGTCAGAATGATCATTTTACCTGTGAGGAAGCAGTTTCGGTGAGATGAAGTAACAGAGGTGCTATTCTAAAGCCCTGTTTTTTTGTTTTGTTTTGTTTTGTTTTGTTTTTTTGTATTGCAGGCAAAGGAAACAGTATATACAAAGGCCCTGAAGCATGAAAGAGTAAAGTGCATGTGAGTCAAAGAGAAAACTGGGCTCCTTGCATCCGAGAACATCTGGAGACGAGAAGCTCACAGCTAAGGAGTTGTCTCTGAGAATTAAGGCACCTATAGGCCGTCCTCCAGCTCCAAACAGGACAAAAGACAGTGCTTAAAGAAAGTGGATATAACTGTAGGAAACGCCAAGCCTGCTGGAGCCCCACAGGTTAGGCCTGCAGCCACTGTCATCCTTGTTTTCCTAGATCCACAGCTCCGTGTCGTCTCTGGATGATTACAGGGTTCCAAATATGTTTCTCGGTCAGCTCCTCCTTTTGCTAACTACGGGTGACTTTGACCATGTCATATCAACCCATGCAAAGCTCATTTTCTTTGCCTGTAACATTGGGGGATTAATGATGTCATTGTGTAGGACTGCTAGAGGATAACATGAGATAAGGTGTGTGAAGGACTTTGTAAACTTTAGAATGCCACAGACATAATGTCATTGCCTGTGCTAATTACTGGGCACGTATCTCTTTACATATATAAGCTCTGTCACAATTTTAGTACCCTAACAGATACAGTTTTATTGTATACTATGTACTCTATGGACTATTTTATAATTAATTTATTTTATTATATACTGTTTAATACGTGCCCAGAATGTGCCAAGCATCCCGAAAAGCACTTTATATACATTATTTTATTTTAATCGACAATATTTATTGAGTACCTACAAAGGCAAGGCACTGTCGGTGCTGGGAATACATCAGTGGACAAAAACAGGAAAAATTCATTGCACTTACAAATTTTTGACTAGTGTGGGGAACCAGCCAACCAACCAACCAGCCAGCCATGTAACAAGTGGAGACAGAGATAGATGCTATGACTTGAATAAAGCAACTGAGTGGAGAGTGATGGGTTGCTGTTTTATTTAATCCTCATGATAACTCCCTTTTATATGTGGAAGTCCAGTTAAGGAAAAGGTTCTGCTCCATGGAAAGGTGGATCCTCTCTGAGTACACTGCCAGCTTCAGAACAAATGTCCATGGGAACTTGAGGGGGTAAGGACCCCGGCCCAGGATGCACACTGAGCCACATTAACTCACGTGATGACCAGGTGACAGGTGTTGCAGCCAGAGCCTGTCATAAGTTCTTGAAGGTTGGACTGTTTTTTTTTTGTTTTTCTCTTCATCCCTCACATGTTGACCTAGAGCCTGCTCTAGGCTGGGCAGGCATGGGGAAGGAAGAACAAAGACTGATAGGAGGAGAATCCCTGCCTTCAGGGATCTAACCATCTGGAAAGGCAGATAAAATCTGCATGTAAACGCCATAACATAGACAGACTGTGGTTACGACCATGGGAGAGGTGCTGAGTGAAATTTAGCCTCCCTTCCACAGCCTGTAAGACTCCATACGATCTGGCCCCTGCCAAGCTCACTATTTCCTTTCCTAAACTTGTGACCTTTGTGGCCAGCTGTCGGACAAGGGGACCTGCATTAGCGTTTTCAAGGTAGAATGGGGGTGGTGAACAGGAATTCCCTAGGAAGGTGGATTTGCTCTAGATTTCAAAAAATCATAATATGGCACATCCAGGCAGCACAGGTCTGAGAACTGGGGGACAGCCTGATGATGATAATGGCTCACACTTACATTGCACGCACTACTCTGTGCCAGGCACTGTGCTAAGAACCTCATGTGCAAAACCTCATTTAATCCCCTAACAACCTAATCAGGTAGGGGCTATGCAGGTATTCCCATTATCCACATGTCACAGATCATGAAAGGTGACATGACCTGCCCAAGGTCGCAGAGCTGGAAAGCCACAGAACCAGGATTTGAACCCAGGATCTGTGGTCTCTGTCTTTGGTAGTTTTGCAGCTTGCAAGTATAATAATGATACCATTAAAATAATAGTTTTAACTTCCCGCATACTCTGTGCCACAAACTTTGCAACAGCCCAGTGGGGAGATGTTATTCTCCTCCACTTTGTAGATGAAAAGCCAGGCTCAGATTAATGAAAAATGCACCTGCGGTCGATAGCAGAGCAGGATTTAAGACCAGTTCTCAATGAAAACCAAACCTAGGCTTTTAACCCTTACTCAACATTCCTGTCAAAAGTTAGAATGAAAAGCTGGGAAGAAGATGTTGGGTGCCTCAGGGCATTCCCTCCCTGCTTCTCCACCTCTTGCTTGTACCTGGCACTGACGGTTTCCTGCAGTTTGTGCTGACTTGGTCACACAGTCAGGCCACACATGCTTAGGAAACTTGACAGGTTGGAAACCTATCGACTGTGATGACTACAGCTGGGACCCCAGCAGGACAGGCTTATCTCCCCATTAACAAAATTCCATGCTGGGCTGTGCACTCTCAATCTTAGAGATCTGGAAGGGGCTCTCTTAGGTAGGCTGTTCACACCCATCAATGTTCGCAAGGGAGCTGGCTCTCAATTGAACAAATCACTAATGCAATCATGACTACACTTCTGGCTCACGGATGCTGGTGCAGGCTGAACACCCGAGCAGAGTAGTTGAGCGCTAGAAAAATGCAGCTTTTGTGTAAATAAGGACTTTTTCTAATCACCACTAGCAATACCCAATCATACTTAAAAGTAGATAATGGCCAAGAGAAAAAGTCTTTCACTGGGAACATTCTAAACAGGGCAAAGGTTACCATGTCATTATTCTTTTGGTGACTTTGGCCTCTTTTCCCCAGAATATCATTATTTTTTTGGATCAGCTTTCAAATTAAGTTATTCACCCTCCTACTTTATAAAGTGTAATTCACATCTTGATTTCTGCTTATTCACACAAAATGTTCCCAGCACAGCCTCATTCATTTCTCCCAAAGCCAAAGGGAAGTTTTGTCCTCTGTCACAAGAAGTGCTCTGGGAAGCTGGTGCCCTTCTCCATAAGTGCACCCTGGGCTTCGGTTACTCAGGAAAAAAAAACCTTCAATAACCTGGTCCATCCTGGAGGCAGAACAAGGACAAGTTTAGGAGCTTATAAAAGAAATGGGGGCTCATTTCTGTCACATGTCCCCACCTCCCCATCAACCTTGCTGCAGGTCCTTACATTTCTGCCAGAAAGGTCCTGTAGCTCCACCACAATGAAGAGATGACTCAGTCCTGGTACATGATCCATGCAGCCAGATGTCCAAAAGACCAACACTTGGTCAGCCACGCAGTCTCTTTATGGGTTGGTCAAACATTTCCTATGTTATTTCCCTCGCACCATTAATTTCCCAAGAAAACTCTCTCATGGATAATGCAAAGGTCCAGATGAGCAATTCGCCATTATCAGAAGCATAATAGGGTCCAAATTAGTAAAAGGGGGCCCATTCATATGCTCAAATCTCATATGTTCGAAGCCACTGAGTCTGGGTCCAGGGCCAAAAAGAATTCATTGAGCTCCCTGTGAGGGTACCATGGGGGAACTTGGAAATTTATGCTTAGGGCAGGCAGAGGGTGTTGCTGGGTGCTGTTGTTAAGCCAGAACCTGGGCTGGAACCTGATTAGTCAGAACCATTAACCCGGGTTTACCTGGCTGTTGCCCCACCAGCCTGTCTTCGTATTCTGGTTTTTGACACCTAGAAGTGAGTGATGCCAAGTGCAGAAGTCAGCGCACACAATGACGGATCCCCGAGTCAGCTCAAGCAGAGCAGGGAAGAGTGTTTGACCTCCCGTCACAGCTTGTCGAAGTGGAATGAGCCAGAGGTGTGACTCAAGAGACCTGGTTTTGTCCTAGCTCTGCCACTAACTCCCAGGAAAGGTGCTCATGTTCTCTGTGTCTCAGCATCTTCAGCTATAAAATGGGAGTAGTGACCAGGGAGTCTTAGTGGCCAGGTAATTTTTTTAGGTCCCTCCAGCTTTAAGTTTCTATGCTGCTTTTCTATGGCATCTTGGAGGATTCTGCTGTACCTTGCACTGTTATTCGAACAAGAACACACCTGCCCTTGTCTTAGAGTTGCTTTGGTCGTGGACCTGCTCTGCAGGCTCACCGAGGGCAGGGTCTATTTTTTATTTATTTCCTTATCCTCACACTCAGTCCAGAGTCATCTACAGTGCCTAGAACATAGGACATGCAGAATAAACATGTTGGATTGATGAATGGGTGAATAACAAGTGTGTGGTGGATGTTGGGTGAATAGATGAATGAATATTGCTGTGACCCGGCTTTCCCACTCACCTGGCAATAGCAATTGCCCTGAAATCTTTGTACCCTTCTGAAACAGCCTTCTGGATAGCAGTCCGTTCAGCACAGATGCCCAGTGGGTAGCAGGCATTTTCTACGTTACATCCTGAAAGGAGAGAAGGGCCCAGTCACATCTCCAGTAGAACCATTTCCTGTTACATGTGGTGAGTAAGAGGCTTGTCCTATTCCAGTGCAGGAAGGCACCAGTTACTTCAAAAAAGGTGGGTGGGGGGAGAGGGCAATTTGACCCAAAATATTGGGAAACTATGACCCACTGGTATCGTGACCCTTCCCAAGAACCTCCCACTTTTATCACTTACCCAATGCTTTGATCTTGAAGCATAGCCTAGGAGCAGGGGCAGGATAACAGGGCCCCTCAGTCTCATCTCCCCACCAGGTCAAGACCAAGGGGAGATGTTGAGGCGTAAGAAGGTGAGCACAGCCCCCAGCCCTGGATCTAAAAGACAGAAGCCATGGGCTATGGTAGTGTGGATGGGGCGGTGGGTCCTGATTCAAAGATTGGGCCTGTGTATAGTTTTTGCTGCTGGTTACCAGCTATCAATGTTCAACCAAGTTTCTTTGTGAGGTGTGTTGCAAAACAACCTCAAAATCAACAAATTAACAAACAAAACACTCGCAAGCTTTGCAAAAGGTGTCTGTGATTACACAAGCCTTAAGGCAATCTCAAGTCCTCCAGTGGGAGGTGAGCTGCTTAGGGGGCACAGCCCACAGTAAGGGAGTCCTCCCCAGTGTCCCTCTCAGGGGTGTCCCTAGGGAATATTGGGCAAGGTCTATGCCCGGGAGACAAAACATCGGTGTAGCCAGGTTGGCTAAGAAAGTCCTTATTTCCAGGGAGGTAAGACCATGGTGGTCTGGGCTTCCCCCTGACCATGAGGATGTGTCACTCTTCATACCTTGCTTTCCTCCTTGATGCAGAGATACTAACTGTTCCCCAGTATTCATTTTCTCCTTCTTTTTTTAAGTGATACAAATGACCCACATTCTAATATGGTGGATCCCAAAGCCAGTACCCTGGAGATTATATTTCCCAGACTCCTTTGTAGCATAGTGTTGCCATGTAACTAAGTTTTGGCCAGTGAGGTGTGGCCCAAAGGGAGGTGAGAAACTTCCGAGTCGCATTTTTTGTAATGAGATTGCTTGTCCTTTACTTCTTATCTTTTCCCCTTCACAAGCTGGGCAGGGGTGGGATGCCTCTGACCATGTGATTTACTATCATAGGGACAGAGAAGCAACAAGACAGAAGAAATTTGGAGCAGAGTTGTGTTGCCTGTTTGCCCTGGACCGACTGCCTCCTCTGAATTGTTATGTTGAGAGAAAAAGAGATTTCTGTCATGTTCGAGTCATTGTATTTTGGGATTTTTGTTACAGCAGCTTAACTCATACCTAATACAGAAATTCGTACTGAAAGTGAGATGCAGCTTTAACAAAAAAACTCTAAAATATGTGGCCTTGGCTTAGCAGTTGGGCAATGTGAAAGAACTGCAGACACAGGAAGGCAGAAAGCTGGTGCCCTTCCCGCTCAGCAACAGATTTGTAAATCCCCATGCTGCAATAACCTGGAAGGCAGACCACGTAATCTACCGCTAGGATTGCTCCACTTGGCAATGAGAATCAACCCTGCGGCAAAGATCTGATGAAGGGTGCCACCTTCTCACCTGGCCTATTGTTTTGGGTTGTCTCAAGGTAGCCACCACTAAAATGAGGCAGCAGAGATGGGCCAGGCAGAGAAGCCAGTTATTAAAAAAAAAAAAAAAAAGAAGAAGAAGAAGAAGAAGAGTTGACAGGCTTAAGAACCATGCCGGGAAAGGGTCATTGGGTGTGGTACTCCTGATGGAAGTGATTGAAAGAAAACAGACCAGAAAGCTTCTAGGGTTTTGGTAGACTTGGCCAAAGAAGACAAAAATTTGGTTTTCAAAAGCCTGTGATTGCTCAATCCTTAAAGACCCTGGGACCCCAAAACTCAACCCTCAGAAGAGAGCTAAATGCCCCCAAGGGGGGCATTCCCTCCAACACCCACTTCAGATGTGTGGCCAAGAATAATGGTCAAGGAAGAAGCTCCCAGAGGGCCACAGGGGTCCAGTGGCAAACACTGATCGCTGTGTTCATTCTCCCAATAGCATCCACTGGAGTTTAGCTGGACACATGGCTACGCAGCTGGAGACTACATTTCCCAGCCTCCCTGGAAGCTTCATCTAGTTCTATAGTTTAAACCAATGGGATGTGAGCACCAAGTGATGGGTGCGACTTCTAGATTCCTTTTTTATGGGAACACTGCTTGGCCCCCACTTCACCTTTTGCTTTCCCAGGAACGTGGATGTGATGATGTTTGTCAGTTTTGAACATGCGGATTAGGACACCACTCTAGGGATGTCAGGGCATCAAGAGAGAAGGAATCTGATCTGAACTACTTTGCCAAGCAGGGTAGAGCACAACAGTCCATACGCCTCGGACTCCAGCCTACCCCTGGTCTGTTAGGTAAGAGAGAAATAAGCAGCCATTTGTTCTAGTCACTGTATGTGTATTTGTTTCCTTGCTTTGTCTGTTCCTGATCTATTACACTCCCTTTTTCTCAGTCTGAGTCTTCATTGCGATTATGCAGCATTTTGTTCTTTCTATATTCATCAAATTTGCAAATTGTTCGATCGTCATCCCCTCATATATTTTCCTCACTTAATTTTCTGTCCCTTCATTATTTATATGGACAAGTTAGGAGAGGTTAAATTAATCATTCAACCCATTAACCATTATCATGATTCTCAGGATCACAGGCACTCATGTCAAACTGATGGAGAAGAATTGATACCACTGGACAGCCTGCCCCCTAGACCGGGTACCTTGGCTGCAAGTCTCCTGCTGGGGTGAGGGTGAGTGTGTTCACTAACAGTCATGCATAGAATGGCTATGTGGTGTTAGGTGGGGACAAGTTTGGAAGTCTACTTTTAGGAAGAAGGGAAGGTGTGTATACTGGGCGCCCAAGGGTAGATGATAATAATAATAATAATAATAATAATAATAATAATATAGACTATTATTTGACAATTTAGCATTTCCTCCTCCTCCTTTTTATTTCCCCTAAGGAGTGAGCCTTTCCTCATTCCTTAGCATGTAGTTCAAATGGGAACTGCCATCTTTCTTCACATGACCCTTTTATTGGTCTAAGGATGAGCACCTGACCCACACTGGGCCAATCAGAGTTCTCTGCGCAGGAACTTTAGCTCCTCTCTGGAACTCGGAATGTGAGCCTGGACCCCGCTAATGATCTGTTTCCTATTCATTATGGAGGAGACCATTAGGAGACAATGACATGGACACTTAGAAGAATGGGTGAGAGATGAAAGACGGCCAGAAAAAAGTCCAAGACTTCGTTGTTTCTCCTGAGGCCCAGCTATACCCCAACTCTTCCCACAGTTTATAGGAATCAATGCACCCCTTTCTGCCTAACATAGTTTATGTGTATTTCTGTCATTTGCAACTATACAGGAATCAGTTAACACAGTTGGGATATGGAACAGGGAATGGTCAGGGAGTTGCAACCCTAAAAGGCGTGGTTAATATCTATTGAACGCCTACTTTGGCCAAGCATTTGTTCATATTCACAGGTGAGTTACTGTAGCTGGGATAACTGGCCCTATATTGCTCTGCGTCTCAGTTAGCTCAATGAAAGTTAAGTGAATAAGTGAATACATCTTTCTTGCTTTCCACCTAATCTCCCCAGCCAGGTTCCTGATGCCCACCTGAAATGACTTCCTTTAAACACACCCTTTACCTGCTCATCCATGCCCACCCCTTCTACCTTTGCTGACCTTCGACTCTGACACATTTGACTTCTACTTCACCCAAGTTAGGATCCCTGCCAGCCTTGCTTCCTACTTCCTGTCTAGCAGCCCTGACTTGTCCCTGACTTTGACATACTTTCCTTATTAAATATGAGTCACATAAATCTTGGGCTTTGCAGATATGCTGTTAAAGCAAATGACCAGACTGCAGAAGGCCCAGTCTCTCAGGACAATTGCTTGCGTCCGCGTTTGATACTCAGAATGGCCCCATTTAGAGAAATCTTCCTTTATTGGGTCTAAAATTTCAATGAGCCAGTTTGAGAGAGAGATTTTTTAATTGATAAGAACAGATACTACACTTGTTCTTAGCCAAAAAGCTGAGAAATGATGAGAGACATTTTTTAGAAGGGAGCACGCTCTCGTACCCAACTGCTCAAACAGAGCTTTGTAGAAAGAGCAGCCAGGTTCTGTTCCTCCCTGGGACCCTGTGCCCTACTGGCTCTGAGAATTTGGGAAAGGGACTGAACCTCCTTGAGTCTCAGTGTCCTCATTTATAAAATGATAGTGACAGTGCCTTCCTCATAGGCCTCTAGTGAGAATAAGTTGAGATTATGTGTGTAAAGCAATTGGCATAAAACCTGGCACAGAGTAAAGTGATGAGCAGTCGCTAGCTGCTGTTATTAACTGCATGAAAGTCAAGGCTTCGGTGGTGGTAGGCCTGAGCGACTGAGCTTCTTCTCCTACACCAGGTGTCACAGTGACCCTGTTTCTGTCCTTCAGGCACTCTGAAATCCTTTCTACGATTACAAGCCTCTACGTAATCTGCTGCCAATCTGCCTACCTCTTGGACCTCATCTCCTTTTGCTCCCTAGGCCCATTGGCTTTTCAGCTGTTCCCCAAGGATGCCAACCAAGCACTACCTTCGCAGTGGCTGTTTCCAATGCCTGGAACTCTCTTGTCTCTATATGCACATGGTTCTTCCTACTTATGGGTCTCTGCTCAGAGATGCCTTCCATGATCAGCCTACCTAAAATGGCTTTAGTTTGGAGGTCTGCCTCCAACTCTCTCAATCCATTTACTGTGTAATTTTCTTCCTGGCACTTACCAATTTCCCAAAATAAATATCTTTATTATCTAATTCCCTCATGATAGTGTAAACTTCCTGTGGTCTGGGGCTTTGTTTACATTGTCCATTGCAGTATGCTTGGGAGGCCAGTGATGCTGTTAAGTATTTATGAAATGTGTGGGAGTTCTCACTTCAGTACTAGATCTCTGAGATACAAAGGAATAACTATTTGGAGCTTCTACCAAGTTTAAGTGTAATTTCCTAGTCTTGCTGAAAGAAAGAAAGAAAGAAAGAAAGAAAGAAAGAAAGAAAGAAAGAAAGAAAGAAAGAAAGAAAGAAAGAAAGAAAGAAAGAAAGAAAAAAGGAAGCCCTTGGCCATGTATTGCAATCCTGAAAAGCCAGGCACCATTCTCAGTTATGAGAGGCTAGGATGGTGCCAAATTAGGAATTCCTAAATATAAGATTGGACCAAACTACGATGATAGTGCTATTATTACTAATTGCTTTCCTTTATTCTTTTATTGTTTTTATTTTGAAATGCAATAAATATGCCTCTCTTGCTCCCCATCTCATCTCCCCATCCAGGTTCCTGATGCCCCACCTGAAAAGACTGTCTTTAAACAAGCCCTTGCAGGCCCATCCACACCTGCCTCTCCCACCTTTGATGACCTTTGACCTTGCTACATCTGTCAGGTTCTCTCTGGAACAGTTTCTATTATATAATTAATCTTTTTACCAACTCTGTAAGGCAGATGCTATTTTAACTACATTTTACAGAAGGTAAAGGCGGAGGCTGGTGGCAAGGAGCCTGGGCTCACATCCTGTCCTGTCATATGCAAAGGATTGCTCTTTTCCTCTGTGGTATTTCAGCAAGGCCATGTTTTGAGGTGGTTTGGTGCTTCAGGCAGGGCTGGGGTCGGACATCATCAAGACGTCAGTAAGGAAAGAAATTCGCCAACAAAGGGGTGATTTGGACCTAGTCACCAGAGAAGAGAGCAGTGCCGGAGAACATGGTACCCACTCGCCCTTCTGAAGGATGAAGATTAGAGCCGTGGTTCTCGCCGTCAAGCAGGCGGGCATCGGCATCCTCTGGAGAACTTCTTAAAGCAGATTTCCAAGTCCTCCCCCTGGAGTTTCTGCTTCAGTAGGTCTGGGCTGGAGCTCAAGAATTTGAATTTCTATCAAGTTCTCATGAGGTCCTGAGGCTGGCGTTCTGGGATCACATTTGAGAATCTCTGGACTAGAAAAATGTCATGTTCGTGTGTGTGAAAAAATACACTTTCTCCATGTTCCCACCTCCCTGCCTACCACAAATGCCATGCCTAGTTTCATTTAGGAATTACATTCAAACTCAACTATAGAGTCGAGAGGTTTTAGTGAAGCCAGTCTTTGTAATGAGCCACTTGGAGTGACAGCGGAGGGGACTGATAGATGAGCCTGGAGTGGGAGGATGAGTGGTTGGTGGGCTGTGGTGGGTGGGTAGGTCTGTAAGGAGAGGAAGTGGGTTTGGGAAGCCTGCTTTGACTCACCAGGAAGTGAGTAGGGGCCTGCAGTAGGTCAAATGCTGTGGAGAGGGGCAATATAAAGCAGCAAAGAATGGTCATGGAGGTAAAAGGAAGCCTAGGGAGAAAATCAGGAAGGCAGGGTCTGATCTGGGGGAAGATGAACAAAGGATCAGATTTAAGGACTAAGCCAAGGCAAGGTGGATTCAGCGATAAACCAAAACACCCTTAAGTGTCTTTTTAAATGTGGTTCGCTCCTCCCAGAATTCATTACAGCTGATCCAGTGGAGTGGCTTTTTCCCTAAATGGCGATGGCACATATAGAGTGCCGAAGTCGAGAGAGAGAGAGAGAGAGAGAGAGAGAGAGAGAGAGAGAGAGAGAGAGAGAGAGAGAGAGAGAGAAGGAAAAGGCGAGATAGACCACTTTCCCAAAGGCGTGAGCTGAAGAAGAGAAACTCCCGCTTCCCTTGGTGGTGCCAGCAAAGAGCAGACCTCTAGAACTCCCCCCCACCGGCCCCGCCCCCCCACCTCCCACCTGGGGTTCCACAAACACTGGCTGAGCGCCACTGCCATGTGGGAGCCCCAGGGCTGACTCCACTTCCCCTGCCCAAAGCCCCTCTGGTCCCCACCTTAACACTTCTCTTTGTGTCCTCACCTCCCTTTCCCTCAGCAGTTACTAATTACCATCCTGGTGGCCCATCTGCAAGGGGCCAGGGCTGGAGGTAACAGAGAAAAAGGATCATTATCACAAGATCATGACAACAAGGCCGTCTTTGCAGCCAGACTTGCTTTTGAACTGGAGGGGAAGCCAGCTGCCTCTGAGGGTGGAAATTCCTCAGGCTGGTCTTTTGTGCAACTGGAGAAAGTCACAGATCTGGGCAGACTTGTCCCACGATAAGCTATAAACTCAGTGTCTAAATTCAGCTGCGCCCTCTCTTCCCCCTAATTCTCTCTAATTCACCCCCTGATGCCTATCAGTTTTCCTCTGGTTGTTTGAGGTCCCCTGCTGGCCAAGCCCTGCCTTACTGCCATCCACCCTCCCTTGACATCCCAAGAAGGAGATCCAGGGATTCTGGAAAACGCCCTCCATTTGTCCCCCTCTCCCCAGCACAACTCTCTACCCTCTTCTGCACCTCCACCTTGCAGCAAGGGGCAGCAGAAAGAGCATGGCATTTGGAATTTGATAAAATTGAGTCTCAGTTGTTTCATTTATAAAATGTGGTGTGTTTGGCTATTGGTTTGGTCTGCTTGGCACCTCCACACTTTTTTTGTGGTAACAGATTCCCACCCCACTACAGAGGAGAGATATATGAAGCAGCTGGCCCAGTCACACCACCCTATCATGACAACAGCAATTGGCATGTGCATGTGATCAGAAATGGACCAATCAGAGCGATTCCCTGGAATTTTCCCATCTCAAGCTAGTGGGGAGGAGTTCTTTCTGCTTTTGAGGCTGTAAGAATGTTAACCAGAGTCTGCTTGCACTCCTAGCCCTTGATACCTAGAGGGAGACCATCTGCAGGTTGAGAGAAAGAAACTAGCACCCAGAAGGTTAAAGAAGGTCATGATGACATTTGAGTTCTTGATCCAGCTGTCCCCAAGACAAGATATGTCATTGCCTACTGGTTGGTCACTGCTCTGGTTGGCTTGTGTCATTTATAACCAAAAGTGTTCTGACTAATGCATGTGGCACTCATTGTCCGTGGGGCAGCTATGAGATTATAAGAGATCTTGCCTGCTAAGTGCTTAGTGATTGCTCAATCGACTGTCTATTAACATTGCTGTTAGTCCTGACCACCATGTCCCCAGCACTGTCCAGCTCTGCCTTCAGCCTCCTACCTCAGTCAGTGCCTCACCTATCTCCTGGCCTACCTGGCTGAAAATCTCAGAACCGCATTTCCTTCCTTTATGTCTAATACTGTGCATCCCAGGCCTGATCCATTTGTCCCCTGATCTTCTCTTCTTCTTCATTCCAACTGGTACTGTTTAGTCTGAGTCATTCATTCATATGTTCACTGAACCTTAACTGAGGACCTATTCTAGGCCAGGCAAACAAGATAGACATTGTCCCGTGATACTCTTTCCTCCACCCCAGTCCTTCTTAAGTACCTGTCACACTGATTGTCCTCAAGCACCAGTTTCATGTTACTCTTCTCCTTAATAATATTCCTTAACTCCCTACGTCTGGCCTCATCAAATCTCAATGTCTCTGCTTGGCCTTCAAAAGTCCTGCACAATCTACCTCCAAATCATCATATCATCGTTATCATCATACCATTTATAGCAGCAGTAGAAGGAGCCACTGTTTGCGACATTCTCATTGTGGGCCAATCACTTCATAGGCATTAGCTTCTTTAAAGCCTCACATTCAGGAGTGAGAGTCGACACATTCAGTGACTGATGCAGCATGGGCACCAACCATCAGGGAGGAATTTAGCTGCCATGCCGGGCCAGGCAAACTAGCTCTGTTCACGGGCATTATGATCCCATATTTACAAACGTGAGCTGAGACTCAGAAGGGTCACAGGTTTGCCCAGGGACACCCAGCTGGACAACAGCAGCACCAGGATGCAATCCCAGGAGCCTCTAACTCTAGAGCCTCAGCCCATCCCAGAGGGCCTTCCTAAATCCTCATGGCATGACCCTTTCTCTTATGACACTAAGTCCTTCCCTACAACTTAAATGGGCTACACTCCTGCTCTTCTTATTCATTCACTCCTACAATCACTGGTCGAGGCTCCCGCTTTGAGCCATGGCCCATGTAAGAGGAGGGGACTTCCATGGGGTCAGGGACTATGCCATTTCTCCTCACAGCAATATCCTCAGCACCTGGTACATTACCTAACACATAATTGGTGCTTGGCAAATATTTGTTGAATAAATGAATCAATGCAGGGATGGAGAGGGGATGTGGAGGCATTGGAAAGAATCGATGGCTCATTCCATGTTCAAGGCCCTGATGCCATGGGGCAACGTGGGTTGCGATGTCGTTTGCGGTGGTGGTTAATGTTTAATACTCATCTCAGCCACCAGGCCAGCCTAAATTTCCACACGACATTCAGAGATTCTTTCTTCTCTACAGAGTAGCAGACTTGGGAGTCTGGGGAGCTCCGGGTTTGAATCCCAGCTCTGAGATCTCAGGCATTTAACCTCTCTGAGCTTCCGCTTCCTTCTCTGCAAAGTGGCTCTATAATAATTGCCCTGCAGTGTTGTAAGGGTGAGATGGATGACATTAGTCATGGTCTTTTCACCTACTAGCACTAACTCAAGGTTACTTCTGCTCGAAGATGTTTAAGACCCAGGTAACTCATTAAACTCGAGCAGAACCTCAAAAGATAAGAAATAACGTGAATATCAAGGAGAACCCAGGAGGGACATTACAGAGGGGAAGGCATGGGCTCCCAAGTGGACTCAGAGGTGAGCAGTAGAGGCGGTGAGCAGTACCTGGCCCAGGCCTGCTGGGGGGTTACCCATTAGGTGTACACGTGGTGTGGGCCTCTGGTCCTCGAAATAGCTGCCACCAAGTGGAAGGGGGATATTAGGCAGCAGGGCTGTGCATTCCTATCTGTCCCTCTGTGCCAATTCTCATCTGCCCCTGGGGTGGTGGTGGAAATGAGACAGCTGGGGAGGGCATGGCCTCCCCACCACTTCCTCACCACCTTCCCCGCTACCCTGAAAAAGAACACCCCTTAGCTCAGCAAAAACAAGTTTGAATTTTTGTTCAAGTGAGCCTTTCTACAAAAACCAACAAATCAAAGAGAAAGAGCTTAGGGACAGATTAGTGCCAACTCAGATTCCTGTCCCTACCTTCTAAGGCTGGCATTCATCACTGGTCACTCAAACCCCACCTGTCCTTTCCTCCAAGACCCTCTGCATAACCCGCTGACAAGTCACCTCACTTGGATTCCTTGCTTTCACCAGCCATTCCCTGGCATGGTGAGTGACAGGAAAAACGCAGGGTTTTGGGGACCCCAGCCTTGGGTTCCATCTCCAGTGTCCCATGTGACCTTGAGCAAGTCACGTCACCTCTCTGAGTCTTCTTCATTGAGAAATGGCCATAACACCTAGGTCAGTGGGCCTGAGGTGAGGACTTGCTGACATAACACGTGCAGAAGACTCCGCAGGTGTGGGACCTAGAGGAGGGCTCAGAAAGTACCAGCCCTCTCCCTCCCGGCACAGAGGACAGCTGATGCTCTTGATTTGTGACTTCCTCTTCCAAATTCTTCCCTGCCCTGCTGCGGGGCTTCCCAGTCCTCCAAGAAGTGAAAGCCCCTAGATTCGAGCAGCACTGTCTGGGATGCTGGGGCAGGGCAGGGGTCAGTGGGGATACTGGGGCTTGGGGACAGCCAAGAGGGGACAGAGCTGCTCTCTACTCTGTCTGTGCCCTGCGGCCCTTCCTGCTTATCTTCCTCTGACCTCCTCACGGTGCTGTCTGTCGCAGAGGGGGTCCCTCCGGGGCATCTGCCGGTGTCCTTACCTGAGAAGATCCTCCCAGACCTAGTGAGGACTGCGGCCCCCACAGGGAAGTGACTGTAAGGGCAGTAGGCCGACTTCTTGGCCTCCTGGGAGGAGAGCAGCAGCTGCTGGACTTGCTCCGGCTTCAGGCCGCAGGACGGACGCTTTGGGGCCATGTTGGTCCCCCAGGGCCAGCCGAGGAGCAGAAACGGGCACTCTCCGCCAGGCCGGGCTGGGACTTCTCGGACAGCACCTCCTCCCCGGGGGTGTGTCCCTGAGGGGCGGATCCCAGGTGCGCGCCTGTGGGGCTGCTGGGCGGGGCCAGGTCAGTGAGAAGAGCCCCCTCGCTGGTTTGGGGTCAGCCTGCGCGGTGTGTGTCGCAGTGTGGAAGGATGTGACTGTGGCCACGTGAGTTTCATATTCTTCCTTGGGGACCACGTTCACTGATGACACACTGATAGGTGGGCGGGGCCAGGGATGGGTGTCCCTGTGTAGGGGGCGACTGTGGGCACACACTCCCTAGGGAAGAAGTTACTGGGTGGGGTCAGTGTGAAGTCTGGGAAGTCCAAGCTCCAAGGGTTGAAAACTCTGTTTGTTGAATAACTTTTTCTCTCCTTCACTGAGAGAAGGGATAAGGCTGACAGGGCAGAGCTGGGGCAGCCACACTGGCTTCTCAAGTCAAGGAATGTGAGGCACAGCAGCAAAACCACTTACTTCTTTATTTTCACCTGTTCTCCTTCCGGCTCTTCCCTTTCTCAACCCAGAATTAAAAAGTATCTCAGATGGAGGGAACCTCTGAGATCATCTACTCAGGCAAAATAGACATTGGGCTGGCGGTAAAAGAAATGGGTTCGCGTCTCGGCTCCACCACGCTCCATCTGTAAAACTGTTAGCCGGTTACCTGACCTCTCTGAGCCAGTTCCCTCATCTCTAGGGTGCAGACCGTGATATCTCTGTTCTACATCCTGGCATCATAGAAGAGCTTGAGCTTTGGCGGTTAGCAGACTCTAGTTTGAGTCCGGGTTCTGCCATTAATTAGCCTTATGACCTTGGGAAGTTAATACGCCTCTCTAAGCCTCAGTTTCCTCCTCTGTAAAATAGGTGCACTAACAGTATTTTGCAGAGTTGTCACTAAGGTCAAATGAGATAATGTGTGTACAGTGAACATGGTTGGAGGATTCTGGGACATCATGACGTGAGCACCCTTTGTGACTTCATGCCCGTTGGATTATTGTCATTAAGTGATTTGGCCAGGATTACATAGGAAGGGCATAATACCAGTTAGGGTGTCCAGAGGTATCCAAAGGTCCCCAGACCCCCAAAACAAGTAGGAGTGAATCAGTGGCTTCTCTGAGGCCTTGGGTGGGGGTCAAGAAGGGAGAAGGGGGAGGGCTGAGGAGGGGGAAAATGAAGCAGCATCTCCATGTTCTGCATGCTGACATCTCTGGGCTTTGCAGCCCAGCATCTCTGTGCCCTGCAGCCTGGCATCTCTGTGTCCTGTACCCGGAACTCTCAGCCACGTAGAGACCCTAGCTGGGTCTCTGTAGATAGAGTTCAGCAAAGTTTGCCTAATTTCCTCCTCCCCTCCCTACCTTCCCCCAGTTCAGATTTCCTCACCTTCTTTCCACACATCCAACCCTTAGAGAAACAGCTGGTTTCCTCCCACCTGCTATTGCATCTTCCTCCTGGTTCTGTACCTTAGGCATCTAGAGCAGTGTCCTGGATCTGAGGCGGGCCTGTCAGAGAAACCCTGCACTGCCCAGGCCCCCCAACGACCCCTCCCCCCAGGCTCCAGGAAAGAAGCCTGAACTCCTTGGCTCCACAGTGCCAGGAGAATTTGGATCACCTCCAGGCTAATCGTGGCCCTTGGCACCTTCAGTGCTCTTGACCTGCAAATGCTCATAAATGGGGACTGCAGCCATTGCAAACCCAGCTGTATGGAGTTTGACAACCAGCAGTAGCTCTAGACTCCCTTAGACAAGGGGCTTGAGGCCATCTGGATGGAAGGCTAGAGTAGGCCTGGAAACTTGCTTAGCGCTAAGTTATGGATCATTAATGTTAATGACATTGCTTTAATCTCCATTCGACATAAAATTAAGAAAAGTTCATTGCCCAGCCCAAAGAATAGGAATATCCAAGGATGGTGTTTTGAGTGGTGGTGGAGATAGTCAAGGGCCCAGAACCCTCCCCTTTCCTGTCCCAGGCCTTTACTCTGTGAGAGGAATCATGTGTTAGAGCTCAGACACCACTCACTCATTCATTCAATGAACCGTTACTCATAATAGTAGCTCACTCATACTTAGCTCTTTCCATGTGCAGGGCCTGTGCTAAATGCATGATTTGAATTTTTTTTACGTAATCCTCACCACAAGGTAGATACTGGCAATATTATTACTCTAGCATCAGAACAATCAGTTTAAATCCTCTTATTACCGGTGGGGTACCTAAGCAAGTTAGCTCATCACTCTGTGCCCTTCTTTCCTCATTTAAACAGTGGGACAGCACTAGTACGTACGTACAGTGGCTCATGGTAACCAGAGTCGTATGCTGCTCAGGGAGGTTTCCCATTTATTTTCTTTTGGCTCCTTTAGTGGAAGACTTCCTGGTGAGCTACCACTCTCTGGTAGGTATAGGCAGTTGACACAAGATGGCTAGTCAGAGACCTCACTCTTCTGCTGAGTCAATGAGAACTTTGGTTTCTGTGGTTACTAAGCTAAGAAGATGTGACTATTAATAACAACTACTTGTTCTCTGAGTAGAGAGAGCCTGCTTGCTAAGTGAAGCCAGGCAGAGAAGCAGAACTGAGAGATGAAGGGAAAGAACCGTGATTTCTCTTTGAGCATCTGGATCCGGCTGTTCCTAAAGGCACATTTCCAGACTTTCCTTTAATTGAACCAATGAATTCGCTTCTTGCTTAAACTTGTTCAAGTTTTGTTTCTATCGACCTGTGGCATCTAGACTAAAATACTACTTCCTAGGATTATTGTGACGCGCAAGTGAGATAATACATGTAAACCACTGAGCACAGCGGCTGGCACATGGTAAGCGCTCAAGAAGTGTTAGCTCATATTATTATGAATACTGCGAGCCAGGTCCTGCATGGGGGCGCAGGGGAATCAGGGGTGATAGAGACTTGGTACCTGCCTTTGAAGATCTCAAACCTTAGTGAAGGAGACAGACAAGCCAATAGACAGGTATAAAATACAATAACATATGACTAAGTACTGGTCCCATGGCAATACTGAAAACTAATTGTTTTGGGGTAGTATTGGGTTAGATGTGTTGGAGAAAGCTTCCCAGATGACAGGAGGCTAGGAGGAGGAGTCTGACAGGGTTCAGAACAGGCCTCCCCAAGAAGTCCTACTTTGGCATGGGGATTATTTTCAGTTGAAGGCAATCAAGACCCTACAGGCTCAAGAGAAACTTGAACCTGTCCCTTACAGAATTTAAATTTGGGGCCTTGCCTATAATAAAAGTTAACACCAGGAATAACTTTTTATGACCTATCTATCGGGCAGAGCAAACATCTAACCAGTGAACATCTGCTCTTCTTATTGATCTGTAAATGACCTTCCTGCCTTCTGAAGCCTCGGGGGCCTAACTTCATTCCTTAGCTCAGGATGTCATATATATGCCATTTTTCCTGTCTGTCTCTGAACAGCTCATGTATGTGAGGTCTCTGATTCTCTTGTGTATGTGAGATTCCCATTCATAATATGTAATTAAATTTGATTATTTTCTCTTGTTAATCTGTCTCATGTAGATTTAATTATTAAACCAGCTAGAAGAACCTATAAAGGTAGAGGAAATTTTCTTCTTCCTCCACAAATCTGAAATGGTGGGTAGATGTTTATAGTGGAGGTAGGTGTTATGAAGTGAATTGTGTTCCACCCACCAAAATAAATATTGAAGTCTTAACCTCCAGGACCTCAGAACGTTACCTTATTTGGAAAAAGGGTCATTGCCAATGTAATTAGTTAAGATGAGTATTTGCTCAACTTTCCTATAGTCACGGAAATGAAATTAAGACAAGATTTCACTTCTGGATGGAAGGGGGGTTGAGGTGCTGGGTGAAAATACAGATATTTTTCTTCCAAGTTCACAGGCATCTTGAATTCTATTTGATGACTCACTGGGGGTCCATGGGCCCTAAGACATGAACCCTTGCCTTATTTTTAATCTTTTAGTCCTTTGTTGTAAGGGAGCCTGTTATAATGACATATTACTGGCTTAAAAAATCTTTTCTGAGAGTCTCTGTCTTTTATACTTATCATAAAATTGTCCCATTTCCACTTATTGTAATTATTGCTATATTTTAGATTTTCCCTGCTGTCTTATTTACCTATATGGCAGGTGGAGTTAAGTTAAACTTGTATTATAGAAAACTCCAAATAATAGTGGTTTAAATAAAATAAAAATTTATCTCTCTTTTAGTCTAGGACTCTACAGTCTTTAGGGACCCAGTTTCCATCTTTTTAACTTATAACTTCTATCTTTAAGTTCATCTCAATTCAATATGGCTACTGGAGCCTTAGCCTTCACAAACTCACTTGAAACATCAAGAAGAAAGAATTATAGAAGAATAAAAAGGTATTACTTATATTTTATTAGCCAGAATTTAGTTATGTGGTCTCACCTAGCAGCAAAAGAAGCTGGGAAATGTTTTCTTTTGGCTGAGTACATCAATGACCTGAATAAAATCAAGGTTATTTTACTAAGGAAGAAGAGGGCAGTGAATATTGAGTGACTACTAGTAGCTTCTGCTTTAGTTTCCCCACCACAGCTGATTGTGGGTGTCAAGAGCAGTGGCTTTGAGATTTCTATATGGTACCTGATCCGGAGAGGACCAGCCTGCCATCTAGTGGCAGGTTGGTTACATTGGATTCCTTTCATTGTGGAGGCAGCATAGATTTGCCTGTACTGGGACAAGCATTTATTCTAGCTATGTGTTTGCATTCTCTCCCTGCCATGCTTCTACCAGCAATATCATTAGTAGATTTACTGAGCGTCTTATTCACAATCATGGTAGTCCAAACAGCATTTCTTCTGGCCGAAGACTTCATTTTTCAGCCAAAGAAGTTAAGAAATTGTCAGGTGAGCATAAGATTTACTGGTCTTGCTATATACTCTTATCACCAGAATCATCTGTCTTAATTGGTTGGTGACATGGCCTCCTGGGGCTTGGTTAGTATCAGCAAGAAGTTGGCATATGCTCTGAATCAGCAATCAATGCAACGTGATGTTTCTCTCTTTTCCAGAATCTATAGTTTAGGACATCTTGGACTTGATAACTTACAGAATTCTTGCTCTCCTTCCCTGAGACTTTGGGTTCTGCTAATTTAGAGGTCTTATATAAAGGAAGACTATTTCCACCAGGGCACACCACAGAGGTCCCACTGATATGGAAACTGAGACTGACATTTGGTCATTTCAGACTCCTTGACTGAAAGATCGGGGAAAAAGGTGGTGGTGGGTGGCTCTGTGGTGGCTGGAGTGATTAATCCTGGTTATCAGTGAGGGCAAAGCACCATGGGAATGGGGAGAAGTGTGTCTCTGGATATAATGAAGTCCTCTGGATTACTTTCTATTTCCATGGCCAGTGGTAAAATTCAATGGAAGATGACAGCAACCCCATGTGATCAGGACAACCAACAGACTCAGCTTCCTCCTGAATGAAGCTCAGGTGACCCCATTAGGTTAAAACCTCTGACCACATGAGGTTCTTGCTGAAGGCAAAGGAAAAATGGAACAGCTAGTAGAGAAAAGATCTTATAAATGCCTCATGACCTGTGGCAGAAATGATCATTATAACCCTTATCTTGCTGTGTCATACATATATTTATTGATGGTGATAATAGTGCCTCTTTCTTCCGTTTTTATAGGGTACTTTGTCGGTGGTAAGCTTTACAATTTAGCGCACAGATTACAGAATTTCAGGATGGGATTGTGACTAGAGCAGAAGTGAACATCACCCAGACGCCCTAGAGTAGGAGCTGGATGCAGTGACTGCTGAGGCTTTGGATTTTTTTTTTTTTTTTTTTTAGAAAAGGTTAAGAATGTTCTTGTTTGAATGAGATCTATTTGCATTAGGCTGGGAGGTAACATGTGGTTTCTTTATGAAAGTTTAAGAATGGAAAGTGGAATGGAAATGGATGTTGAGGAACTAAGGGGTGAACTCTGGCAAATATTGAAGACCGAGCCTACTCAGCACCCCTCGAAACCTCCTTCCATGATAATTTCTACTATAGAGACTGGAAGCCTAGAGAGGACATTTCCAGAGTCTCTTGCAGCTAGGATTTCCATGTCACCTGGCTTCTGCCAGGAAGGTGCAACTGAACCAGAATCCAGTGCTGGGGGAGGGGGTTACATGCCTCTTCCGAATGCACGGTGGTGGCGGCGTCTCCTTTCTCTGAAGGCAGCTGTGGTGGAAGCCCTCATGCCAGATTGGGCCCCAGCTTTGCTGAGCAGAAGTGTCAGCCACTTCCCAACGTGGCAGCTTTTCTGCCTGCAACTTGGGCAGTGAAGTTTTTGAGTAAGCAATAGTGGCAGCGGTGGCAGAAGTTCCCCTGCCAGGCTAGGTCTGCAGTGAGATTTGAGTGTTATTCCTGGAATAGAGTCTGCTTCTCACCCCTCCTTGGGAGTCCAAAACCTACCTAATTACCTTTTAAGGCTGCTGGGTGGAATATTTTGTCTGCAATGGAACCCTGACTAATTCGTTGTATTTTATTTTTGTTTCTTTCCCCCCTCTTTAAAAAATTGATATACAATCTAGATATAATGGTCTATGAGTTTCAGGTGTACGACATAATGATTTAATTTTGTACATATTGCTAAATGATCCCCACAATAAGCCTAGTTAACACGCATCACCACACATGGTTACACATTTTTTTGTGTGTGATGAGAACTTTTCAGAGCTACACTCTTAGCAACTTTCCAATATACAATACAGTTGTATTAACTATAGTCACCATGCTGTACATTATACACCCATGACTTATTTATTTTATAACTAGGAGTTTGTACCTTTTGACCCCCATTTGGTCATTTTGCCCACTCTCACCCCAAATTTCTGGCAGTTACCAATCTGCTCTCTGTATCTATAAGCTTATGATGCCTGGATTCCCCTCATCCCCGTATTCACTCTCTCGCCATGCTCTAGCGATACTATCAAAAAAATATTTTAAAAATCTTGAATTCAGCCACTCCTCTCTACCTTCACTGCTACAGCCCTGGTCCAAGGCACTGCCAGTTCCCAGCTGGACCTCTAACTGGTTCTCCTGCTTCCTCTCTTACTCCTTCTTCCAATTCTGTCCTTTAAAAAGGGGCCTGAGTGTGCTTCAAAAACACAAACATTCCAGAAGTTTCCACTACTTAGAACAGAAGCCAAAGTCTTCACCAGGGTTTATGTGGCCCCGCCCACCTCTCTGACCTCATGCCCTGCCAGTCTGCCATCCCCCGTCACCCGCTGGTCACATCAAACTTACCGAGGTTATCCTCACCGTAGGATCTTTGCATAGGTTTTCTCTCTCCTGGGCGACTCTTCTCTGAGGTCCTCAGATGGCACTTGCTTGGAGAGCCTTTCCTGACTGCCTCTCCCCATCACTCTCTCCCCTCAGCCCGCTCACTTTCCTCTGCAGCACGTCCTGCTCTCTGAAAACATTAGTTATGGGTTATGTCTGTCCGTCTAGAACAGACGGATGTCTATCTCGTACCCTGGGCACCTAGACTAGTGCCTGGCACACACTAGAGGTTCAAAGAAACACAGGTGGAAGGGAGGGACAAAGCCCCTCAAGCACAGTTCAGGGCAAACTTGGGGACCCCAGAGAAGCCTCAAGAGTCCCTAACAGAATTGCCTTCTTAGTTACTTGACCTTAAATAACTCCCTGTTGGGGTCACTTGATCTCTGTTAGAAATTCCTTTCTTCCCCCAGTCCAGAGTAGTCAGGCTAAAGGCAGCCCAAGGCAGCCCTTACCCTCTTCCAGCCTGCGGCTTTCACAGGCAGATTTAAGGTGACATCACAGAATTCTCTAATATCAATTCATTTAACTAAAGAAGCCAACAGGGAGGAGGCTTTTCAAAACAAAGAAACTTGGCTGTAAATAACATGATAATAAAAATAACTAGATTCTATTGAGCTATTATTTTGTGCCAAACAAGATTTTAAGTGCTTTCTGTGCGTTTTCTCACTCAGTCCTGAGGAACACCCCTTGAGGTCATCGTATCGGTTATCTATTGCTGCATTACAAAACACCCTAAAACTGAGTGGTTTAAAAGGACAATCATTTTATTTGCTCAGAATTCTTGTGAGCAGTTTGGGCTGGACTCAACTGGGTGGATTTTCTGGCCTCAGTTGGACAGGGCTCTGGACTCTGTTGCAGCCAAAAGGCTTTTTACCCTGGACGAGAGGCCATTGGGGCCATGTCACTTACACCCTGTGCTATCCTCATACACAGGGCAGCCAATATCAGTCCATCTTCCTGTCCAGAACCTGAATATTTTTTTTTCGTGTGAAACACCTAAGGGAGCCTGGTTCCTCTTTTCCAGTTCTGGAGGACAAACATGATTGTCAGATAGTGACTCCAAGGTGTCCAAACTGTAGAGCTGACCAGCTTCTGTAGCCTTCCTGTCTCATTTTCTAGAGGAGGAGACAAAGCCCCGAGAGGTAAAGAGACTTGGCCAAGGTTGCCCAGTGTTCCGGCGACTCAGTGCTTCTGGACAGTGTCCCACATCATACTCCCAGAGGAGAGGGTCTCTAGGTCACCCTCCCCACTTGTCCCCCTCCCTGGGATAGGCACCAGGAATGCCTATGGGCAGAAGAATGTGCAGCTAGGGTACAAGGAGAGACCACTTGGGGTGGAGACGGAAGTGAGGAGAGACCTGTCTGAGCTCTAGCTGGAAGCACACAATAAAGATCAAGGCGGGGAGAAGAATGCGGAGGAAGCACAGAGAGGTGGTGGCCTGGGGGGTCTGGGTGAGGATTCAAAGAGGAGCTCTGGTCTTGGCTTTGAGGGTGAAGAAAGAACATCCTCCTGTCTTGTCACCTTTTAATCCTTTTAATCCTTGTAGGAACTCTATTCTCCCTAACCTCTATAGGGGCTGTCAGCCAGCAGTCTCTTCAGCAGCCAGGGCCACCATCCTCTGCAGCCCTGATGTAGCAAAGATACCGCTTGGTATGGAGGATGCATAATTGGACTAGCAGTCAGAAGGTGTGGGCTCTATCATTTCAAATCTTTGCTAAGCACCTGCCATGTGCCAGGCACTGTCCTCGGCAGCCTCAAGGTGTCTGGGGGAGATTGCTTATGAATAAGTAAACAAGTATATGACCAAGATCACTTCAGATAATGAATGACAAGAGCTATTAAGACAACAAGCAGGGTAGTGAGATAGATGATGGTTGGATGGGTTGACATTAGTTTGGGTTGTGTGTGGGAAGTAGAAACAAGGAGAGTGTCTCTGAAGAGGTGAAATTTGAGCTAAGAAAGAGGCAGCCATGTAAAACTCTGAGGGAAGTGTGGACCCATTAGGGAACGGCAAGTGCAAAGGCTCTGTGGCAGAAATGAACTTGGCATGTTTGGGGGAAATCTGACAGGTGAGAGGGGCAAGATTAAGAGCATAAAAAGAGGCCCCTTCCCTTTGCCATTAATTCTCTGCGAGATTTGAGTACATCTCATCTCCTTAATTCACCTGTAAATTTTGGACATCTGTGAGTTTAAATAAACCTTTTTTTGGACCTAGTTCTATTTTTATTTTAACAGCTTTTGTTCAGAGGACAGGGCATTGGTTTGGGAGTCAGAAGACCTAAATTATGGCTTCAGAATTTCCAGTAGCAAGCTGTGTGACCTTGGACAAATCCCCTTCCTCATCTGTAAACCAGGAGACTGGACCTCAGATTCCAAGGGCCCTTCCAGCCGAGACATCCCAGCACAAGGAATCCATGTGAACCCTTCTTGATCCTATTTATTTTCAGCCCGCATGTGGATATGTTCAGCATATGTCCGCTCCTTCTTCCAGGCAGTGTCATCTGGAGATCTACGCACAGCAGGCATTTATTAGATGCTTTGAAAAGCACAGGGCAACCTGAACATACATTAACAGGGGTGGTCGATTGCATTGTCGAGTACATTGTGCAGCTATTAAAAGAAGAACAAGTTAGATTTAAATCCTCTGAGCAGGAGGGAAGTGCATGATGTAAGTGAGAATAAAGCTAGTGAAAATGACTCCATTTTTGTAAAACCAAAAGACAGAATCTCTGTATGTGTGTATGTAGGTCTGTTTATGTTCACAAGTAAGGAGACAGATGGGAGAGAATAAACCCCAGTCTGTAATATTAGGTACCTAGGAGTGCTGGGGGACTGGGGGATGAGGAAACAGAAAGGGACTGGGGGAGGTTATTCATTTTGTTGTTGTTGTTATATCTTTGTTGTTTTACTGGTTTCAAATAAAAACGTGTTGTTTTTATAATCTTGGAAGAATTTAATACATCCCTAAGGAGTCAAAGCACTAAGGGATTCATCCGTGCAGACGCTGACAACAGGCACTGCTCTGTGGGCTTGCTCAACCCCATGATAAGTCGGCCTCGGGTGTGCTTCCCCTAAGGACAGCAGACTTCCCAGAGCCATCTGGGCCTGCATATCAGTGGAATTTGGCAGATGGCTTGATGTGTTACAAGTCCCCGAGTCCTCTGCCCTTTGGAGACTGAGTGAGTGCACAGTGTCTACTTTGATCTTATCAGAATGTCTCCCTCCCCTCCAGGCAACTGCAACCCTATTTCAAAGGCTGCCGGAGACACACTGGAGCTGTCCAGGGCCTGTGGGATATGAGATCACAGGCGTGATTCCCACACAAGGCGCAGTTGCTCCAGGCTTTTCCTTAGTCCTGCTTTAGAGCTTCAGTGGCAGCTCAGGCTGTGAGGGTTTTCTGGGGCCTCCCGGGCCATCTCTCTGACTGTAGATGCACCCCACTCATCCCTCAGGTCCACCCTGGGGTGGGAGGAACATGTGTGTGGGGGGAGGGGCTTATTGTTATAGCCCCAGAAGCTGTTTCCTGGTCATGTCATTCTCTCCAGGAAATCCCTGCAGATGTCTATTTAAAGCCCCCCTCACTGCTGTCTGTGCTCACTTCCTGGGCAGTGGGCTTCTTTCTCTATTTAGGAGCCCTTGGGCCTGGATGTTATTGAGCTGCCTCCCTCCAGCTTTCTTGTCTTAGCGCCAATGAGGAAGCACCCTGCCCCAGGCTCTTGTGTGCTTCTTGATGCTTTTCAAAGCCCTCTCGAATTCCATTCCATTTGAATGGTCTCTTAGAATAACCCTCTGAGGTAGGAATGCTGGGAGTATTATCTCTGTATTGTAGAGAAAATGGAGATTCAGAGTAGTTAAGCCACTTGCCCACATCCCAAAATGAAGAAAAGGCAGTTCCAGGCCTTTGTCTTCCAGATCAGCCCACTCAGCCCAAGCTCCATTGTCAGAAGTGTCCCCTCCCCACTGAAAGTCCCCTAAGAAATGGGCTCAGGAGGCCAAATTTTCATCTAGTGAGCTCACTCCCCAATTGCAGCTGAGTGACCAGGGTGGATTTGTGATCTGGGGTGACTACCCCAGAGGCTGAGGCTCAGAGACTCGCCAGATCTGCATGTCAGCTTCTTCAGTCCTTTTCATCTGTCCTTTACTGGGGACCAGCTGGTCCCTAAGCCAGCAGCATCTTCCTCTTCTCCATAGTTTTTAGCTAAGGGCAAACAGGGATGGGGAATATGGGAAACCTGACCCATCATTCACAAAGGGATAACATTAAAGCTTTCTGAAGACCTTGTCTGGGAAGGCTATGTACCAACACTGCTGCTGGCAGCAGCTAATCATTCATTCATTCATTCATTCATTTATCTCTGGGTGCTTTACTATGTGCCTGGCATTTTGCTGTGTGCTAAGGCGAAAAATACATACAAAAAGCATAAGATGTTGGATCTAATCTAATGTTAAGGCGATCAGGCTTATGTTGGTTGAACAACTAGAGACAAAATAAGACAACCTGTAGTTGAACCTGTTACCTGGTTTAGAGATGAATGGGATTTTAGGCATGTAGCCACCCCAGGGCAGCAACAAGCAACATGTTTAGTGTCTTGGAGACTAGGCATGTGATCTCCTCATCCAAGAGCTATCAGGAGAGTTCCAGGAAAAATGATAATAAACATGAGAGCAGCAGCTGTTACTTATTCATTGCATTGAGCACTGTGCTAAATAAATTGTCCAAATGCATCACCTCGCTTGCTTCTCCTGTCAAGCGTATAAGGTCTAGACTCACCTATCTCTGTTTTTATCGATGGAAAATCAAGGCTCCAAAAGCCTTCAGAAACACACCCAAAGTTATACAGCCATCAAGGGGGGCAGCACTAGGACCAGCATCCAGGTGTGTCTGTGGCCCAAACCCAGGTTCGACCACCTGTGTGTTAAATCGGAGATTGCAGCTATCTGTATGGGCCTCCCGCCGTCCTGCTGCACACTTGGAGGGTGACTGGTCACCGGCAGGAGCTGCTCTGTATTTTAAGTGTCAGCTCTGTGCTGGGAGCTGGACTACTCCAGAGAGTGAGAAGGCTCCATCCTGAGGCTTTGGAGCTCAGAGCAGACCCTACAGACAGAGGGTCCAGTTTCCTCCCCTGACCTCATCTTTTAGGATGCTGATTCCCCCCTCCCCCCCAAGAATAGCCATCCCTCTGAACAGGGCATCTGAGGATAGTCCTCCTTCAGCATCTCTAGGCAGAAGCTTGGCAGAAGGAATGCTCCTCCGCCCACTTGCTTTCCTGTCTCGTGATGGTCCGTCCATCTGGCTCATTCATGTATTCATTCAACAAATTATCATTGAGCACGGACTCTGCCCTGCTGTGGTCAAGTACTGAAGGGGGCAGGGAAATGAAAATGGATCAGTATGAGAGACAAGACACTCACATAAAAACACTCATCCCAGTGTAAGGGGTGAGGACCAGGAGGAAAGCACAGGTCACACATCCTGTGTGAGTTTGAGAGGAGGGGTCACCCCTACATTTGGCAGGAGCCGAAGAGGGGTATGCATCAAGAAAAGTTTTGAGGAGGCGGAGTTTGAGCTGGACCTGGAAGAGAGGGTAGGATTTAAAAATGTGTAGCCAAAGGGAAGGACATTCCAGATCAGGAGAACAGCACGGACTTAGCAGTGGGAGCAGGTCCATACGTGGAAGAGAAGCAGTGGGAGTCAGGATGGCACCGGTGGGTGGGCCGTGTGCTGTGGCATAAGTCACATCAGTCACAGTCTAGCCTTTCTGGAAATAAGAGAGCTGGAAAGAAGGCCCCAGAGGTCCTGAGAAGAGTCTTGACCCCTGAGTGGCTGGCCTAGCAGGGGACATACTTCCTACATTGTCCTGGGCTGCCTGTTGTTTTGGGAAAGCCCTCTATTGTCACGTTTACACTGCCAACATTACTTCTCAGGCCTAGTCAGCCCAACGAACCCTAGACACATATGGCATCGGGGCTGGAAGGGAAGTTTACAAAGCACGTTACTCAGCATTTAAACGTGAAAAGAAAAATCTGTAGGATCCCACTATTCAAAGAGAATCACCATAACCTCAAAGAGAAAACAGATAAGCTGCTGCAGTTAAAGCAGGTTGGGGGTGGGGTGGAGAGTGGGGGGTGGGCTGCCATCACTCCCCACAGCAGCTCCCGGAGCACCCCTGGGGAATCTAGGACTCAAAGAATCACCCCCCCACCCCACTTTCATTTTAAAGGTGTGGAATCTGAAGCCTGAAGAGGAGATACAGGGGCACCTGACCACTTGATAATGGTCCAGGGATCTCCTTGTTTCTAAGATCAGGGGAGAAAGCCATACTAAGTGCAGAGATGGAGGTAGGCCTCATTCCCCAGGTTGCATCTCCCTCCCTCAGTAGCAATGATGTTGAGGACCTGGTGGCTGGAACAGCCCCAAACACCCCACTCTGTGGCCTGGGGGCAGTTGGCACTGTGCTGGCTCACCTGTGGCCTATCTCATCCTCAACCTACTGGAGGAGGGAAGTTGGACAGGGTCCGTCACTACATGGGAGAGTGGAAGGGGGGAAAGGCATGCTAAAATCCCAACATCAAGAGAAGGGCCCTTTGGGCACAATGGTTGTTCTCCACATGTGCTGGGCATTTTATTATTTACCAAATTTATTATTCATAGACATGATTCTATTTAATTCTTACAATTAGCCTGTGAGGTATATAGTCTCCCCTTTTTACCATTGATAAAGGTGAGAGTCAGAGAGGCTGAGTGAGTTAACATCATGCAGGTGGTAAGGAGGCAGAGGCAGTCACCTGGGCCTTCTAACTCTGGGTCTACAGAGCATAGTGCAAGTGAGAGAAGGAGGCGGCTCTGTGTGCGTTTGTGTGTTTGCGTGTGTGTGTGTCTGTGTGTGTCTATGTTTTGGGAGGCTGCCAGAGAAAAGTGGAGAGCAGGGGCTGAGGCTTGGAGCATGCCTGTGAATGATTATATAGCAACTGTTCCTTTAATCATATGCATCTCACTTGAGACTAAAGGGAGGGACTCCTGGACCCCAGTACCTATTTAAATGCCTGTTCCAAGGCAGGTACCTAGGAAATATCTGTGGCACAAACTTGATTAAAGAGGGTGTGCTTGTGACCTTGTTTCTGGGTGAAGTTGTCTCAAACACTAGAGGCTGCCTTGCCCACAGTCCGTCCTCTCTCCCAGGTCTGACGTCTTCCCACTTCTTCTCCTGCAAATGAGGAGAAATAGCAACAAAACGCCTGCCAATATGTAAAAGGGAAGCAATGAACATGCAGGGCATCCTTGCCCAAGGGTCCCTGTCACCCGTCCTCACCCCAGATATGTGAGGTCAACCCCAGCTGTCCCCTTCGAAGTCCCCTGACCCTGCCTAGGTTCTGCCAGTATGAAGTGGCAGTGGTACCCTCTGTTCTAGCATCTCCAGGAAACAGCAATCCTGATCCCTGGCGATTGCAGAGGCTACTGGTCTGGGCTCTGGGTAACTCTGGGATCAGTGCCCAACTCAGCACAGGAATAAAGAAGATATCCAAGCTCAAGACTCACACTGTCACAAACGTCTGGACAGATTTCCCCAGCCCCTCTCCTTTACAGCCTGCCTTCTTTCTCAGCTCCGAGGAGACACAGTGTATAGCACATGCTTTGACATACACAGCAATCTCTTCAAAGTTACATGGCGGGTGAGAAGCCCCCAGACCAGTGCCCACTTCCTGCCAAATATCCCAGAGACATTTGCATCTGAGTGCCCAGGAGGAGAGACATTCTGGGAGACCAAGTCAGACAGCCAGCACTCCTCTGGGGCTTGAAACATGTGATTTGCAGACCAGGCATCTACTGTCTCCCTCCCTGACATTAAGGGCTCAGCTTCCTGGCAGCAGCCCTCCCCTCCCTCCCCTCAATCCTGAGTTGGCTCCAGCTGCTAAAGGAGCCACTTTTAGGGTTCTAACAATAATCTTTTCACCCCCAGAAGGCCTGGCATCAAACATAACACAAGAATGATGACAAGGCTGAAAAAGCAAGTCCACTTTATTTACAACAATTAGTTGGTGACACATAGATCTTTGGGCTTTTTGTGGCTTTGTTGAGAGACATCTGGGCAGGCGCCCACTTCCTCTATTGGGGTAACATTCCCTCCTTCCTCATCCTGCTTTGAGAACGAGGAATCTGCTGTCATGACCCCCCTGCTCTGACAAGCCTCAACTTGGGGACATCCCTATGTCCACTTTCAGGGTAGTCAGTGTCCCCAAGCACCTGCCAAAGGTTGTCCTTACCTCCTCTGGAGGTCCTGTCTTGGTCTTGGATGGGGCACCTAGTGGGGAACACAGTCTGTCTGCAGAGAGATGCAGTGGGGAGGAACCCGGTGGGGGTGCCAGGCGCCAGGGCACAGGCTTGCAGTAGCTGCCTGGTGCAGAACTGTTACCTGGCCTGATCTGTGGTTTGGGTTGGTGGGACCATCCCAGTTTTCTCCAGAGGCAGAGCAGTGAAGTCCCAGTAGTCCTCCACGGGGTAGAGAGGCCAGGCATAGGGCCTGGGAATTTTTCCTGCTGTGTATGGCAACGGACTCAGTTCCCACCTTGGGCTCGGCCTCACTTCTCCAGGGTCACTATTCTTCCCCTGCAAGAATGCCTACCCGGGTTGGTCTCATCCCAGGGAGGAAGGCTAGATTGGCCAAGGGTGGGGCAGCTGCCTCCGCCTGGGCAGGGTCCAAGGCCACCCTCCTGGATTTCTGGAAACTTCTCCCCTCTTCTCTTAAGAAGACGTTTTGGGAGAGAGGAAGTGGTCTATCAAAGAGACTTGGTGTAAAGCATAAGGGGCAATTCCACAATGAAGGGCATCCAAAAATTCCAGATGGGGGGGAGAGGTGAACACTGAATACTGCTGCTCCCTCCCCCATACTCGTTCCCCAACCATCAAGGGTATATCAGGCGTCACCCTGAGCCAGGATGAGGCGCAGAGTGGACAACAACGCAGACCACGAGGGAGGCAAAGGTTGGGGGACCCGGGGAGGCCAAGCGGGCAGGGCCGGAGTTGGAGGCTGTAAATCAGGCCGGCCGGGTCCGGGGCCGCGAGTCCTGCCGGGTCCGCTCTCAGCGCGCCTGCCCCGCCCGCTCCCTCGGGCCGCCCTTCCCGCGGCGGGTCTGCGTGGACGGTGGCGGCGCCGAGGCGCCCCGCAGGCTGCATGTCCTCAGCTCCCGTGTCAGGCTGAGCACCTCGGGCCGCTCGCGCTGGGGGGCTCCTTCGTGGCGCTCCTCGGTGTCCTGGTCCTCCTCCTCGTCCTCCTCCTGGATGCTGCTGAGGCGCGGCACCCCACGGCCGCGCTCAGCGGGCGGAGGCCGATAGGCGCACTTGGCGTTGAGCAGCCGGCGCAGCGGGGCGCGGGGCACCGAGGCGGCTGCGCCCCCGGCGCGGAGGTGCTGCTGGCGCACGTGGCGCGCGTCGCTCTGGCGCTGCAGGCGCTTGAAGTCGCTGAAGGCCGCCAGCGCGGTCTGGCGGAGCAGGCGGGCCAGGGAGCGCGCCTTGTGCGCCCGCGCCAGCAGCACGGCGTGGCAGCGCAACACCACGGCCTTGTGGCGCGCCTGGTGGCGGTAGACCCAGGCGAAGACGCGCGGGTGGCGCCCGTCCGCCGTGCAGTAGGTGATGCGCGGCAGCAGGTAGGCGTGCGTCGGCCTTCGGCCCCCGGATACCCCCGCGGCGCCGCGCTCGCACGGCTGCATGCGGATCCCGTGCGGCCCCAGCGTCAGCTTCATCTTGGTGCCCCCGCCGGGCCCGCAGCGCGCCCAGATCTTGCCCACGGCGTCGTCGGTGCAGCCGTCGCCCTTGGCGTGAAGGGTGACGGCGTTGCCCAGATACCACACGGTGTAGGTCGGGTCCTCCTTGTTGAGCTCCACTTTCTGGCGCCGGCTGCGGAACACGCGGCCCAGACGCTCCAGCGGCCAGTCGGGCAGCAGGTCTGGGCAGGAGCGCAGGAAGCTGGAGAGCAGCGACGTGTAGGCGAGCCCCGGACTCAGGCTCTTCGCCTTGCACTTGGCCTCATCCTCCACCAGCACGAATTTGTTACGTCTCCAGGGTAGCATCGCGGCGGCGGCTGCAGGGGCTCGGGGCGCCGGGAGCTCACGGGCGTCCTGCCCGGCGGCCGGGGGAGGGGAGGGCGTGCGGGAGTCCGCCGCCTCGGGGTCGCGAGAAACTGGGCGGCGCCGGAGACAGTCGGTGCCGGGAGGTGCCCAGTGCCAGACAGGGCTAGCTTCGCAGATGCCCGGTGCCCAGCCGGGCTGGCGGCCGAGATGCCCGGGCGGCTGCCGAGCGTCCGGGAAGAGCTTCCCCCGGGAGTCTCTCCAGCTGTCCGGGAAGCAAGGAGGGGCAGGGGCCGAGTGTGGGGGAGGTGCCCCCAGTCCCCAACAGAGGGGATTTCGCGGCTCCTGCTGCCCAAGTTGCGGCGGCAAGAAGGTCGCCCAAGCCGGGGCTGGCGGCTGGCTGGCTGCTCCGAGGGGTAGACGGAAAGCGCGACTGCGGTGGGGACTCCTCCAGGCGTCGCGGCTCCACCTCCCAGGGCTGCCTGCATCACCGGGTGGGACTGCCAGCTCTCTTGTCCCCTCCCCTTGTCGCCCTCCTCTCTCTCCTCCCCCTCGCAGGCTAGCGCTGCGCCCTGCCGGAGACCCAGCACAGGCGCGGTAGAACGGCTTTAGTCATTATTAGAGGGTGGGGGTGAAAGGCGCAGTTAAGAATTAGGACTCTCCTGAAATGTACGGGAGGGATTTGCCAATGTAAATTCTCTGGCCTCAGTGGTGGTCTCTAAGATCCCCCTGGAGCATTCGGGATCCCCCTCCTCTCTTTGTAGGATTTCTCTGCCGCTCAGCACAGCACGTCCCTGCCCCCATTGCTGAGAGTGATTTTGGGTGGGTTCTTGGGGCCTCCTGTCTGCACAGCAGAAAGCCAGCTGAGGTGGCCTGAGCAGTGCAGTGGAAAACTACTGTCGCCTGGTGAAGCTTTCTCCTGGGTTCTTCCAAGGTCGTGGGCCAGGCCGCTGTGCCTCAGCTGGGAGGCCAAGTCACTGCTCCAGTGTCTGGTAGTGCCCCTTGCTTGGCACGAAGCAGGGAGGGTAGGCTTTGAGGGTGAGGTAACCTTCCAGAGCATTTCAGGGTCTGTGGGAATGGCAGTTGAAAAGCTCCTTCTTTCTGGCCAAAGGACACCTTCTGCCTCTGGGTTCTCCTGGAATCCCAGGAGAAGATAAAACTCCTGTTTGTGAATTCTTCCAGTGTTCCCCAACACCCCAGGGGGTTTGCATTAGTTATCTCAGTTGATCCTCAGGATGGCCTGGACTCAGTTAAGCGACTTGCCCAAGGTCACAAGGCTGATAGGTGGAAAGAGGGCTCCACTCAAGCTTGGGTGACTCATGAGTTGGCCCTCACTCTTCTGAGTCCACTGAATGCTGCACGTGATTGGGGCATTTTCCATCCTAGTGGGACCCTCCGATAGGGGCTCTTACTAGGGAGGGGTTCTAGTATGCTGAGAAAGAGACAGTTGTTAAGACACAAGCTCACTAAAATCCCGAGTCTGCCCTGATAGGGTCCCAGGAGTCACCGCAGTGGGCTCTCACCTAAGCCCTTTTGTTGGCTTCAGAACAGGTCATCTGGGGAGTCCTTCTGGCCAGGCCAAAGGAAGTGACCTCTAAGAGTGGGGGCGATGAGATGATGGTGTGATTCACCGCAAGAGTGGCTGGGTCCAGATCCTCGTGGGAATAAAAGCAAAAATTGCACAAGACTGCATCACTGAATGCTTCTAAAATGACATGCAAGCAAGGAACAGGAAATTACTTAGAATTACAGAATCTTAGCTTTGGAGGGGCCTCGCAGATTATTTAGTACACTGCAGCCTCATTTTACTTTTCAACATGGAAATGTCTTTATTGCCTTTGTTGATTACAAAAGTCATACATGCTTGTGGTAGAAATCACACAAGAAGGACATGGAAGTCTCCTGCTGTTCCCACTCCCGAGATAAAGATGTGCTGTCATTTCTCTATCAGAGTACAGGCTCTGAGAAGCACAATGATCATTCAGAGTGCTTTTCATGGCGCCAGATTTGCCTCTGGGGGCCAATGGAGACATTAAGTCAACCAGCTCCCTTTACAGAAAGGACTCCGGGTGTTTTTTGCCCCAAAAGACAGCTCATTGAAGAATCCTGCTGTTTCCTGCCTTGGATCTCCTGGATCTACCCCCCAGATCTTACCACATTGGGGTTCCCTTCTTCCCAAATGGCAGGGGAATGGTGGGAGTGGCCAGCAGCAAAGTGTCAATTTGCAAGGCTAAGATACCTCCAAGCTTTTGCCCAAAGCTAGCCTCCTGCAACCTTGTGAGGTTGCTGTGGTTCACATATAAAAACAGGATGTGCGTTAAATTTGCATTTTAGATAAACAACAATTTTTAGTATTCCTCAAGTATTGCGTGCATTTTATCTGGGAACTAAGCCCCCTGCCTACCAGAGAACAAGAGAGATCAAGAAGCTGCAGGCAGGTGTGTGTTGCACTTGGGAGCCTCCCTAGCCTTGCTGACCTAGTCCTGGTTCTGTTCTGTTTCCTTTGCTTTTTCAAAATCCTGTCTGGGGGTTTACCTAGGACTATGTGAGATAACAGTGTGCAATAGTCTGTTTTTATGTTAAAGGGGCTCAAAGCAGCATTTGACATGTTAGCCATTTTGTTACCTTGTTAATCATTCACATGGCCTCCTTGGCAGAGATTTCCCCCTCCCCCACCTCCAGGACCACTCCACACTTCACAGCCTCCCCATAAAGCCCCAGGTTTGGTCTTCTGCTCTTCTTCCTCCAAATTTGTTTGGAGGGCTTAGCTGCCCTCAGAGCTTCCACTGCCCTTTCTATTCAGTCCATGGAGAGAGCTCCCAACTTTGCCTCAATCATTACTATTTCATAGACGGGTGTGCAGTTGGATATTTCTTCTTTTTTTTAATTTAATTTTTATTTTTATCATCCTTATACTTGTATTAGTTTAAAAAGGCAAATAACTGGCTTATGATTGACTTATAATTGAAAATAAATCAATCCTATGCCCCATCCTTCTCCAATCTCAATTCTCACTTCCAAAGACAACCACTCTTTTACACATTTTAGATGGCACTTCTGTCCTATGCCTCCTTATTTTTAAGCAACGCTTCTAATTTAGATTTTCCACTTTTTAAGACGTTATCTACTGCCTCACGGACATGGCAGATGAAGATGTAATGCCTTTTTAATCTTTCGCCATTATACACGTTTTTCTCCCTCCCAGTTTAGGTAGGACATTTTGCTGTCATTACGTCAATATTCAGTGTTTAAGTTTTATGACTTTGTAAATATTATTCAAAGCTGGGCCTGGAAGTGTGCTGTGATTCTATTTCCCTTATTGGACAACTTTTTTGCTTTTCTGGAAGTACGTAATTGCCTCAAAACAAAAACAAAAACAAAATACCCTACAACAACTTCCTTACATACCTATCACTAATTCATTCCCCGACTGTCCAACTTGGTTGAACATAGCAGGTGACCTTTCAGGTCTCTGTGTTTCTTAGGGACCCCCCCCCCCATTCTGGAGGCTTCCTCTTTGGGCTCTAATCTGGACTGCTTACCCTACAGACCTGCAGAGCTATTGTTCTGGGACTTTGCTCTACTACCATCCTGGGAATTTCCTTTGCCTCTTTCCTGGGTTGGATCCTGTTTTCTATTTCTGGATCCCTTTTCCCCTTTGCCTCTCCCCTCCCCCATCCTCCTTGGTTTATTTTTTTTGTTTTGGCAGAGTATATACTCCAGTAGCTTTGATTGCTAGTTCTGCTAGGTGTAGAATTCTAGATTGGAAATAAATTTCCCTCAGAAATTTGAGGACATGATCCACTATTGCTATTGAAAAGTCAAATGACATTCTGAACTTAATCTTGCATGTGTGACCTGGTTTTTCTCTTTGGCAGTTTCTAGAATTTTCCAGAGGTCTAAAGTTTCATAATGATATGCATTTACTTTGGGCACCTGGTGGGCCTTTTAACCTGGATATCAATCTCTTAAGATGGAAATCAATTTTTGGGAAATTTCTTTGCACTAATTTACTCCATTCCGTTTTCTGTTTATCTGTTTGTCTGTCTGTTTGTTTATTTATTTATTTATGTTTTAGTTGGATGTTGGATCTCTTGGATGGATGGATCTTCTAATTTTTAAAATGTTCTTTTCCAGCTTTCTATTTTTAAAAATGTTTGTTTTATTTTCTGCCATTACCTCAACTTAATCTTCCAACTTTTCTACTAGAGTTTTAAATGTCTCTTTTTATAATTTTTCACTTCTAAGAACAATGTTCTTATTTTTTTTTATAACATCCTATTTTTGTTCATGATGTAATATTATTTCCTATGTCTCTACAAATATTATTGTTGCTTTAAAATTTTTTAATTTTTAATTGTGGTAAAATATACATAACAAAAAATTTGCCATCTTAACCATTCTTAAGTGTACAGTTCAGTATTGCTAAGTGTATTCACATTTTGGACAGCCAATCTCCAGTACTTTTCCTCTTGCAAAATCAAAACTCTGTACGTAGTAAACAACTCTCTATTTCTTCTCCCCAACCCTTGGCAACCACTATTCAACTCTCTGTCTCTATGAATTTGACTACTCTAGATACTTCATGTAAGTGGGCTCATATAGTATTTGTCTTTTTGTGACTGGCTTATTACACTTAGCATAATGTCCTCAATGATTCTCCATGTTGTAGCATGTATCAGAATTTCCTCCCTTTGTGAAGCTGAATAATAATCCATTGTATGGATAGATTGCATGTGGTTTATCCATTCATCCATTGATGGACAACTGAGTTGCCTCCACTTTTTGGCTAGTCTGAATAATATTGCCATGAATATGTGACCTTTGATACACAGAAGTTTTAATTTATCTGTTTTTATTTTTGTTGCCAGTGCTTTGGTATCATATCCAAGAAATCATTGCCAAATCCAATGTCGTGAAGCTTTTCCCCTATGTTTTCTTCTAAGAGTTTATAGTTTTAGGTCTCACTCTTGGGCTTTTAATACATTTTGAGTTAATTTTGGGATATGGTATAAGGTAAGGATCCGCCATCATTCCTTTGCCTGTGGATATCTAGTTTCCCAACGCTGTTTGTTGAAAAGACTCTCTTCTCCAATGAGTGGTTTTGGCACCCTTGTAGAAAATCATTTGATCAAGCATTTGTTTCTGTCTCTATTCTATTCCATTGGTTTGTATGCCTGTCTTTATGCCAGTGCCACACTGTTTAGATTATTGTAGCTTTGTAGTAAGGAAGTGTGAAACCTCCAACATTGTTCTTCTTTATCGAGATTGTTTTGGCTATTTGGGGTGTCTTGGGATTTCATATGAATTTGAGGATGGATTTTTTCTATTTCTGCAAAAAATGTCATTGGAATTTTAATAGAGATTGCATTAAATCTGTAGATTACTTTGAGTAGTGTTGACATCTTAACAATATGAAATCTTCCAATCCATGAACACAGATGTCTTGCCATTTATTTGTGTCTTCTTTAATTTTTTTCAACAATATTCTGTAGTTTTCAGTATACAAGTCTTTTATCTCCTTGGTGAAGCGCATTCCTAAGTATTTTATTCTTTTGATGCTATCATAAATGGAATTGTTTTCTTAATTTCCTTTTCAGATTGTTCATTGTTAGTGAATAGATATGCAATTGATTTTTTATGTGTTGCTTTTGTATCCTATAACTTTGCTGAATTTGTTTATTTTAAAAGTATGTTTGTGTGTGTGTGTGCAATCTTTAGGGTTTTCTAATTATAGTTGTTTTAAAAAGCCTTCAGTTTCAGTCATTGCTCTGCTCCCTGAGTTCCTTTTTCCTGTTTAAAAATTTTTTAATCATTAATTTTAAAAATGTAAATCTTTGACTTTCATGTTTACAGCTTTCCTCTGACATCTGGCAGGCATTGTGCCTGAGAGGCACAAAAACTCACTGGACGTGCTCTGTGCTCAGTGGGTGGAGGGGAATGAACGGCACTTGTGCCGTTCAGTTGTGTATAGGCCTCATTATTATTTCATGTAAAGAAATTCCGAGAAAGACTCTCTCCTTGATCAAACTTTAACCAAGCTCCTCTGAACCCTTTTCTCAACTAATCCCCATCTTAGTCAGTTTCAGCAAGAATCTTGTGAAGTCAGTTAAGACAGAACCCCCAACCCTCAATATCTGATCACATTCCTCATCCCCCTCTAGTCCCCAGGTGGTATTTGCTTGCCCTGGCCTGCCTTAAGCAGGAATCCCAGGTCGGTTTAGCCAGAATCCGCTCTTACCCCTGATGTCTTTTCTTAGTAGTTTTGTATCCATTGACCCCAGCCTGCTCCTTGGCTGTAAACCCCCACTTGTCCCTGCTGTATTTGGAGTTGAGCCCCAGTCTGAATGAGGTCTTTTTTCTCCTATTGTAATTGTTTCTGGTTAAAATCTGATTTTACCACTTTACCGACTGTCCATCTCTGTGTTTTCTTTAACAACTCTTGAATGTCTGTAGGTCTTTTTTGGGGCTCTGGCCAATCTGCACGGCTGTACAAATCTGTGCGCCAGCATTCTGGGGGAGGATGGAGATGCGGGCCCTGCCTCCTGTCTCACTGATCAGCGTGCAGGCTGCCAGTCAAGCCATGTTCAGCATGGCGACTCCCTCATCTCTGGCTGCACCTGGAATCCTCAGTCCGGAGTATTTGGGGTCAGTTTTCCCAGAGAGTAAAGCTCGAGTCTTCTGGTGCAAGGGGTGGGGTGGAAATCTCCATGCTGCTCAGGAGAGGGGAGGGTGTCTGGAGGTCTCATCGCAAGCTTTCACCCGATCCTCAGTTTTCATGTACCACCTGCACCTTTATCATCAGAGATGTCTGGTGCTTGGAATTCCTGGGTTCCCAGGGCTCCCCAGCATTCTGTGGCTTGTTTCTTTTTATTAAAAAATTTATTTATTTAAATTAGTTTCAAGTATACAATACATTGGTTAGACATAAGATGATCCCCTCAATTGCTCCCTCCCTCCTCTGGCCCTTCACCTAGCCATCATATTAATGCTAACTCCATTCCCTCTGCCATGTTCCCTATCCCCATGACCAACTATCAACTACTAATTTGTACTTCTTTAACCCTTCACCCCATTTTCCTAGCCTCCCAACACCCCTCCCCTCTGTCTGTCACCAAATTGTCTACTATATTTGTGAGTCTGTTTTTGATTACTTCATTTTTTTTGTTCCTTAGATTCCTCATATAAGTGAAATAATATGGTATTTATCTTTCTCTATCTGACTTATTTCACTCAGCGTAATCACCTCTAGGCCCATCCATGTTGTTGCAAATGGTAGGATTTCATTTTTTTTAATGGCTGAGTAATATTCCATTATATATATATGAACCATAATGTCTTAATCCAACTGTCTCTTGATGGGCATTTAGGTTGCTTTCATATCTTGGCTATTATAAATTGTGCTGCCATGAATATCAGGGTGCATAGATCTTTACGAATTATTATTTTGGTTTTCTTTGGATAAATACCCAGCAGTGCAATTGCTGGGTCAAAAGGTATATCCATTTTTAATTTCTTGAGAAACCTCCATACTGTTTTCCATAGCAGCTGTACCACTCTGCAATCCCACCAACAATGTATGAGGCGTGGCCTGATTCTTGTTTGGTTTC
Source organism: Eidolon dupreanum (assembly GCA_028627145.1). Taxonomy (NCBI): domain Eukaryota; kingdom Metazoa; phylum Chordata; class Mammalia; order Chiroptera; family Pteropodidae; genus Eidolon; species Eidolon dupreanum. The sequence continues at coordinate 8,996,806 of CM053502.1, read as the reverse complement.
TGTCTTTTCCATTCTCCTAAGCTTGTCACTCCTTGTCCATGTGCCTTCTATTCTCCAAAATGTTGTTAATTTCTCTTAGCTGCTGTCATCGCCTCTCTCTTTTTTCCTATCAGTTTATGCCACTTTTATTCCTTTATTGTCATTTTAGTGAGGCTTGGGGAAAGAATGGGGAATTTATCTCAATTTTCAGTGTCTAACAGAAGTCTCTCCTCAGTGATTTTCTGATAGTTGATAATCGTGTTCAAGCTTCATATCCCATATTCACTGTCTCATTATCATTTTTTCCTGGGAATGTAAAAGTACCTCAGTGCATATCAATTGATTGATTAATTCGTATTTATTTATGCATTCATTCAGTAACCTTTTTCTATCAAATGAGGCAGCTGAACTAATTTGCCATGGTCCCTTCTGGGTTGGACATTCCACCACATTAGGAATCATTTTATTAAGTGGACGCTGAGTTTAAGACTAGACAGTATGGGGACACACTGCCAGCTCCCAAGGACCCTCCTCTCCTGGTTTTCATGCCCATGTGTAGTTCCCTCCCACACTGACTTAAGTAATGAATGAGATATTGTGGAAATGACATTGTGTGATTCTGAGGCTAGGACATGAAGGACATTATGGCTTCTGCCTTGTTCTTTTTTGGATCACTTGCTACCATAGCTTGAGGATACTCAAGCAGTCCTATGGAGAAGTCCACATGGCGGAGAACTGCGGCCTTTTGCCAACAGCCTGCACTGAGGCACCATCCATGTGAGGGAGCCATGTTGGAAGGGGATGCTCCAGCCCCAGCTTACATGTAGTCAAGCCTTCAGATGACTGCGGCCCCAGCTTGCACCTAGACTGCCACCTCGTGAGAGACGCTGAACCAGAACCACGCACCTAAGCTGCTCCAAAATTCCTGACTTACAGAAACTGTGAGATAATAACTATTTATTGTCGTCTTAAGTCATTAAACTTCAGGAGAATTGTATTAGATAACTAATACAATCTCTGATCTGTCACACTGGCCACCCAAACTCTGTAGGATTGTACCCTGTGCTGGGCTCCTTCCTGTCCCTATAACTCCTGAGCACCATCCTGCCTCAGGTCCTTTCCACATGCTGTTCCCTTTTGTCTCCACCCTTCCTCTTCTCACCTAGTCATCTTTCAAGCTAATGTTTAAGTGTCTCTGCTCTTGGAAAATAGTTCTCTGACCGCTCCCAATTTCTCTAGGTTTTGCCCTTCAAAGCATTTATCGGAATTTTAATTAATCATCATTGGTGTAATCATCTATTTAATGCCTGTCTCCTCTACCCCTGAGACTCCCAGCACTCCGAGAACCAGGGATGCATCTGTCTTTTACACTGTCGACTCCACGTGCCCTGGACAGTGTCTGGAACTTAGTAGATGCTCAAAAGAAGTTTCCCCAGTAGCCGAAAGAGATGTGCTCCTGCCATCTGACTCTGTTTTAATTATTTCCACTACAGGAAAAACAGCTTAGAGTAAATCCCTAATTGATGGCAAGTCAGTACATTATTCTTAAAGGACGGCACGTACACTTTTATTAAAAAAAAAAAAAAAAACAGCCTCACTTCCGACAGTGACTCATTTTGTGACCTTGGGCTGCCTACCTTTCCTCTCTGAAAAATGTAGATAGCAATTGGTACAATGCTTCTCTTGAAGGCTGGGAACTATTTCATTTAGAGAGATTTTGGCAAAGTTTTCAATGCTCTTAAAATACAATTTTCTTAATATCCAGGTGGTTGTAAGTGATTATATAAATGATGAATAGAAATGAGCTATGACTTACTATGTGGATGTATTTCAGTTATCGGTGTGTGTGTGTGTGTGTGTGTGTGTGTGTGTGTGTTTTGGTGCTAGATTAATATACATTTGCATGTGAATATTGTTTTAATGAAGAGTCTTTGTCTGCTCTAGAATGTTCATGAACATCCAGAATTCTGCTGCAGACTTATTTGAATCTGCATTCATTTCTGATTTATTTGGCTTTATTCATTTCTAACAATAACAAACCAATCGTTACTATGTGCCAGGCATTATGCAAACTCTTTTCCTTTACTGCAGCCAATCCTAACAATTACCTCTTCAAGATAGGAACTATTAATTTCCATTTCACTGATGAGGAAACTGAGATGAGGCTCAGAGAGGTTAAATAACTTCCCTAAGGCCACACAGTAAGTGGCAGAGCAGGAACTAAAATGGGTTTGATATGCTCTTAACATTTGGAAAAATTGTGTATTTGTGACCAAGGAATAAAGAAAAAGAGGAATGGGACAAAAATTACTGTTAATTCTGAAGGATTTTAAACATAAAGGAGGCTTCAGAATAACATTAGGCTACAATCAGATGCTCAAGTACTGAGTAGTCCGAATGGAGGAGATGAGCAAAGGTGATGGATGAAACTTACTTTCAGTGCACCTGTATTCAAGAGATAAGCTCTTGGTGCATCCATCAAATTACAGTCTGGTTCAAAGCAAAACCATGTTTGCATAACAAACAGAATGGCCTAAACCAAGGCTAGTATTAGGAGACAGCTGGGTCTCAGGAATGAGACAGGCAAGGGAAATACCTGCAGCCCACCCTGCCCTGAGCCAGAGCAGGTGGGATCAAAGAGAAGGCCAGAGGAGGGGATTTTGAGGTTGGCTCCCCTTTGTATTGACCTTAATCTCTGCATGAATACCTCCGCTTGACCTAATTTAACCACGTATGGTCACTCTTCATTCACTCAATCAGCCATTCAGCAAATGATTTCTGAACACTTGATATGTGGCAGGCACAGGGTACAGAGCATATGAGGTCCCTGTCCTCTGGGGCTTACGGTCTTGTTCAAGAGAGTGATATGTGTGACAGGAATATACATTAAAGAAACTGTTATACAAATGAATTGTTAATTATGTGGTACAAAGGACAGAGTGCTGTGAAAGGGGCTTCTAATTTAGTCAAGGGGATCAGAGGCCACCTGCCTGAGGAAGTCATTTCATTAGAAACTTACGAGGTGTTGCCCGGGGAGGGACTATTAACAAAAAAAAGAACTAGTGTCTTAGTTATCCATGTGTAACAAATCACCCCCAAAATTAGTGGTTTAAAACAACAATAATCATTTCATTATCCCTCATGGTTTCTGTGGGTCTATTTGAAATAGGAATTTGGGGGCAGCTAAGCTGGGAAGTTTTCAGAGTCTCTTCTGAGGTTTCAACCGGATGTTGGCTGGGGCCGTGGTCATTTGCGAGGTCAAATGGGGCTGGAAGACCCACTTGGGCACCGCTCATGCATGTGCCTGGCAAGATGGTGCTGTCGGCAGAGGCCCCGGTTTCTCTTTCTGGGACTACTTGAGTGTCCTCGTCGCATGGTGGCTAATTTTCCCTAAAGTGAATGGACCGAGAAGCTAAAGTGAAAGCTGCAAAGCCTTTTAGGATCAGTCGCAGAAGTCACAGAGTGTTTCTCTGCCATTTTCTATTGGCGACGTAGGGCCTGCCATGACCCAATGTGTGGTGTATTTGGGGCGAACTACATCAGGGTGTGAGTGCTGGGGGATTGGCTCATTGGGAGGCATTGGGAGGCTGGTTAGGAAGGATGGATCAGTAGGGGTTCAATTATGGCTCTTCCATGCATTGTTTTCCTGCAGCCCTCTCAGCGGATGGCTGGTTTCCATCCCGCACTCCTCAAACCGCTGGGCCGGCAGCGGGGCAGATGTCCTTCTTATTCCTCAATGTTGTTCATAAATCAAAATCCCTTTTTCCACTCTAAAATCTCCCATGTCACTGGACCGTGCCATCCACTGCTCCTGTCTGCTGCAGTCATCCTCCAGCCCCAGGGGCCTTCCTTCCCAAAGATTTTAATTCCTGGCTCACTGTTTTCAGCTGTACCACTCCTTAAATCAGCTTAATTCTTGCTGATTTCCATATCCACAAAAATGGTCCTCCGACGTTCCAGTGTCCCGCTTCATCCTCTGAGGACCTTGTCCTCCACCCCGTCTTAGCACCCATTCCCACTCTTGAACCTTGACCTTGCCTTTGCCAATAACTGTGCCCCTTCACAATGTCAGTTTAAAGCATCCCACAGTATAAGAATGTCTATCCCCGACAATTCTTTGATTCCACCTGGTCCTCCAAGTCACTCACTGGTCTAACTACCTTTTCACATCCTTCGCGTAGCTTCCTTCCTTCCTCACTCAGTTTAAATCTCATGACTTCCTTGCATATCCCGTGTTAGTTTCCTATTGCTGTTATAACAGATTGCCGCAAACTCAGCGACTTAAACACAACACAGAGATTTATTCTCTTACAGTTCTGGAGGTCGGAGCCTGAAATGAGTCTCACTGGGCTGGCATCAAGCTGTCAGTAGGGCCATGTCCTTTCCAGAGGCTCTAAGGGAGAATCTGTGTCCTTGCCTTTCCAGCTAGGCCACCCATGTTCTTTGGTTCGTTGACCCTCCATCTTTAAGTCAGCAACGTTGGGCTGAGTCTTCCTCATGCTGCCATTTCTCTGGTTCTCTCTTTTCTACCTCCCTTTGCCAGGATGGACCCCTGGGATGACACTGGGCCTATCTGTATAATACAAGATAATCTCCCTACTTCATGGTTAACAGATTACCAACCTTAATTCTATCTGCAACCTTAATTCTAATTCCCATTTGCTATGTAATCTAATATATTCAGAGTTGCCTGGGATTAGGATGTAGATGTCTTTGGAGGGCCATTATTCTGCCTCCCATAAGCCCCTCAAGTGCAGTACCTTTCCCCTGGTTTATTTTATTAACCTGAGCAAAATCCCAAATCACGTTTCATCCAACTGTCCACCTGCTCCATGTCTGCACCCGTGCAGCTCAGCCTGGCTGGAGAAATACAGAAAGCCCAGCTCACTCCACATTCACAACCGCTGGTCTCGAGTGAACCCCTAGACTGCCAGGCAGTTCTGCTATGTTTCCCAAGTCCATTCACTCTCCCTGTCTCCTCCATCAGGATTTCACACCTCCTCCTCTGTCTTCAACCCTCCACGCCTCCTTCCTTGTTTTTATTCTCAGCTGAGGCTCTTGCTTCCTACTTCCTCAAGAAAATTGGGGCAATAAGGAGAGAACTTCCCCACACTCAGCAGCGCATCCACTCGCCCACCCACATCTGTGTTCATACACTGCCTCCCTCTCGCTGCTGTGGATGACTGCCTGACGCCAGCCCCTCCACGGGAGCGGGGAGCCCGTCCCCTCTCACTCCCGCAAGGTTGTCACTCCAGAGAGCCCCTGCACTTTCTTCAATTCCCCTACTCCTCTCTTCTGGATCGTTTTCCGGTTAGCATAGAGAGGTGCTATATTTCTTTCATCGTACAAGACAAAAACAAGGAACAAGATAAAATCCTCTCTTCAGTCAGTGCCTATGTTTCGGCTTTTCTTTATAGCAAACCTTGAAACCGTGTTCTCTGCTTCTTAGGCTCAGTTTCTTTTGTCTCACTCTCTTGGATCAGCCCTCATCTGTCCTGGGCTTCCACTGGGCTTCTCAAGGTCACTGTTAACCTCTAAGCTGCTAAATCCGGTGGTGGATTCTCAGCACTCAGCTTCCTGAGCTCCCAGCAGCATTTGGTACAGCTGACCACCCCTTCCTCCTGAACACATTTCCTTTGCGTCCTCACTTGGTATCCTCTCTCAGTGGCCACTCATCTCAAGCTCCTTTGCTGAGTTCTCCTTATCTCCTTGACCTTGAGCTGTTGGAGTACCCCACTCTCCCTTGGTGATCTCATCCAGGCTCTTAGCTTGAAATACCATCTTATAAGCTAATGACCTCCAGATTCTATCTGTAGACTGGACCTCTCCTCTGAACTCCAGACTCTTTTTCTACTTTCCACTTAGAGGTCAAATAAACTTCTCAAAATTAAAATGACCAAACCAGGGATGGCCACACCAGCCTCCCAGTTACTCAGGCCAAGAACTTTAGCATCAATCTTGACTCCTCTCTTTCCCCCACACCCTTAACCAATCTGAACCCATTCATGTCAGCTCCAAGTGCGATGATACCCAGGACCTGACCCCTTCTTACCAAAGCCACTGTTCCCACCGTGGTCCAGCTACTTTACATCTCACCTGGATGTAGTAGCCTCTTTACTGCTCTCCCTGCCTGTGCCCTGGGCCCTACTCAGTCCATTCTTAGCATGGGGACATTTTTAGAAGGTAAGTCCAATCATGTCCTTTCAGTGGCTCCCTGTCATAGTCTATTCAGGCTGCTATAACAAAATACCATAGACCGGGTGGCTTATAAATAACAGAAATTTATTGCTCACAGTTTTGGAGGCTGGGAAGTCCAAGACCAAGAGGCTGGCAGATACAGTGTCTGCTGAGAACCTGCTTTGTGGTTCATAGATTCATCTTCTCACTGTGTCCTCACATGGTGGAAGGCGCGAAAGAGCTCTCTGGGGTTTCTTTCATAAAGGCACTAATCCCATTCATGAGGCTGCCACCCTTATGACCTGCTCACCTCGCAAAGGCCCCACCTCCTAACACCATCACATCGGGGATTGAGTTTGAACACATGACTTTTGGGGAGACATTAACATTCAGTCTGTAATACTCCCCATGGCCTGCTTGGCCTCACCTGGGCTGCCCCTCGGCCTGGCTGACCTCCTTCTCTATAATCCCCCCTCAATGTGATCACCCCACCCTGGCCTTCTTTCTGTTTCGCTGACACGCCAGGCCCACTCCTACCTAAGTGTCCTTACACTGGCTGTTCCCTCAGCCAGGACGTTCTTCAGACACCCAAAGGTCCCCTCATCCCTCTCTCCACATCTTTCCTCAAATGCCACCTTCTCAGAGCTGCTTGCTGATCACCCCATCGAAAACTGCAACCTTTCCACTTTGTACCTGCACTCTCTGCCCTCATTCTCCACTGCATTTTCCACCTTTGACACTTGTCACCATCTGTATTAGTTTCCCATTGTCACTGTAACAAATGATCACAAAGAGCAGTTTAAAACAACAACACAAATTTATTATCTCACCATCCCGGAGATCAGAAGTCTAAAATAGGTCCGGATGGCTGTACTCCTTTTAAAGGCTCTAGGGGAGAATCTGTTTCCTTGCCTTTTCCACCTTCTAGAGCAGGGGGTCCATGGCCTGTTAGGAACCAGGCTGCACAGCAGGAGGTGAGCAGTGGGTGAGTGAAGCTTCATCTGTATTTGCAGCCGCTCCCCAGCGCTAGCATCACCATCTCAGCTCCACCTTAGATCATCGGGCATTAGATTCTCATAGGAGCACCGGTCCCTGGTGCCAAAAAGGTGGGGAACCGCTGTTCTAGAGGCCGCCTACATTTCTAGGCTCATGGCCTTTTCCTCCGTCTTATCTTTAAAGCTAGCAGTGCAGTATCCTCTCTCTCTGACCTCCTATCTCCCTCTTATGTAGACCCTGTGATTACCTTGGGCCCGCCTGAATAACCCAGGGTAATACAGTCATCTCAAGATCCTTCACTTAATCCCATCTTCGAAATCCTTTTTGCCACATAAAGTGACATATCCACATATTTCACAGGGATTAGGACTTGGACATCAACCTACCACATCTTCTGATAAACCATATTTTCCTTCTTTATTTGTTTATCATCTGTCTTCTTGAGGGCAGGATTTAGATTCCTCCAGGAGGATTTTCAGCTGTATCTCCAGTGGCCAGGACTATTCATGGCTAGTATTAGATGCTCAATAAATACAATTGACCCTTGAACAATGTGGGTTAGGGGTGCCAACACCCCCTGCAGTCAAAAGTCCATGTGTAACTGAGGTTGGCCTTCCACATATACAGCTTCCCAACTGCAGACAAAAAATACTTGTTTTTGATTGATTGAATCCTCGGATGCAAAACCCAGGAATATGGAGGACCGACTGTATATTTATTGAAAAAAGTCCACATATGAGTGGACCTATGCAGTTTAAACCCATGTTCTTCAAAGATCAGCTGTCTATTTTGAATACACATCTGTTGTTTGGGTTATGGCTGTGTTTGATCTAGAAATATGTGCCACCAGTAACAATGACTGCTGTTTGAAAGCACCTGCCATCTACGTGGCAGGCAGTGTTGACAATGTCTGGGATGGCTTTGAGAAGGGTATTGGGAAGCTCCCAACCCAGCCAGGCTGATAGCAGCCGTACTCCCCTTCCATCAGCCATTTTTTCTGTAGGATGCTTCAGTGCAATTCAGTTTAATTCTTTGATGTTTATTGAGTCCTAAGGTGGAAGGTTTGGTTCCGCCCTACCACTCCAGGAGATGTCTAGAAAGAGCCTCATCTAGCTCAGATTTGAGCCAGAGATTCATCTTCAGTCTGGCAAACAGTATTTAGTTACCATGGCAACCGAACTTCTGAAAAAACGGATGTCAAGTAACATGAGGATCCTAGTGCTCATGGCAACCGCCATTCTGCATATTTTGGGAGAAAATGTGCCTTGTTTTCTTCCTGTCTGTGAGTTGGGAGGGGGAAGGTGAAGTCAGCGGTAGCAGGTTTTTTTCCTAGAATTGGTGAGACACTGAGGTTTTCGGCCATAACAGGTTCAGAGGCTGGCCCCCTCCCCCAGTGTAAAAGCAACTCTTTTCTTACAAGGTCACGTAACCAATGCTTTCCCCCCAGCGCTGGGAAGGAGGTCAGTCTCCTGTCCCTTGCTTCTCTAATGCTGCTGTAATCCCTGGAGACTTGCTTGGGCTCTACCAGAGATGTACATGGGAACACACACACACACACACACACACACACACACA
>CM053502.1:8964349-8987579 GCA_028627145.1 Eidolon dupreanum | reverse complement strand
GAAGAAATGTGGGTGGCAAATAAGTATGTAAAAAGGTGTTCAACATCATTAGTCATTAGAGAATGCAATCAAAACCACAATGAGATACCATCACATACCTATTAGAATATTTATGATCAAAAGTCTGATCCTGCCTAACGTTGGTGAGGGTGTGGAGATCTGGAACTCCACTACATTGTGGTGGGAATGTAAAATGGTATGACCGTTTGGGGAGCTATTTGGCAGGTTCTAAAAAAGTTAAACATGCATCTACCATGTGACCCAGTCAGTCCAGTCCTAGGAATTTACCCAAGAGAAATGAAAGCATATGCCCACACAAAGACTTGTACATGAGTGTTCAAAGCATAGTTAAAAACTAGAAACAACAGGCCAATAGATAAACAAGTTGTGGTGTATTCCTACAATGAAATACTATTTAGCAGTAAAAAAAAAAGGAATGAATTATTGTCAATACATGCAACACCATGGCTGAATCTCAAAAAATTATTCTGAATGAAAGAAGCCAGAGAAGGGATAGTACATACTGTATGATTCCATTTATATAAACTATTTAAAAAGCAAATGAATGTATAGTGACAGAAGGCAGATCAGTGGTTGCTTGGGGTGGGTGGGGGGCGGGGCAGGAGGGAGGGATTACAAAGGGTTCCTAGGAAACTTTTTGGGGTGATGGATATGTTCACTCTCTAGATGGTGACAATGGTTTCATGGGTGTATACATATGTCCAAACTTACTAAATTGTACATTTTAAATATGTCCAGTTTATTGTATGTCAATAAAGCTTTTGTTAAAAAAGGAAAATTATAGTACCAGGGACATAACACTGTCATGAGAAGTTTCAAAGGAGTGACAGGCCAGTCCCTCTCAGAGGCTGGCCTTTCTCCAGTGGTTTGTGATGCTGGTGAGGCCAAGGCTCACTACCCTATCTTCACTGACCATTTTGCTTTCCATGAGATCTTCCATCTTTATCTGCTGCTGGAAACTTTGGCCAGTCAATGGTAAGTATGTCCCACTGGTCCAGAGGAGACTGAGAAATAAAATGAGCCCACTGGGTGTGACTCCCCTGGGTGCAGTCTCTTTGGGGAACTCTTCAAAGCCAAACATACTTTTTTGAGCTTCTGACAGCAGCATCCTCAGGGATGAATGGTGGACCAGCGCGCTGACCTCTAAACAACTTGGTTCCTCCCTCTTTATCAGACTTTACATAAACTGCCTTGAGTTGTAATATTTTAGGTGTTTGCCCCATTTTCTCCTCTAGATTGTACCCTAACACATTTCCTTTTTGCCATGGCTGTTGGGCAGCTCACAGTTAACGGTCCCTAACTTTTTGGGCACAAGGTGCTCCTATGAGAATCTAATGCCTGATAATTTGAGGTGGAGCTGAGGTGGTGATGCTAGTGCTGGGGAACAGCTGCAAATACAGACGAAGCTTTGCTCACTCACCTGCTGCTTACCTCCTGCTGTGTGGCTGGGGGGTGGGGGAGCGGCGGTTGGGGACCCCTGCTCACAGTCAAGGATAGTACCTAATTGCAATGATTAACTCATCCTAGGTGCCTAAACCAGGTAGTTTCCTGCTTCTTTTAGCTGGTTTTTGTTATTGGTTGATATATTTCTATATTTATTTTTAATATATCTTTTTATGATGTATTCCATTTTATGAAGTCATCTCAGATTCTTTTTACGAACAGGTGGGATTTAAATCATTATTTAAAAAATTCTCCTCAATACTCTGTATGGTGTCAGGAACATGTTCTGCACATTTTCCCTGGGTCCCATTGTATCTGGGAGAGCATATTGCATGGGATAAATGCTCACTTAAATGCATTGACTACATTAGATAATTCCTAATAATTATGTTAGAAGCTCTCCCAAGGGAAAGTTCTGTAAGGAAACTGAGTGACAAACTCATGCGGTTATTAACATCTTTTCTATGTCCTATTTCCCATGGCACCTGTTTGGCAACATCAGTGCAGATGCTGAGATGACTGCTTTCATATCTGGTGCCTGGCCACTGCCAAGTGTCTCAGTGGATGGCCAGCCTAAGAGGGCATGTAGCCAGTGACTCACAGGGAATTTTTGCTCCCCTGAGAGGAAATCAATGGCATGAGTCCGGAACTCAGTGCTTCGAATGGTGGGATTGTCCTTCTCTCTCAGGTTTTCTCTGTCTAAATTTTCTGCCCGGTGCCTTAAGAACTTCTCTCACTTTCTCGAATTCAGAGGCTCATATTTAACTTGTGATTCAGTGAGGACAGCCATTCTGAGCTCGAAATTGTTCCCTAGGGACATCTGGCTGCAGCTGAAGCTGTCCATTGCTCATTGCTCCTAACAAGGTTCACATGATGTAAGTTTCAAAATGTCCCAATAGGACTGTGCTCAGCATGGCTAATAAAGGATATCAGCCTTTGGCAAAAAGTGGCAGGGTTATTTAAAACCAAACTGTTTTCGTTTAAGAGTGATGGTCTTTTAACAAGCTCCCAAGGAACCCATAAGAGGGCCTGCGGAATATAGGCAGACCTTGGACATATTACGACCACCACGATAAAGCAAATATTGTAATAAAGTGAGCTGTAATCTTTTTCTGATGAAGGGTCTTGCCTTCAGTTTGTAAAATGTGCAACATCTGTGAGGCTCAGTAAAGCGAAGCACAATAAAACTGAATATGCCAGTAAAATGAGAGGGCCCCCAGATAGTCAGAACCCATAAACAAGGATCCTTAGCAGGGGAGAAACTCAGTCTTCAATTTTGTGGCCCCCTTTTCTGTTCTTTCCTCTGCTGCAATCTAAGGATACAGGAATTTTGATGATTAAAAACAACAACAACAACAGCAGCAGCAACCTGAAACAAGTTGGATCATACCCTACTGGCTCTCAAATAGCTTTACTAGATAACACTCCCCAAATGATGAAGTTTAAAATTTTGGCTTGGCATTCAGGGACGTACAGGATCTGATCCCAACTTTCTTTTTCGATTACTTGCTCCCTACTCTCTGTCAGAAGACCTGGGCTCAGGCTATACCAGTCAACTCTTGGTTAGCTTTGCACTTCTGCTCGTCTTGCTCCTCCTGTGTGAAAAGTCTTTCCCACTCCCGTCCTACCACTCCACCTCCATTCTGTTTATAGAACTCAAATCCCTTTCCTAGTGAGAAGAGTAAACCATCTGCTGAGGCCATTTGTTTGCCCTAATTTCTATGGGTCTGGAACAATAAATAACTCTGCCCCCCATCTGCTTCTCCACAAGACCCTAAACAGCAGAGGGCAGATCCTGGCTCTTTTAACAACCTAGTGCCCTTCCCAGAGCCTGGGAGGCAGAAGACCCTTGTAATTACTGGTTATGGAGTGACTGGTGTGTTCTTCTTCCTCTTTTTTTTTTCTTAATGTAAGTTTTATTAATTCAAAATGTGCCATACCATTCACACTCAAAAAGTACAAAGGAGTAAAAAGTCACTCTGTTCTCTAGCCACCCAATTTCCTTCTATGGAAACAACCAATATTATCAGCTTTTTATAAATCCTTTTAGAAATATTCAAGCATATATATTCTTCTCCATCTTTTTTTAAAAAATAAATGGGCTCATCCTCAGTTTTGCAGTTTGTTTTTTCCCTTCGCTATGTTCATATACACATATTTAAAAAACTCATGTAACCATTTATTAATAACTTTTTCATTTTTTAAAAGCAATGCTGCAGTGAATATTCTTGTAAATTTGTTATGTTCACAAGTGTGAGTACTGATGTAGGAAGAATTTCTAGAAGTGAAATTGCTAGGTAATGGGTGTGGGCACTTTTAATCTTGATCAGCATTGCCTAATTGTTTTCAGTAAAGAGTGTCCAATCTTACACCCACAAGCAATATTATATGGCTCCGTATCTTTGCCAGCACGACATGTTATCTAACTTTTTATATACATTGATTTGGGCTAGTTGGGTACATTCTTGTATTTTCAAGAATTTAAAGCATAACCTGTAAGAGACAGCCCAATGAACACGTGCTTTGCAGGTTGATATTTTGAATGAGATTTGGGTATCTCTTGATTATTTTAGAAAGGAGATCACTGTAAAGGTCAGAAGAGTCTCTGAAATTTGCTCTATAGCCATGCTGTGAGGATTATATAGGATGTCTGAAGCTTTTTTGTCACAGTACCTGACATATAATAGGTGTTCGATAAATGTGGCTGTAATTATTAGCTAAAAAAACAATATGTTATATGTAGTGATAGCAGATTCAGGGGCTACTTTGGTGACATAATCTGCCCTCTTGGAGGTTAAGGACTCTGTAGTCCAGTAAATTCCTCTCTAGCACTCATTAGCAGTGTGACTTTGAGCACATCTCCTAAACTCCCAACCCTCAGTTTTCTCATCTGTAAAGTAGAAGAATAAAATCCAAGTCTCAAGGTTTGCCCTGAAATTTAAATGTGTACTACTCATAAGTGCTTACTACACGTTCTCTTCTTCACTCCCAATCCAATGAAGGAGAAATCGAACAACCCATCAAACAGCACAATAACCCCAAGAAATTAGCGGGTCCGAGAACAAGGAGACGCAGGCCAGTCAATTACGGCTGGCGCGTCGCGTGTGGAAGGCGAAAGGATCACGGAGCGACGAGCCACCGCTCAGCTCAGCTTCTGCAAAACACTCCCGTCGCCCCGCAGGGGAAGTCCTAACCCCTGGCAGCCCGCAGAAGCCCGGCGATCACCCTGGTAACACCGCCTTCCCGTCTGCTTTTTCCCCGCCCCCACTTCCTGTTCGTCACACGTCATCGCTCGGCGACCGGTTTCCGGTAAGGGTCGACTTGGGTTGCGGTGGCGGATGGGAGGGAGGTGCGGGGTGGGGGTCGCAGGGCCTGACCTCGGCGTCCCCTCCTGCACGCAGGGCTCGGCCCAGCCATGGAGAGCGGAGGGAGGCCATCCCTGGGCCAGTTCATCCTCCTGGGCACCAGCTCTGTTGTCACCGCCGTCCTGTTCTCCGTGTACAGGCAAAAGGCCCAGGTCGCCCAAGAGCTCAAGGTCAGTGCTCGAGCCTGCTTGGCCTCACCGGGGTCATCCCTATCCCCGGTAACGGTGTGCCCAGGGTTCTCCGTGGGCCGCCCCACCGTGGAAAACCATCCAAAAGAGGAAACAGGATCAGAAAGGTCATCACCTGGCCAGTAAATGGAGGAACTGGGATTAGAATTCGGGTCTCGTGATAACTGTTCCATGGCGCCTTTTTTTTCTTAAGCACCTCCCATTACTCAGAATGACTCTTGACTTCATTACTTTGTTCGACAAATATTTATTGAACATCTGCTATGCTCCAAGCACTGGGGTTATCGCAATGGGTAGAAAAGAGTAAAGTCCCTGCCCTCATCGAGATTCCATTCTACTACAACCAGACAGACAATGACCAAGTAAATCAGATGGTATGACAGAAGGGGATAAATACTACAAAGTCATGTGGAGGGGAGAGGAAATGGAATGCTGGAGAAGCTAGGCTTGTTATTTTAAATCAGGTGACATTTGAACAGCACAGGAAATGAGGGAGACTGTACACATGTCTTGGAGAAGAGCAGTTCAGACAGAAGGAACAGCGAGTGCAGAAACCCTAGACTTTATCTGTTTGCGCAGCTACTCAGCTGCTTGGTTCTACAGACGTTTCCTTTATATATTTTGTTACTTTAAAAAGCACTCCTTGAGCTGCACTTTACAGCTTACATAAGACATTCCCATCTTGCTGTTTTTTCTTCACAGTAATTTTTTGAGGTAAAGAAAATGACAGGTACCTCCAGGTTGCAAATCAGGAAATTGAGACTCAGAGAAAAGGTCTTATGGCTCTTAGATCTTTAGATTCCAAAAGGATTTTTATTGCTTTATTGTGAGTGTTTGGCCCATGAGAGATCACCTCGTTAGAGACAGGGTCTTATTTATCTTTCCTCATTCCTTCTAGGTTCTAAATCAGTGCTTGGCAGGTGGTAGATGTTCAGTAAATGTGGATTCGTTTTGGCTGAAATTTCACAATTCAACAGTTAGGGCTTAATTGGACATTAATTTGAAAGCTGGATTCCTAAACCCATCCTAGCTTCAATTATCAGATTGTTTTCAGTAAGAGCTTAGAAACAAACGTGTGAATTCCTCGCTGTGAGGGGAATTTTAGAATGTGTCTGGAATGAACCAAGTTATCAAGCAATTTGCGGTGTGAATGGCATCCTAGTGAGATTCCAGCTGCCCTATTGTTCGCCTAATTAAATAACCAAGTTACTCCAGAAGTGATTGGCTATGAGTGTAACTGATACTTCTGACTCTGAAACTCAGAAATTAAGTTGGCTGAATGTGGAATTCTTTGAAGCAGTGAACTCTCCAGGTCCCATCTTTGGGTAATCTTAAAAGCTTTCCACTTAGTGCCTAAACAGGGATGAAATAGTCCCACCCTGGAAAAAGAGAGATTCTATTTTCTTGCTCAGATTACAGAACTGGAGTCAGGTTTGTGTCTTATCCGTGTGATGAGAATGCATATTTATTGCATGCCTACTATGTGCCAGGCCCTGGGCTAGATTCTTTCACAACTTAAGCTTCATTTAATCCACATAAAAATTCTGCAAGATTGTTCTCCCCATCTTTTACAGTTTTGGAAACTGAAACTAAGATAAAATAAGTTACTCAAAGTCACAGTAGATGCATTTAAGCTTGACTCAACCCCAGGTCTTTCAGAGCATATTCCTTCTTCTGCTTTTTCTTTAAAAAAATTCTACTTGGCCATCTTGTGGTGGATACATTACCAGCTATGTGACTTGGGGACAAAGTCACTTACCTCTCAGAACATCAAAGTTTCCTTATCTGTTACTGGGGATAAAAACATCTATTGTAAAGGGATGGTGTGCACATTAAATGGATTTATGCATTTAAAGTACTTGTCATAATGCCTGGTACATAGTTTATCTAAGTGCTTATTCAGTAATTTTTTTCATCAAATACATATTAAGTGCTCATTATGTGTCAGGAACTGTTCTCAGCACTAGGGGGACAGCTGTGAATGAGACAAAAAAAAATCCTAGCTCTCCCAGAGTTTAATAGTCCAGTAGAGGGAGTCAAATAAAACGAGTGAATAAACTTTAGTCATTATTGCTGTTATTTTTTATTATCTACACTCCTGTCATAGAGTGACTTTAATATGTATTCAGTACCTCATCACCTCTTTAGAAGTTACATATCTGGCATCCTCAGGATTTGTTGATGGGAATACCCTAAAAGCGGGAACTGTCCTTCATTCATCCCTGAATCTCTAGCACCCAGCCCCATGCCTGGCACATAGATGCTCAGGAAATGTTCATTGATTTTTCTTATTTTTGATGCAGCAATAACAGGCGTGGTTGGTTTGCAAGCATAGCAAGTTGGAAACTCCGAATTTGGAAGGGGTGGGAGAACTGGGGGCTGTTGGAGGAAGATAGCAGCAGAAGTCACCATGCTCACCCTGCAAACCAAAAATAGAATAGGTTTTGGCACAACTTAACAGAGCCCTGCCCTATAAAGCAAAGGTTCCCTTTTATGATAATCATAATGCAGAGCATGAATTGATAAAGGCATGGTGATAACACCTACCATTGCTCCAGCCCCTGCCTTGTATTAGGCACTTGTTTAGGTGCTTTACACATAAGGCCTTTGGATGTATGGCTCCGTATTGTCAAGAAGAGATTAACTTATGTTCAGTCTGTGGTATGCAAATTGATTCATACTTTTCATATTTTCATTAAAAAAGTTAAAGTGAAAGGAGTGTATGTTTCCATTAACTAGAAAGAATGTATGTGGCATCCACATTCTACAGATGGCAGAGAGGGAGGCACCGCTCCATGCCTGTTTATATGTTAAAATTTCTGGGACACAGCTTTGGAATCTGATTCTCCCGTAGTCTCCCTCCTGCCTGATTTCCCCATTCTCAATGTGAAAAAGTAAATAGGCATTTTCTTTTTTGCTTTTTAAGATTAAATATATGTCAATATTCAGTAGTTTAATATGTTCTTTGCATTTAGGGAGCTAAAAGAATCCACTTGGGTGAAGACTTAAAGAGCATTCTTTCAGAAGCTCCAGGAAAATGTGTGCCTTATGCTGTTATTGAAGGTATGTTTACTTATTGGTGAAACGAAAAGTAACTTTCTCTTCTAAAAGTTTTATAAAGATCTTGGCTGATGTTAGGGGCCCTTTACAACCTTGGGGCAGTGGTCCAGAACTTGGACTTTGGGGTCCAAAAGACCTGGATTATTTCCGTGTGATCTTGGGGAAATTACTTAGTATTTCTGAACCTCTGTTGCCCTGTCTCTAAAATAATTTTACCTTATAGAGTTGTTGTAAAACTGAAATGACGTGATCCATGTAGTGCTTAGAAGAATCCCCACAAAGCATAACTTATGGTGATAACATTTTCGTCATTTTGATTAATGAAACTAACAACAAAGTTTAAATTACCTTAAAGGAAAGGACAGAACAGTTCTTCAGAAATAAAATAATTTGTTTCCATTTAGGAGCTGTTCGATCTGTTAAAGAAACGCTTAACAGCCAGTTTGTGGAAAATTGCAAGGGAGTGATTCAGCGGCTGACACTGCAGGAGCACAAGATGGTATGGAATCGAACAACCCACCTTTGGTATGTAGCCTCTCGTTACTGGCCAAAACCTGAGTCGGTCAGTTCACTTACTGGTATCCTGGGTGCTGTTCCCATAGCTCCAGCTTCTCCCGAGACAAGGTGTAGACCAGTTTCTTAATGCCACCAATAACATTCTTGTGTGAGGTCTGAGGACCTCTTACATCAGAGTCACCTAGGCATCTTGTGAAATTCTTGGGCTCCATTCCAGAACTACTGAACCAGGATTTCCAGGATAGGCGCCTTAGAATCTGTTGACATGCCTGCTGAAGTTTGAGAACCACTGACTTGTGGCATGGATTAATGATTTCAATATTTATTGAAACAATTTTGAGCCATTAAATGGAATATCATTTTCCTAAGTGATCCTAGTGGGTTTTTGTTTTGTGTTTTTATTTTATTTTATTTTATTTTATTTTATTTTTTATTATGGTGAGAACACAACATAAGATCTACCCTTTTGACAGATTTTTAAGTGCAGCGGTACGGTACTGTTAACAACAGGCACACAGTTGGACAGTACATCTCTAGAATTTGTTCATCTTGTATAGCTGGAACTTTATAGCCGTTGAACAGCAACTCCCATTTTCTTTTTCCCCCAAGTCCCTATCGGCCACCATAATGCTCTGTTTCTATGAGTTTGACTATTTTAGAGATTATGCAATATTCGTCCTTCTGTGAGTGGCTCAGTTTGCTTAGCATAACATTCTCCAGGTTTATCCATGTTGTCGCATGCAGCTTTCCCTTTTTTTATGGAGTGTGTTGTGTGTGTATCACCTTCATTCATCCATTGATGGACACTGAGGTTGTTTCCGTGTCTTGGCCGGTGTGAATAACGCTGCAGTGAACATGGGGACACGTCTCTCTTCCAGATCCTGATTTCAGATTCTTTAACTATATCCCCAGAAGTGAGATTGCTGGATCACATGGTAGTTCTGTTTTTAAGGTTTAAAGGAATCGGTTATTTATTTTAAAGTGGCAAGGGCTAATAAATGGTAGAAGTGATCTTTGTGTTTGTTGCCCATTGATATCACCCAAGAAGATAGCAAATTGAGCCTCCCTGTTATGAGTCACATGGATAATAGTGATTTCTGTTGTACTCTTTCCAGTCACTTCAGACTTTATCCTGTCCTCCCGGCGTTTGTGCAGCCTGCATCTCTCCCTGGGCCTGAGCTGTTTGCAGTCCTTTATTTTATCTTGAGTTCTTTTATTTTAGGAATGACTGTTCGAAGATCATTCACCAGAGGACCAACACGGTGCCCTTTGACCTGGTACCCCACGAGGACGGTGTGGATGTGGCTGTGCGAGTACTGAAGCCGCTGGACTCACTGGATCTGGGCCTGGAGACTGTGTACGAGAAGTTCCACCCCTCCATCCAGTCCTTCACCGATGTCATCGGCCACTACATCAGCGGCGAGCGGCCCAAAGGCATTCAGGAGACCGAGGAGGTGCTGAAGGTTGGGGCCACCCTCACAGGGGTGGGCGAACTGGTCTTGGACAACAACTCAGTCCGCCTGCAGCCCCCCAAGCAGGGCATGCAGTACTATCTCAGCAGCCAGGACTTCGAGAGCCTGCTGCAGAGGCAGGAGTCGAGTGTCAGGCTCTGGAAGGTCCTGACACTGGTTTTCGGCTTCGCCACGTGTGCCACCCTCTTCTTTATCCTCCGAAAGCAGTATCTGCAGTGGCAGGAACGACTGCGCCTCAAGCAGATGGAGAAGGAGTTCCGAGAGCACGAGGCGCAGCTGCTGAGCCAAGCCAGGCCCGAGGACAGGGAGAGCCTGAAGAGCACCTGCGTCGTGTGTCTGAGCAACTTCAGGTCTTGCGTCTTCCTGGAGTGTGGGCATGTCTGTTCCTGCACCGAGTGCTACTGCGCTCTGCCAGAGCCCAAGAGGTGCCCCATCTGCAGGCAGGAGATCACCCGGGTGATTCCCTTGTACAACAGCTAAGGTCCTGAGGCCTCGCCGTTACACTTGCAAACAACTTCCCCTTTTCAGGGTGTTTATGAGAAGAACAGTGGTGGGGCAGCTGTTACCCCTGGCGTGACTGGGGGTGGGGTGTGGAACCCTCTAGATCTCACACCTCCAGCAGTAGGATGCTGCCTTTCTAACCTGAGAGGGGACCCTTTCCAGAACCACATGAGAATCAAAGCCCTGCCCTGGGTGTGGTGGCATAGCATCCATGTCCAGGAACCCAATGACTGTGTGTGTGTGTGTGTGTGTGTGTGTGTGTGTGTGTGTGTGTGTGTGTGTGTGTGTGTGAGAGAGAGAGAGAGAGAGAGAGAGAGAGAGAGAGAGAGAGAGAGAGAGAGCGCGCGAGAGAGAGAGAGAGAAGAGAGAGAGAGTGACAGTGACAGTGTGTGTGTGACTGACAACACCATGTTGCTTACGCGCCAAAGCCAGTGATTCAGTTCTTTGTTCCTTCCTTCTGGTCCTTTCCGCTGAATCATTGATACCTGCAGACTTGAGCCTTGAATGACTCAGCCAGATGGGAGGCAGAGTTGGGGTCCGAGTGTGGTATGTGCCTCAGAGCTGCCTCTGAGGAGACTCTGTCCTAGTGATTCTTCTTTTTGCCTACACCCCAGGAAAAAGTTGTCAGCCTGGGTATGTCACTTGTGTCCCTTTCCCCTTCTTTGCCTCCTAAATGTGTGCACACGTGTATCAGGACAAAAGAAAGTGAAATCCAGCATCTGCCTTTTGCCTGCAAGGATGGAACTCTGATCAGCAGAATGAAGAACAGCCACTTGAAGGGACAGTTGGAATGGTGGTCATTTCAACAGTCCCCAAGTGTGGTGAAGACAGCAGCATGGCTGTAGTCCTGCCGGTGTCTGCACCGACCTACAGGGAGGGCCGCCAGAGCAGGCCTCCCGCCCTAATTTAGGACTCCTGAGGGCTGAGAGGTGGCTCTGGTTATCTCTGCCTGAGATGAGCCGGAAGGGCTCACCTCCCACAGGAAGCAATAAGGATGCTGCTGCCCCAGCCTCCTGGCTGTGTCAGCTTCTCTTCAAGGCTCTCTCCAAGGAAAAGTAGCCAGCCAGCATCCCGCACACAGAGCCTTTCCTAGGCTCCCTTCTTCACTGAGAGGTTAACATCCCGTGAGTGTAACCACATCGCCCCTTTGTTACCATTCACCCCTCACCTGCCCCTCTTGAGTTTGTGAGTATAAGAGAAGTGGGGAAACCTCACTTGTCACCTCTTGAGTAGTCAAAGTTGTGTACACAGCTCTTCTGTATCTCTTTTCTCTGGCTTTGAATATTCATCTCCTGATCCTCTGCACCGAGGAGGTAGGGGTGCTCCGAGGAGGCTGACACCATTCTATGCAGTGTCCAGCATGGACAGCACAAATTAAACATGTTACAACCAAGTGTTAGCCTGTCGCTTTGTTAATACGAGTTTATTGCTTGGGCCGAGGCTCCCCCAGATGGAATTGAATCCCATCATGACAGAATGAACCTTGAGGCTTATGTGTGTTCCTTTCCTTGGCCGGGTTTGGGGCTCCCACAGATGGCATACAGCTTGGTCATGCTGAGGCCTGGGGAAGGCGTCCCTGGGCATCCTGGAGGGCAGCCCGTCGGTCACACCTGGCCTCACTGAGACGGGTGTTTTTGAAGATGTCTATTTTGCCATCCAAACAACAGGGCAGTGAGAGAAGGATTAGGTGGGATGTTGGGGGACAGCAGGGGAGGGAACTAACATTTACCGAGTGTTACACCAGCATAACCTCTTTGGAACTTTGATTTCAAAGTGAGTCATTTCTCACAAAACCCTTCAGGCTCTCATGATATCTGCTTTTTAGAGAAGAGGAAAGCCCGGCCAGGGGAAGTCCACTGCCAGTAAGTGGTGGACCCGAATTTAAACTCCAAGGTGTTCCCAAGACTCCTTATCCCCCTGCTCACCAGCAGCGGGCTCACTCCTTTAGTGCTCCTGGAAGCACCCCGTAAGGTAACTTCTTGAAGCTACCAGAGGGGCTGCTGTGGAAGAAATGGAGAGAACCTACTTGGGGTGCTGAGTTCTGTCTAGCCAGGTGTTAAGACCCCAGTTTTACATAGAGGTTCCTTGCGGGCAGGGCAGGGTGAGAGGTTGGCAGTTGGGAATGACCTCAGAGTACCTTGAAAGCATTTGCTTCTTTTTACTTGTCCTTTCCAGATGTTTTGTAAGGGTGTCCAGGTTTTACTAGGGGATGAATGAACTGCCTGTAAGGTGTTTATAATCAGAGTTCAGCCCTTGGCATAGATTTCATGAGTAAATCTGATCAAAGTGACTGAAAAGAACAAGGCGACCTGTCCTACCTGAGCCCAACTAAAAGCCTGGGCAAATTTCTTCTGTCTCTAGTGTTCAAACATCTGGTGGAGGCAGACACAGTAACAACCCATTGTCCCTGCCTCAGGAAGTGACGCTTGGGACGTGGACACGCACGGACCCAGGTTCTGGGTTTGAGGTCCACACTCAGTCCTAGCCCAACTGGGACAGACTCACACTCATTCACCTGTAGCAGCTTCCACCCTCCACGTTAGGTGCCTCATCTCCAGGAGGGTCGCACGGGGCCTAAATGAGATGCGGGGACCCGGGCTGGGAGTGGGGTGTGACAGGGAGATGAGAAAATGGGAAGTGAGTTCCGAATGGACCTTAGGATTGTTGTGAATTTTAATTATTTGCCAAATCAACCTGTATGTTCAGTCATTTTATTGTTGGGCAGACAGAATTAGGCAGGAATCATCTTGAATAACTGCTCCTGGTGTCTTGAATGTTTGTGTTACAGGTACTTTATATGCATTAATGCTCGGGAACCTACAAAGTAGATTATGTTACCTCCCCACTTTTACAAGTGGGAAAAGTGAGGCTCAGTGGGGTTACATTTTGTCTACAGCCATACATCATCACGAGCCAAGCGCTAGGTTCTTTACAGGCATGGTTTCTGTAAGACTTATGGCAAATAGTCGGGGGAGGCCATATTACCCCTTTTTACAGGTTGTGTGATTTGCTCGAAGCTACCAAAGTCATATGATAAAGCCTACACCCTTGGCCTATTATCACATTAAGCCTGAGAGACTAAAGGAAGGTTGTCCAATGGACAACTGGGTATTACAGACACAGCATTTTTCAAGCCAGTCAGCCGTCAAGAGTCACCATTCACATCCTAGTTTTACATACTGCAGGTTGAGGCTTTGAGGTTCCCCAGCTTACCCTGGTGAAACAGGAGCTGGAAGGCAGATCTTTGGAATCCCAATTTATTCAGAGTTATGGAAAATTTGAGAAGCAAATTATGTGGAACAGTTTTAAAGGTAGATAACAACATGACAAACGTGGCGAATCTGATACCTTTTACGACCCTGGTCCTAGACATGCAAACTCCAGTTGGGTGATGGATCTGGTGCTGGTGATCCCACACGGCCTCGGGAATGCTCATGGGAAGTTTGGTATCATTGGTGGGTGTTTCTTCATCGAACATTTGCTAAGTGTGTATTCTGTGCTTGGAGATGCAAAAATGAGTCTCTGTTCACAGGGTTCACAGTCTTTGAGTGCATTCTGTTGGACGGATGTGGTGACTCTGTTGGCAATATTTGTGGTTCACAGACTGTTGTAGCTGGGAGGGGCGTTTCAGACTGGCCTGGTCTGAGCAGATTCCCTGACCATTCAAAATAAACCAAGCAGTCATTGCTGAAGGGGAGCCAGGCAGACAACACGTGATCTCACAGAGCCGAGAACAATCTAGTTTAAAAACCAACCTGACCATGTCCCTCTGCTTAAAGCCCTTCATCAGGCTCCCTGTCATCTCCAAGTCCTGACTCCTCCATGGCGTATGAAACCTGTGTGACCTGGTCCTTGGCCACTTCTCCAAGCCTCTCTACATCCCTTTCTCCCTCACACTTGTAGCTCCAGCAACACAGCCATCGAGGGGCCTTAAACAAGCCACACTGTTCCCTGTCTCCCAGCCTTTGCTCATGCCGAGTCCTGCCTCTGGGATTCTGGTTTTCTTCACCTTGCTAATGTCTACTCATGCTTTAAAACTCAGCTGTAGTTGTCACCTCCAGAAAACCTTCGCTGACTCTCCTCACCTGGATCTGGTTAGGAGTGCCACCTCGGATTCTGTAATACAGTCCTCTTATTCCTGCTCTTAACCATATTGCCCATGTCTTGAGCAAGAACTGTATCTTATTTTTTTCGCAGGACAATTTTTAGGTTGTCACTATACACTAATCAGAGCTAATATTAGGGCTTGCTCTTTGCTGGGTACCCTGAGTGCTGTTCATGATCAATGTCATTTAATCCTCACCCTAAGATACACGTCTGTATTATTCTTAAAGAAAAGGAAATCAAGGCCCAGAGAGGTTAATGTTACCCAAGCACACAAGAGAGACAGGTTTAGGCCCAGGCAGTCGACTGCAGAGCCCAAGCTCTTAACCACTGAAAGTACATGGAATGAATGAGTAAACTAGCAAATGAAATTGATGTGGGGCAAACAGTCTTGGAAAGCTGCCTGTAAGAATTGGTTTTTAGACCAGAGATGAGGCCCATGACTTGTTTCTAAGGAGGGGAGGACCTCTCTTAGGGCCTGAGGCCAAACTAGATGGATTATGTAAGACAAACACCATGTCTAGTGACCTCACCAAAGCTTTGAGGACTCAGCACAGGGAAGCTGGGAAAATGTCATTGCGTGGTTGTAAATGGCCTGGACTAGGAGCCCAGAGGTTGGCTTTCTGATCCTGGCTCTGTTGCTGTGTGATCTTATTGGAGTGATTTAACTGCTCTGGGACTCAGTTCTGTCTATAAAAGGAGCAATTTGGATGAGGAGCTTTCTGAGACTCCATTCAGTTCTGACGTTTTGCATGTCTGTGAGATAGCGAGTGAGCGAGGGACCAGGGAGGGCAGTTTTGAAGCCGTCCCCAGGGCTGCTGGTCCGAGGGATAGGTGGACCCTTTTCAGGCTAGCTGCCTGCCACAGCCTCAGAACCATGTTCCCAGAAAGCTGGGGAGATCAGCACATTCTCTCTAATTAGATGGTGTTAACTTATCAATTTTGAATGAGATAAGTTTCCATGTATGATGTCCTGAATCGCTCCCTGGAGTGCTCATTAGTCACTTCCCCTGCAGCTGCCGTATTGTTTTCCAGATGCCAGCCAAGGGACATGGCATTTCCCTTCCCCAAGAATGGGGTACGTGAAGCTGAGCCAGTGACACAGGCATTGGTCAGAGGGGCCGATCAGGCCTAGGTAAGGACCTGCCTGGTGAAATAACACGACCCTCAGCTCTTGCCCTTTACCCTCTGACCCTGCCAGTCATTGCCTCACAACTGGCGCCTCAAATCTAGGTTCAACCAGACTTGGCCCATGACTCTGGAGGGCCGCAAGTGAATGCAACAAGCGTTTATTAAGCACCTAGTGTGTCAGGCACCTTGCATCTGTAACCTGAATGTTCTTTAGGTGCGAGGAAGCGAGTACAAGTGAGGTCATACTAATATTAATGTCCAAATTACCAAAACTGCAGATCTCCAACCCTATCTTCTCTAATATTTAAAGTGCTTTATGTGGTAGGGCTTCATACATTCTTGCACTAATTTGGCTCACCATCTTTATTTCTTCATACTCCCCGCCACCCACCCCAAGACTGGTGATGGGATCCCTCCTAATGCTGCATTCTCTACTACGACCTGCAGGTGGCGCTGTGCCCACATAGTTGACTCAGGCTGGAGGACTTGGAGGAGAAACAGGTTGTGCTTCCACAAGACCTGTGCGATTTTTTCTTCCCTGAGGGATGGGGAACAGACTTCGGAGACTTGAGAGCAGAGTCTAAGGAGGACACTGGGCTGCTGATCCCAGGTCCATCTGGGCACAGCCTATAAAGGGGAGAAGCAGGAAGCTGAATTTTCTCTCCAGTTCCTTCCTTTTTCTGCCCAACACACCAGGAAGCTGGGTGCAGATGTGAAAGTTTTGAGAAACCCAGAAAATACAGGAGAAACAAATCCCACATTTCTCCCCCTATAATTTTCTAGGCATTCACATCTTTAAATATACTAACCATGATTTCTTTCAACAAAAACGAGATATGCATAATGCATCACATGTTCTTAAAATACCCAAATGACTTCACACTGGTAAAGGGTGCTTAAAAAAAAAATGCATGGCATAGATTTTGCTTTTCTCCCCAGAAGCTTTTTCTCATTGGAGACATCCTGCTTCTCCCAGCCTGGCCTGCTTTCCTCGCTCTCATCTCCTTGGTTCTGTCTTGGCCTTTTGCTCTCTCTCCTATGCGTCGAGCTCCTCTGTCCCCTTCTCTGGTGTCTCTTGGAGGAGACGACTGTCAACTACTTTACTTGGCAGTTCTGCCTCTTGTCTGCCCTGTTCATCTCTTGCTTCTGAGTGTGTGAAAGTGTTTCTTCCTCTGCATGTGGATCTGTCTTTCTGTCCGAAGCTATTCTGTCTGCTTCTGTCTATATCTGTGAGTCTGTCTCTCTTCACATCTTTCTCACCTGTGCCTGGCACCTAGCGGACCAGACCAGATTCTCGTCTTCCCTGTGCCTTTTTGCTCAGCCCAGGGCTTGGCAGGGCAAGGTGGGGAGGGCTTCTGTGACCATGCGGTGGCTGCTCCTCACTCTTCTACCCTTGCTATTACATAAGCACTTTCTTTCCTGGGAAGAAAAGGCCCTTCCGTCCACCCCCACAGGCCCTGGAGGGTTTGGATGGTGGGACTTGCTGCATGGGGCTGTCCCCTGTTCTTATGTTAGTGATGCAATCAGCACCTCATCTGCTGATCTGGTTACCAGAAGCTGAGAGGACTTCTGGCTCAGAGAATGAAGTGACTGCCTCCAGGTCACACAGGTAGGAAGGGGTGGAGCTGGGACTGTACTTGGGCCTTCTGATTTACCCTCATTTGCCTTGCTCTCCACCCAGTCCAGTGAACAGAGCACCGAGCTGGCTGTTGGGAGATCTAGGGTCTTGGTTCTGGCTCTGTCTCCAGTCGGGCAGCCCCATTTTCTTCGTCTGGCACTTAACTTTTCCCCACTGTACAATGGGAAAGTACCCCTTCTCTACCTTGCCAACCTCCTAGGCTTATCATGGACATCAAATGACATCATGTCCATGAGATAGGAAAGTACTTGAATAACATTACATGGGAAACAAAGGGTCCAGAGCCATGCACAGTCCCCTTGGTGGAACCTGGCTCAGCCGTGAGTGGCCACATCCCTCTGCTGAAGGTTGAGGCTCCGCAGGTCTGCTGAGCCTAGATTTGGGAGCAGGTTGAAGGCCTCTTCAATTGGTTCTGCTGCCTCTGGGTTTAAGACATAAAGTGTCCTTCTGTTATCAGAGGACACTGGTAGGGACTGTCCTTTATAGGATCCAGTCCTGTGTTCTCCATCCAAGGGGTTTTTGGGGTTCAGAGATCCATTGGGAATTGTACATGCAATTTTCTGTCTGAGAAGGAAGGAGAATCCATCTCTTCCATCAGATTCCCAAAGGGCCTGCAAGACGTTTGGACTCTCTAATCTACACCCCCTCAGTTTCCATGGGTAAATCAAGGTGCAGGGACTGGACGAGGGTTGTCCTTCATTTTCTGACTCTCAGGTGTCCTCAGGGAGGCAGTGTCATCCAATAGTTAAGAGCTTGGCTTTATGTCAGATTTGCTGCCTCTCAGGGGTTGTGCAGCTTTGGGCTTGTCACTCATTTTTTTCTGGCCCTTAGAGCCCTTATGGATGATATAAAATAGAGGTGACAACCACAGCCACCTCCTAAGGTCATTGTGAGTGTAGATACCCACGCAGCGGTTGGTGTGGTCCTGGGGCATGGTGAGCACTTAACAGTGATTGGGTGGTAAGAATTTGGGGTCGATCAGAAGGCAGAGCTACCCTTTCTGAACTGTGGTGGGGTCAGCTTCTCCTTAGTCCCCTTGAGTGGTCACAATTCGGCTCAGATCACTGCTCTGGTGAGAACAGGGACTCTTTAGTCAGGGGACTTTACACCTCTCAGGAGCCTGGGACAGGAGAAGCCCAAGAGGCCTGGCAAAGTACTCAGAGGCCAGGCTTTGGAGCCAGACCACGAGTCCCGACCTCCTGGGCCTCCACCATTTGTCCATTGGGCAAAAGTTGTACCTGCCCTTGTCTGCCCCCAGGGTCATGCAGACACAAAAGTGTCGTGGTGCCAGGCCTGTCTGCTAACTTCTCCCTTCCCGGGCCTGAGAGGGGCAATTATTTTTCAGGGTGGCATGGAGCCCCAGTACCTCCCACGGGCTCATCTTGGGCTGAGGATTGTAGGCAGAGCTGCTCTCTGAGTTCTCATTCGTCCTTGTTATTTCTTCAGTTTTCCTGAAGAGCCTCTAGGACTCTTACTTTGTTGGTGGTTGGGACAATAAAAACTTCAAAAAAAAAAAATTACGCCATCATCTTTGTATTTATTTATTTTAAGGAAATGGCAAGTTTATTGTAGAAAAAAAATCCTTCATTTTCTGAGTGTGCACTGCTGGAGCTCCCCCACCCTACACAATTCTGAGTGTGCAGTGTGATCTAGTTGTAAGAGCGTGAGACCGGAAGCAGGAGACAGGCATTCCATCCTGCCCTGTCTGGGCTGTTTTCCCCACCTGTAACGGGAGGGGATTGAACTACATGACTTGAGGCGGTTTCATATTGAGCCCAGTAGCACACTGGGCATTCTTTTGAAACCCTTTGGGGACTGACTAGAGTATGGAGGACCCAAAGGATGGGGCCCTGAGTCCCTATTTCCCCAGCAGCTTGCCCTTTATCTGTTGTTTATCTTTTGAGGTTCCTTGTGAGATTTTATTTGAAGAAAAGGTCTGAGTGATTAAACAAACAAAAGAATCTAATATTCATTGAGTTGTATTGGGGGAAGGACTGTGCCTGCTGCAAAAGTCCTCAATAGATGTTTGCTGAACAAAGGAAAGAGGATGATTTTTCTCTTATTGTTCCTTGACTGTAGGTCTAAGCCACCTCCAGTCAGTTAACGTGCTATCTCTCACTGTGTATGTTTGTGTAGTGCTGTGGGGAGGCGGGGACAGAAGCCCTGCCTTTCAAAGTGGGTAGGGAATTGGCTGCACCAAGGGTCCAGTTTTTGAGCTGACAGGGGTGAGGGTGATATGGGTTTTTATCCAGCCTTGGCTCAGATAGGCGGTCCCCTAATGGGAGGCCACTTAGCTTCTGTGGAGGTGACCAGGTGGCCACTGACGTGGCACTCCATAGTGGCCTTCCTTGATGGCTACTTGGGTCACAGCCAGCCCGGGCAAAGCTTGGCATACTCAGGGCTCTGCCTCTGTGGGATCCTGGGCCTGAGCTGCAAGCTGGTGCCTTGCACCAGGGCTGAGGCATCCAATGTTCTTCTTGAAGTCTCTGATGCTGCTGCCGGTGCCTCAGTTTCCCCATCTGGATAGAAGGGAGGAGAAGGAAATAAAGGGAGCTAATGTGTGTTGAGCATCTACTCTGCGGTGGGCATTGCTGACTCACCCCTTTCCTACACTACTGTGGGGCCCAGTGCACAGCAGGGGTTTGCAAATACAGATTTTTAACCCTAGAATGTCTGTGCTGAAAGGGCCCAGGGAGACGGGCGAGCGCTATGGTTCTTAATTCTACAAAGTTCTAAGAGTAGGTGAAGAAGCTTCTAGATGAGTTTGGGGGGGGCACCCCCACCTTTGCCTCAAGCAGATTTTAACTAGATTTGGCAGAACTGGCTGATTTTGCAGCTGAAGTAAAAAAGGATTTTCTCCAAGTTTCCCAATTTACGATGTAGAGTCAGAGGCCTAGAGGAAAGAATTAGCTTATTCAAAGCCACAAAGAGAGTCAATAGCTAATAAGAAGTCCGTTTATTGAGGACTTACTATGCATCAGCATATGGTCCATCTCCTTCCCCAGAACAAACCAAGTAAGAATAATTATTATCCCCATTTGACAGACGAGGAAACTGAGGAATAAAGAGGTGAAATGATCACTGAGTTAGGAAATGACAACGTAGGGATTTGAATGGGGTGGCTCTAAGGAGGTAATAGTCACAGAAATGCTTTTCTAACTGTAAAGTGCCATGTGCCTGGGAGGGCTGTGTGGTTCTATAAGGGGATGAGTACTGAGTCGGGAAGGTGTGGCACTGTCACCTTTAACCTTATTGGAACAAGGCGAGGTAAACATAAAAACAGATGGGGTGTAAAGCCCTGCTTCTCTTCTTATTCCCGTTTGCTGTGTGTGCAGGGATTCATAAGCCCCCTCTGTACCTTTCTACTCTGTACTTTTTGTACAATGGGACTGTGGTAGGCACTCAACATGCAAATTGCTTCATAACTCAGCAGCAAGGAAGGAGCCAGGTGAGTAGAAGATGAGTGGGTCCCAGCCCTGCATGCTGTCACCACTGCAGGGTTTCCCCTACAGGAATCTGGAATCACAACTGGGGAAAGCGGCTTGTCCTGGCTCCATCACTAGCCTGTGACCTTGGCAAGTCACTTCCCCTCTTTCTGCTACATCAGTTAAATAGGGATGCAACATCTCCTCTTTCTAACTCAAAAGATATTTATTTTGAGAAGCAAGGTCAATAAATGGATGTGAAAATGCTTTGGGGGGGGGAACAGAAAGCATGATACAAATGTAGAGCTTCTTGTTGTAACTTTATCATCCTGCTTGCTATGCTTTTGTTTTCTCTTCCAGCAGTTGGCCTAGTGCTAACCTCAAAGCAGACACGGAAAGCCTTAATGAATGGAGACAGGTGGCTCGCAGAGTGTAGTAAAGGGAGGCAGGAGACCTGCTGCTTCAGCCATTGACAAGCTGTAGGATTTGGGGCAAGCCCCTGACCCTCTCTGGGCTTCAGTTTCCCCATTTGTAAATGAGGGGATGGACTCCGTCATCTCTAAGGATCTGCCCAGCTCTGATGGAGTGGATGAAATGACAGTTTTTTCTCACTCATTTCTAAGTCATTTCTCAAATGTCTAGTGCACATCCACTCTCAGCCAGGCAGTGGGAACCTGATGTTTGGATTTGATAGCAGTCCTTTGGTACAGGTAGCTAGCTAGTCACAAACACCACTTTACAGCCGAAATCATGAAAGTTCAGAGAGGGGACATGACTTGCCCAAAGTCAAACAGCTAGCAAATGACAGGGCTGGCATTCAAACCCAGGCCTGACTCCAGAGGTCCCACTCATTCCATCTGCCACACTGCCTCTGCTCCCCATTTCTCAGGCCCCTTCCTCCCATTTTCCCCCAAGGTGTCTGATCTCTGGAGGCCGGGTGACCCTTTCATACAGTTTGGGGAGGGAGCTGGGCTGGCTTCTCTCAGGCAGCCCCTCTACCACATGTTATATCACTAACTCCCCTCTTCCCTCCAGCCCCACATCCACCCGGAGTTCTAGAATTAAGGAGAAAGTGAACCCGAGGGTACTCCTTCACTATTGATGGGACCCCTTGCAAGGCAGCAGGTTGAGACCGTTGAGAACTCACTAGAGCAACCTAGATGTGTTTCCTAACCTTGCCTTCACCAGGTGGCATGACCTTGGGATGGGTGACCCTTTTCGGTGGTTAGGCTGCCTCTTCGGAGCAAAGGCGGTCTCCAGGCAGAGAGCAGGTGCTGTTGGCTCTGGGCTAACAAGCCCTCCTCAAAAGCACCTTGCCCCCTCACAGTTACCGTCTGCTTGGCAGATGGGCCCCCCAGGCCTCTGGGGCTGCTCCAGTTTCTCTCTTGGGATCCAGGAGCCCGCTCTTCGGCTCAGAAGCCACAGTCTCTCCGCAGGACTTCTGCCTGTTGTTGGAAGGGAGGTCCCCCAGGGCAAAAGGCTGCAGGCCCTGGACGTCCGCGGCTGAGGCATCAGACTCTGAGAGCCGGGCATCCCGGGCGAGCCCGGCGTAATAAGGCGCTCCCCTGTCCTCCGGGAGGCGGGGCTACCCCTTTCTCCCCCCACCGCCTCCACCCTGAGGCCCCGCGGGAGCCAGAGAGAGGGGCCTTCCAGGGCTAACCGAGTGGGGGAGGGTGTGAGGCCCAAGGAACCGGGCCCTGGGACTCCGAAGTGGGGCGAGGGACTCCCCGTTTTGCGGTTGGCAGGGGAGGCCGTGTCCTCAGGTCACCCTGTTGCCCTCCAACCTTCTGCCACAGCATCTGGCCTCGAAGAAGACCCGCATCCTTTTGTCCTTCCCGGCGTGTTCGTCGTCGGCCCGTCCCCACCCCCCGGGAACCCCCACTTCTCTCAGCGCCCGGCGGGAGGCAGAGCTGGCAGGTCCCGCGCGAGCCGCCGCGCACCAGCTCCGGGTCGGGTAAACACCCAGTGGGAGGGGGTGCGGGGGGGGTGGCGAGGAGGAGGCGCCCGAAGGCCGCCGGGCCGGGGCGGGGCTCCCGGGGGCCCCTCCGCGCGGGCCGGACGGCGGGTGCTGGGGGCGGGGGCAGGAAGCGAGCCGCGGCCCGGGCCGGCTGGCGCGGCCCCGTGACGTCGCTCCCCTTCCAGGGATCTCTCCCCGAGGCCCCGGGTCCCCTTCTCCCCGCCCTCCTCTGCCCTCCTCCCGTGCCTCGCCTCCGCGCCGCGGCCGGCATTTCTCGCTCGCAGCTCGCTGGCGGGCTGGCTCCTCCGTCCCAGCCTCCCTCTCCTCCCTCTCTCTCTCTCCTCCTTCCCTCCCCAGCCCTCTTTCTCTCCCTCCCGGTCCTTTCCCTTCCCCTCTCCTCGGCCTCTG
>CM053502.1:8920840-8964249 GCA_028627145.1 Eidolon dupreanum | reverse complement strand
CCGCCTCCTCCCGGCTCGCGGCCCCGCCCGGCCCGGCCCCCGCCCAGCGCCCGAGCGCGCCGAGGATGTGAGTGCTGCTCGCCTCTGCCGGCGCAGCAGGCACTCGCGCGCGGAGCCCGAGCGCAGCGCAGCGCGGCTGTGGGCGCTCGCCGGGTCGCTCGCGCGGGCTGCGCGCTCCTGCCCTAGCGGTGTCCCTCCGCCTCTCGCCGGCGCCACCGCCGCCGCAGCCCACGGGCCGTCCCCGGCCGGCCGCCCCCGGCCCCAGTGCCGCTGACCCTGTCCTCCGCGGGCGGGGACGCGGGCGGAGGAGGCGCCGCTGCGGAGCCCCCGGACGCGACCATGTCGGAGGTGCTGCCCTACGGCGACGAGAAGCTGAGCCCTTACGGCGACGGCGGCGACGTGGGCCAGATCTTCTCCTGCCGCTTGCAGGACACCAACAACTTCTTCGGCGCCGGGCAGAACAAGCGGCCGCCCAAGCTGGGCCAGATCGGCCGGAGCAAGCGGGGTGAGTTCGCTGCCACCTCCCCCGCCACCCCCTTTCTCGAGCATTGAGGCCTGGCGGAGGTTTGCTGGGGGTCTCCTGCACCCTGGAGCGCGTTTCGACCCAGTGGAATCCGATCGCGCAGAATTGGGGCGATCCCGCACTGCGGGTCGGGCTCCGGCTGGCCGCGGGAATCTCTCCCCCTCAGTCGGATCCCCAGTGGGGTCACCCAGGGGGCGTGGCGGCTTCTAGCTGCTGCAGGGGGCTGAAAGGTTATCCTGGGACCCCACCCGCACCAAAGTTTGCTTTTTGATTTCTACGTCCCCCTCCCCATTTTGCGCATTGAACTCACAGCTGCACTCGCTCTACAACCGCGGTGTGTGTGGGGGGGGAGGTGTTGTCCCACGACTCCCCAAGGGACAGCGTGGGGAACTGCGGAGGGAGGACCCCTCTTGCTGTTGGAAAGGCGAGGGACTTTCGGGTCGCACGGGGTTTTCATTGTGACTTGGCAGAGGGAGGGGGTTTGCTGAGCCTGGGCGCTCGGCGCCAGAGTTGGAAAAGCCCGGGGAGACTGGGACGCAGAAAGGCTCGGAGAGGTGCTTTGGAGGCGCGGGGACAATGAGGGAGACTGACAGCAGCCGGGAGAGACTGAGACGGCAGAGCTAGGGAGGGAGGCGGGTGGGGTGGTAGGGGGGAGACCGAAATGGGCAGAGACCCAGACAAAGCTCAGGAGAGGGAGCCAGAGCGGGAGAGACAGCGAGCCAGGGACGCAAGTCTGGGGAGGACAGAGAAGCAGCTGAAACAATGAGGGCGACCGACATCCCAGACACGGAGAGACCTAGAGACCTCGACAGGTGACCGTGGCGTCGAAAGACTGAAGGAGGGATTGAGGAAGGCGAGGCTAGATGGCGAGAGAGGGAGGACGAGGCGAGAGGCAGAAGCGGAGAGGCGGGCGAGCCCAGGCAGCAGTGAAGGGAGCCTCTGACCTCTGCAGCGGCGGGGAGAGCGGAGACGCCGAGTCCGCGCCAGCGCGGGGAACCCGACCAGGCGAGGCCAGGTCCTTCCACCCGCCGCACGCCGTGGGAACCCGCCGCTGGCGTCCCCTCTCCCTCTCCGCACCGCCGCACCCAGCCTCCACTACCCGCGCCGCGCTGGGAGCGTCCCCGAGGGCCCCAGACCCGGAGACCTTAGCTCCTTCTCCTCCTCCCTCTTCTGCCGCCCCCCCCCCCCGGCCTCCTTTCTCAATAAATGAGCCCCGGGGGCTGGGGTGGGTGTTGAGGACGAGGCCAGGGCTGCTGGATTTGTGCTCCGCTTTCTTTTCTCAGAACTCAGCTGGGACACAGCCAGGGGTTGGGGGTTGGGGAGGTCAGAGGAAAGCCACCTAGAGACCCCTGACAGAGGCGGAAGAGGATGAGGCTGCGTCCTCCTCCCCTGCCTTCCCCCAATCTTCCCTCTGCTCCTAGGCGTAACGCGAAACGTTGGAGACCTCTGGCGAGGCCCAAGCGCGCTCACTTCTCCTTTTCTTCCCCTTTTTTGCAGTTGTTATTGAAGATGATAGGATTGATGACGTGCTGAAAAATATGACAGACAAGGCACCTCCAGGTGTCTAACTCCCCCAAAGACAATGAGTTAAGGGAGAGAATAAGAATAAGAACGGCGATAACAGTTATTGGCAAAAAGAGCATGGAAAGAGAAAGCACTTTGAAATTTATTACTAGCTTGCTACCCACGATGAAATCAACAACCTGTATCTCGTGTCAGGCCGGGAGACAGATGAGGCGTGAGGAGGAGGAGGAGGAGAAGGCTCTGGGCTCCTCTGCAAAAATAAAAATTAAAAAAAATTTTGAAAAATAACAATCACTATATACACACATATAAAGAAATAAAAAAGAAGTCTCAGTTGCAGCTATTTGTCAAAATTAATATCCATTTCTTTTTATATACAGTGAATATTGCGCAATTATAGGTCTGGATTTTGAACCACTTAAATGAAGCAGCAACACCGGGTGTTTTGAGGTGTTGGCATTTTCCGCTGATTTGGCTGTTCCCAATGTTTACATTATTTAATTTTGCAAAAATTATTCTGTGCACTTGGATGTGAAATGCTGTTCAGTTTTATTTTTTTATGTTATCTTGGATGTACAAAAAAAAAATCAAAATGATCTCTATAGATATTCTGTTTTATTTTGGTCATCTTTTGAAGTTATCAGGAATGTGTTTAAAATAAGAGGACTTTTCTAAGGAATGAAATGTAGAAAGAATCCTTGTTTTATTTTAAAATGAATTGTAAAGCTTGTGTTTCTTTGTTGCTGCAAGCTATTTGCCCAAGTTAATGCAAATGGACACATTTTATATGTCAGGAAAAAAACCCATAAAAACAAACAAAAAAAAAAATGCTTGAGCTTTTTCTAACCTCTCCCTGCAGTC
This sequence comes from Eidolon dupreanum, assembly GCA_028627145.1. Taxonomy (NCBI): domain Eukaryota; kingdom Metazoa; phylum Chordata; class Mammalia; order Chiroptera; family Pteropodidae; genus Eidolon; species Eidolon dupreanum. The sequence goes on along the minus strand of CM053502.1, from coordinate 8,961,341 downwards.
TGTTGTGTGAGCAGCCTGTTTTTTTCTCTAATATTGTGTCAGTTTATTCTCTTTAATGGACTGTAAAAAAAAAATGTAATCACAAGAGTGCCAAATATCTTGAAATGCCAAAAGGCATTTGGTTTCTTTTCCTTTCCTGTGCTCTGAGTCCACGTAAAGGAATGCTTGGAGTGTCTTTTCTGTTATTTATAGGGGTTCTCTTAAGGCACACCAGCTGCCTGTTTTGCATGGTATTGCAAAAATGCCTCTTGCGTGAGGAAATCTTTTACCATTTTTTTGTTTGCAACTTTGGACCTCAAGAGGTTTCTTCCCTTCCTTTCCCCGTTCCCTCTTTTCTTAATTCGATATTCTGTATGTTGCACCTTTAACCAGCACACAGGGCTACTTCTCTAACATACAATAAAAGAACTGTTCCTGTGTCTCACTCTTCTCTTTTCTCTGCTTTGGTTCTGGGGGACTTTCCTTTTGTCTGCTGGCTGCAGACAGGAAGGAGGGAGGGGTACTTTGGTTTGTGAAGCAAAAAGGCAAGAGGGCATTGTGGCTTGGGCTCAGATGGTAGGAAAGACAAGCCGGACAGGCAAGGCACCCTGGAAAATCAGGTTCATTCAATTTTGATTTGTATTGGGCTCTCCCTGCTTCTTTGAGGTTTCTGCCATCACTGTTGGGGTGCAGAGAGAAGGCAGGCTAGTGTTTTGGGGACAGTCAGTCTTGTTCAGAGCAATGTTTGGAGACTGGCAGACTTGGATGCAAATCCCAGTTCCTTCACTTGCTAGCTCTGTGGGCTTGAGCATGTCCCTTCACTTCTTTAAGCCTCAGTTTCCAAATCTGTAAAGTGGGGATAATGCAGCTCCTACCTTTCAGGGTTATTGGGAGGATTAATACAACACCCGGTATGTGTGTAGCACTCAGGGTTAAATGCACATAAAATCCTTCACCAAGAGCCACCAAACCTCAAAGGCAGGGCTGAGGAGGAGCTAGGCTCTTCCCTTCTTCCTGAGTTCACAGGTCCCCACAGGAGGGATGAGCCTGGTCCTCTGGGGCCAACAGCCGGGGACATCTCAGGCTTCCTTACTCAGCAGCTTTCCTCCAATTACTTCAAAAAAAGCTCATTAGGAAAAAAAAAATTCTCAGCCCCTTGATGTGCTCAGGGCAGTTAATGGCAGTGGAGCCAGCGCCTGGGTGAGGTGGGGTTGGGAGAAGGATTTTGGCTGAAGAAGGGCCAGGAGAGATTTTTCTCCTGGGCTGTTCCACATCCAAGAGCCCCAGTGCGGGGAGCTTTTAATGTGTTTGTTGTAAAACTGTCAGCTGGGGAGTCACAACACAGCTTACAGTGACAGGAGCCTGCCTGTGACTCAGACATCAGGTAAGACAGGCCCTGGGGTGGGGGTGGGGAGGGGGAAGAGGGGCTCCAGAGGGCCAGTGGGGGAGGGGCGGCGTCTCATCCCCCTTTCCAGGCAGTGGAGGCCCAGATCTCGGGGAGGACCAGACAGAGAGCTCAGTCATCTCATCGGTCATTATTAGGTCATTATTAGGAACAGCGGGCAAGGTGGAACCAGTAGTGCCATGGCGGGGGGGCGGATTTGGGGATGCAAGCTTGATTTTCCCAGGCATGTGACTCTGTCCCTGAACCTGGCTCTCCTTCCTGCTGACCCCAGAGAATCCCAGAGTTTCGGAGCTGTTGGACCTTTAGCCACCACAGAGCCCAGCAGTCCCTGTGCTTTTCCCATGAGAAGGCCGAGGGGTGCCTCGCAGAAAGTTAGGGACAGAGCCCACCTTCTGTTTGTCATCAATCTGCCAAGAGGGGTAGGAGTGTTCTGGAAAGATTCTTTCAGAAGGCACAGACATGTTCGCACCCAGCAGTAATTACCACTTAACTGATCAAAGCACTGTGCCCTTCCATCCTCTCACATAATCTCCAGGGCAACCCTGGAAACCCACTGCCATGAACTCACTTTAGTAGGCGAGGAAGCTGACAACCCAGAGGAGCTAAAAAGACCACACATCCCCATTAACTAAGCTTTTACTGTATGTCCCGCTCACAACAGCCCTATGAAGCAAGCGTTAATATTATCCTGATTGTACAGGAGAAGCCAGGGATCAGAGACATTAAGTAACTTGTATGAGGTCACTCAGCTAGTAAGTCTCTGGGGCAGGACTTGAATCCAGAGCCTAAGCTCCAGGATGGGGATGCATAGTCATCTGCCCCCAGACCCAGGCTCAGCCCCAGCTGCAGCATTGTCCTTCAGTATTAAAGATCCTTTTGTCAGTTTGTTATTTTGAGGCTGGGCTCTCCCAGTATTCTGCACAGCGGACAACTGCATCAGGGGTCAGAAGGGAGGCAGGCTTGGATGTGGTTGGCTAAGGTCCGGAGCTGCCCCTGCTGGGAAGAGGGTAGTGTGGGAGCCCTTGGCCAAGGCTCTGGGTCCATTTTAATAAGTGATGTATTAAAATGTTCCTGCCGGAGGCCACCCTGTCAGCCAAGGCAGGATCCTCTCCCTGAGAAGACGGAGTCTGCCCTTTCCGGGGACTCCATTCAGCAAAATGGAATATAAATCTTAAATACGCTCTAACATTGGGGTAAAAATTTGTTGAGAAGGCACTTTGGGGACTGGGAAGATATCAAATTATACCAAGTGCAGGATATCTGGTTAGGTAGCAATAAATATGGAAAAGGCCACTAAAAGTCCAAGGTGGGGGAGGGTGTCGCGAAGCCTCCATGCTTGGATGGAGCATCCAGGGCTGCATTATTCAAACCCCGCTAATTAAATGCTTGTAATAAGCATCTATCTCTTTGAATTCTGCTTCTGTGGCCTGTCCAGGCTGACAGCCTGAAGGAATATCAAAAAGCACCTCTAAGGGGAAAATTGGAAAATTAAGTTTTAAAAGAAAGAGACTTGAAAATTACTGCTGTCTGGAGGCCACAGAGGAAGGAATGAGTTCCTGGTGTCACTGCAGGCTGCAGATTCTCAGGTCCTGAGGGCCCAGCAGAAGAGGCAGACAGTAGGGCACTGGTTTGAGAATTAGATGGCTTGGATTGGAAACCTCTGTCCTATGATTTCTAGTTGTGACTTGAGACCTTTTTCAAGCTTTTGGGGCCTCCATTTCCTATTCTGTAAAATGGGGATGACAACAATACCTACCAGATGAACAATTAAATTGGACCCCCATCTTCCTCCCCAGCACAGGTCCTGGTACATAATAAATGGTAGCCATCAACATAAACATATATGAAGTGCCTACTGTGTGCCAGGCAATGGACTTTCAAGACCTAGCAAACAGTTCTTGCTGCATGAAGCTTCTTGGCAGATGGTTTTTGACAGTCCAGAGCTGACACCCTGAGGGTGATCAGGGTCAATGAAGGCATCATTGTGGGGGAGGGGGCCGGCGGCGGAGAGTGGAGGAGTCAGCTTGCCTCTCCTTATCTCCATCAGCTACCCAAAGCCCCCAATAAATGTAACCCTAAGAAATCCGTGTGTTTGCTTTCCAAAGCAGTGTCAAGAGAAGTCCTCTACCTCCTTCTAATGAGATTGTTCAAACTCTTCTCTCTCTGGATGGAGACTAGCAGGTACTGACTTCTTTCCTTCTGGGAAGGAAAGAGCTTGGCTTTCTACTTGGATCCCCTCATTGGATAGGTCCTCCTCAAGTTTCATTCATTTGACAGGTATCGACTTAGCATCTACTATGCGCCAGGTCCCCTGCGAGGCTTAATGGTGAGAAAATGGGAGTTTTCCCTGGGCTTGAAAGTGATAATTCTCATGGAAATGAGGTTGGGGGCTAGGGGTTTGGATACCCCCAAAGTCAGCAGCTTAGATCCTTAATGGTGGCAAAAAAGAGAGAACAAAAGAGAACTGGGTCTTGGGATTGCCTAAAACCCGAACATGAGATCCACTTAAAAAAAAAAAGTGCTTTAGAATAGTTTTAGATCTACAGAAAATTGTGAAGATACTACATCTAGCCCTGACCCAGTTTCTCCTATTGTTCACATCTGACTTTACTACGGGACATTTTTCACAACTAAGGAAACAACATTGGTACATTACTATCAACTAAACTGAATGGATTTCATTCATTTTTATCTAATGTTCTTTTTCTGTTCCAGGATTCCATCCAGGATACCACATTACTTTTAGTCATCATGTCTCTTTAGGCTCCTCTTGACTGAGAGAGTTTCTCAAACTTTCCTTGTTTTTGATGGTCAAGTATTTTGTAGACTGTTCTTTAATTGGGGTTTGTCTAATGTTTTTCTCATGGTTCAACTGGAATTATAGATTTTGAGAGGAAGATCATGGAGGTAAAGGGCCATTCTCATCACATCTTCTCAAGGGTGCATGCTATCGACATGACTTATGACTGTTGACTTTGACCTTGATCACTGACGTAGTGTTTGTCAGGTTTCTCCACTGCCAAACTGCTCTGCCCCACCCCTTTCTATACTGTCTTTCTGAAAGGAAATCATCATGTGCAGCCCACTTAAGGAGTGGGGAGTTATGTTCCTTCTCTTTGAGGTGGGGAATATCTCCATAAATTACTTTGGATTCTTCTGCCCAGGTGATGTGAGTGACCTGTGTTCAGTCGTTCAACTTTGCCTTTGTGTTGGGCAAACCCACTGTGGTTTAGATGTAATCATGAGTTTCCAGGCAAACCGGGGAAGTGCAAAAATGCCACAGGCCCAAGGTATTGCCTGATGACCGATAGACCTTACAAAAAAAAAAAAAAGTTAAACAAAAAACTTAATAAAAGCAACTTCCTGTGGAGAACTGTCACCCTGCTTAGAAACTGTGCAGAATTTTCTCTTGGAAACCTTGAGGCAGCTGCTCTGGTTTATAAAATCTGCCTATTGGAGGGGAGGAGAAGGAGAAAAAAAGGTTGTTGTTATTCCAGCAACAGAGATTCTCCCAAACCATATGCAAAAATAAATCCTTGGAGACCAGGAGACCAGGCTGTATCTGGGGAACCTGGCAGCTGGGCTGGAGCTTGTGGGGTGGCCCCCCGGGGATAGAGAGCCTGCGTCCTCTGGCCCCAGCTGCTTCTCCAGTGGGACCAAGAGTCCCAGAAAGACAGCCCTGGGCCCCCATCCATTCCTCCCACGTTCTGGGATAAAGATTTGGTTTATTTTGTTATCCCTCACATCAGAGGGTTTGTCCTTAAGCTAGGGCAGTGCACACCCATGAGCCTGGAGGACGGTCCTTGACCCAGAAACAGCTGTTTTGAGGACAAAGGGTCGCCACAGGGGGAGGGAGGTCAGGGAGGACAGGCCGCAGGGAAGACGAGAACCTGGGAAATGTGCCATGGGAAATCCTAACAGAGCAGCAATGGGGGGCGTGGCAGGTGGGGAGCAGGCAGTGAGGACAGGAAGTTGTAGGGAAAAAGGTGGCCTGTAAGGCAGAGAGCCAGTGGCTAAAGGTTTAAAGAGTTTGGATTGGGAGAGTAAGGGGAAGAGGAAATTAACTAATTAATTAACTAATTAGTTAAGTCCATATTCATTCAGGGGCTCATCTGTCAGGTGTGGAGGTGGGGCAGGGCCCGTATCGTGCTTGGCACCGGGAGGACAGGGCTTGCTAAGGCAATGCCTTTTCTGGCCGTCAGGGACCTTACTACCTGGTCAGCGATCATTCAATGACAGCGAAGCTTCGAGAAGTCAAGAAGGGTGGGGGGACACAGGAAGCTTATGAAACCCTTGGGGAACCCCAATAGCATGCCTCCAGCGTTCACAGTGGGTGTCTGTCTTAGAATGGACTAGCGATTGCATTTCACTCCCAAATGTTCCGGTAACAGGCTGTGTGAACGTCACCATCACGGCACAGGTATTTTGCTGCTCTGGGGCTCCGCTTCCCCATATGGAAAATAATATTTATGAGGTGCTTGCTATATATAGGTCAGTAACTATTCTACAATCTTTGCATTTAATGCATTTAATTTCACAACAACCCTACGAGGGAGTTACTAGTATTACTATTAAACTCATTTTACAGGTAAGGGAAACTGAGGCACAGAGCAGTGAGGTCACCTGCTTAAGGTTGCACAGCTAGAAAGTGGAGCTGGGATTGAAACCCAGGAAGGCTGACCCTAAGAGTCCTTGGTTTCAACTGCTCCAGTATATGGAGGGGGTCTGTCCGACTAGGCAATCTTCTACTGCTCCTGGAAGCTCAGAGAGTGCAGGGTTCTGAGCCTAAAACACCCATCCTCCAATGGGGTGGGGGAGGGGAGGCTGAGGATCCGGTTGGCGGTGAACCCTGGACCAGGCCAGCGGTTGCTATGGGGACGGCTGGGCGGAGGCGGCGGGCCGAGACCGGTTGCCCCGCGGGGCAGTTCCGGGTAGCTCCCGCCAATGGCAGGGAGTGGCTGCTGAGCCGGCACCTGGGGCCGCGTTTTCCTGGCAGACGGAGCCACAGTAATTCTCCTCTCTCAGAGAGGGGAGACCACAAGTCCCCTGCAGCCGTCTGAGCCTCCTCCGACCTGAACTCAATCCCCTACGAAGCCGCACTTATCTCCAGTTCATCTGTGTGAATTATTTACTTGCGTCTGGCGGCCTCCCCAGCGGCCCTCCCGCCTGCCTCCGCCTCCCCTGCCCCCTGGGCCTTTTCACATCCTGGTTTGCGACTGTCCCTCTTCCTATCCAAGAAGTTCCCACGTCAGGCGCCCGAGGAACTTGGGGCAGGAGCTTCCCACCTCCTGGCGCCTTCACCTGGGAGTCCATGTCCTGCAACCAGAGAGAGCACTGGATTAGGAGTCAGCCCCACTTATTAATTCTCACAGCAGTCCTGCCAATCAAAGACACTCCATATTATCCCCATTGCTCACATGAAGAAACTGAGGGCTACAGGGTTTGAATAACCCGTCCTCAGGAAGGAGCCAGAAGGGGAAACAGCCTCAATTCAGCTCACACTGTTCACTCTTCAGTCTTAACCAGGATGCCGAGTTGCCTCCTTTGCCTGAGGGCCTTTGACCTGCACCCCAAAGGCCGCTTGGGTGCCAGTCGCATCTGTGACACACTGTATGCACAAAGCAATGAGCCAGCCTTGTGTGCCTGGCCCTGTGCTGGTGCCAGAACACATGCATGAGTTAGGCACAGTCCCTGCCCTCAAGTTGCTTCTGTCTGGAGTTGGGGGGTGGAGGTTAGGGACAGGGAGCAGGCAAGGACAGACATGTTCGTGACTAATTATGATACAAGATGAAGGGCCGGGCACAAAACTGAGTTCTGGGGCAGGGAGACCGTTCAGTGAGCAGATGGGACTTTAGGTGGGCCGTGGGATGAGGGTGGGGGTCGGAAGGTCAGTCTTCGTGGAGGGAGAACTCTGGGGCCAGGTTGGCGTGTTTGGGGTTTGCTTGAGAAAGGGCAGGTCCTTGGGGGAGTGGTAGGAACAAGGCTTTTATGGTGCTGTCAGGGTCGGAGGGGAGGGGGCTTCAGGTTAGATCCTGGAAGTTCTTGAAATATAAGCTCCCGAGTCAGTTTACAGTAGTGCTTCTCAACAACGGGCAATTTTGCCCTCCAGGGGACATTTGGCAGTGTCTGGACACATTTCTGTCACCATGTAAGGAGGGGGTTAGCACTATTGGTATCTAGTAGGTAGAGGTCAGGGATAATGCGCAGCATCCTGTGGTGTGCAGGATGGCCATGACACAAAGTACTCCGGCCCAGATGTGCTGAGGTTGAGAAGCCCTGGTTAGAGTGTGTTTAAGAGCCTTTTACCACTAATCGAAGTGAGGTTTTGGGGCACATCGCTTAACTTTTCATGCCTCAGTTCCCTCCTCCCTAAAATGGGCTGATTATATTGGCTAGCCTTTGAGGAAATAGCTGTCATCTTTTTCATACTTACTGAGTGCCGGTCACACCCTAAGTGCTTTACATAAATAATCTCACCTAATCCTATAACCCAGTGAAGAGTAACAATGCTAACAGCAATAAACATTTACTGGGCCACTTTTTAAGTGTCAGGCCCTGTACTGAGAGCTCCCTACATATATTAATTTATTTAATTCCTACAGCTTCATGAGGAGGCACTAAGATAATCTAATAAATGGGGAAACAGAGGCATAGGAGGATGGAAACTCCCCCAGGGCAATGTCTCGTTTTTATTTTTGCTCTCTCTCCAGCATCTGGAACAGTGTCTAAATAAATATTTGTTGAGGAGGAAATACATAAACCCTCCGTGGGCTTCAGTGGGCCCGCAGAACTGTAATTGCTTTCTGGCTGAGGCCTCTGGCGGTTTCTCTGGGCCATTGGTCTTCGCTTTGTGCCTAGGGACCTAGGATGGGGCATTTCTGAGATGTCTAGAGGGCAATGGGGCCACAGGTCTCCCTGGAGTCCCAGCTGACCTGACATGACTGTTGTCTTGGACTCTGACCAAACCCGGAGCTCAGTCCGCATAAGAATGTGTCTGGTGCCTAAGACTGGACTTGCCCACCAGCCTGGTGAAGGCACGGAGATTTCCAGTTTCATCCAACCCCGGTCCCGACCTCGGGAAAGTGGGAGACTCAGACGTGGTGTAAGATAATCACAGAGCTCCTGTGTAGTCTACTCGCTACCTGCTTTAGACACACATCTCAGCCAGGCCTCACAGCAGCCTCAGAGGGAGCGGCACTATTGTCACCCCATGAGCAGGTGTGAAATTGAGGTTTCAGTAAGTGGCAATTCATCCAAGGGCACCAATGGAGAGGAACAAGCCCGACCACTCTGATGCTTTCAGTAACCTGAACCGTAAGCACGCATTCCACAAGTGACCGGGGGCCTATTACTTCAGTTTTTGACCTTTTCATCTGTGAAAAGGGACCATGAATTCAGATTTCAAAGGACTGCTGAGTTTAAAGGCAATAAAAATGATAGACTACCCAGCGCCTAGTAGGTTCTTTCCCTGAGCTTCCTGGAGATCCATCGAGTTCGAGGTTTGGGGTCACCCTGCTGGGGTGTAATCAACCAGTATTTAAGGAATGAGGGCCAAGGGTGGGCGGAGGGTTCAAGGGAGGCCTCTAAGGACTGCTCTGTACTGCTCAATGAAGCATGGCCCCACCCACCTGTCCCTGAGAGTCCCTTCCTACAATGCTGTGCTTCCCTCAGGCTATAAAGTGGGCGATACTGCTCCTTCACCCACAAGTGTGCCTGGTGAAGTCACCTTCCTGGGAGCGGGTTGTACAGCACCCTCCCCATTCCCTAAACAGTTAAGGGATCAAAGGCAATTGAAACAGCAGGTGGGGGTGTGGTCTACACTGCAAGCCTCCTCTCCTTCCAATTCCCTGTAAACCTACTATGCCCTGGCCCTTCTGTTCTTCCCAGAATGTCGTTCTTTTTATGCCTCTGCACCTTTGCATATGCCGTTCTCTCAGCCTCCCCACCCCTTTCCATCCAGCCAAATCCTACTCCTCCTTCAGGTTTCAGTTGACTTGTCACCTCCTCCTGGAAGCCTTTTTGAGTTTCCTCCACCTGAATTGGGTCCCTCATTTAGGCTCCTGCAGTCCTGTTGCTTCCTGCTGTCCGAGCACTCATCTCAATGTGTCCTTGCCAGTCTGTCCTCCATCAGACTGTGACTGTCTCTTGGGCAGCACTGGGGCTCTCTTGTTGGTCTCCATATCCCTAGGGCTTCACCCAGATGTCTGGCACTGAGCAGTGCCTCAGGGAATGCTATTGAATTAATGTGACAATAATAATAACCACCTTTTGCATATGTAGAGCTCTTTTCCAGTTTCGAAAGCCTTTTTATGGCAATGACGTCATCGGATCCTCACAGAGAACTTTTTTATTTGAGGTGGGCAGGGTTCTCAGTGGTGTTTCCATTTTTGAAGGAAGAAAACAAGGCTGGAAGAGATTAGACGTGTTGCCCAGGTGGCTGCGGGACAGGTGCACTGCTCCCAGTTTTGCTTGGGGCAGGTGTGGCTATATTTGGTCCAGGGTGGGTCCTCAGAGTTCTGATTCCAGCTTTCTGTCTTGGGGGAGGGGCATGCGGAGAGTTGGAGGCTAGGAGTCTCTGCTTTCAAGTCCTAGTGAGGAGCTTGGCCAGCCTTGTGTGGGGGATGGGGAGTGGGTGTGTATGAACCTGTCTTCTGGAAGGAAAACCGGCTTCTGTGAAGGTTGATTTACCACCGTGCTGGTGATAGCATAGCACAGTGGAAGTTTGGGAAAAAGGTATCTGAGATAGGGAATGACTAAGAAAACTGTGGTCCATCCACTTAGAATATTTAGCAACCATTGAAAATAATGTTTCTGCAGTTTGTCGACATGGGAAAGCGCATATGCCATTCGCTCAACGCGAAAAGGACCTATAATAGAAGAATAGTGCTGTGGAATGGTTTGAACCGCAGCACTGCCCCTTAAAGGGCTGTGAACTCAGGCAAGCTAACCTCTCTGTGCCTCAGTTTCAGTTATTTATAAAGTAGGCATAATAATAGTCTTACCTCATAGAGCTTTTGGGAAGATTAAAGGAGTAAAGCACTTAGAAAAATGCCTAGCATATATAAATGTTGACGATTTAGTTATTATTCATAATTATTATCTCCGCTATTGTAAACAATATAAGAAAAAATAGAGGAAAGAGAAAGGTCAATTGTGTTTTCTTTGGGATAAGGGTTAACGGATAATTTTTCTTTTCTTTTTTTCCACTTCCCTGAATTCTCTAAATATTTTACCATCGAGATGTGTTACTTTTATTATCATAAGAGGATAAACTACTTTCCCCTAAATCACAATAGTGGGGGACACACTCAGAAACATTTTCCTTTTAGAAGCAAGAGAGGTGACCACAGGGAGTCGGCTCAGTAATTGACACCTGGGACACCCTGAGAACACGCCATGTCAATACTTTTCTTTTGCCTGGGTCAGTAGCTCTCAGATAATTTTTCCCAAACAGATCAGACTGTCCCTTTCATCTCTCATCTGCTTGTTTATAATTTTATATGATGCCTATTGAAACATATAGCTGAGCGGTTTAAATACCCACAACCATAAACTGTCACTACCCGATGACAACGAGAATTCCCCAGGCAGGATGCATTAGAGATGAAACTAAATCATTCTGATCACCCCTGTCATCATCACACTCTCTCTCTATTCAGTGAGACAAGGGCATTTACAGTGAAGGAAACGCCAACTGCTGTGTAAGCTGATAGGGGCTCTGTCAGTTGGCTGGCCAGGCCGGCAGCCTGCCAGAAAAAGCCAGCCGGGCTGCCCGCCAGCTGGTCAGCAAATGACTGTGCTGGGCACACAGTAGGTGTTCAATAATTACTTCTCATCGAGTTCATTGGAATTTTGTTAGGTCCTGACTATATGCACAACTCTATTTTAGGGACTGTTGTGAGTCCTGGTGAGAAGACGGGATGCTCACCTTAGGGAGTAAAAGGCCCATAGATGCTTTCAGACCCTTTTACTGAGAATTGCATGAGTTCTGGGTTTTTGAGTTGGTGATTCCTGACCTAGGGTCTATGCTGGAATTTGGTTTAATTTTTCTCCTAATTCTTCTTGGGATGTGAGTTTAAATGACCATGATAATCATCATTGCAACATTTTACCACCTCTCATCTCCCCGTTCTTTTATTTTTTTGTCTGTCTATTGCCTGTCCATCCATCTCTTCATTCAACTATCTATTTGTCTATCCAGCCAGCCATCCGTCCAGCCAGCCAGCCAGCCATCCAGCCAGCCAGCCATCCACTTTGAAGCAGCATAATGGTGGATAAGTGATTAGGTCCTAGGGCCAGACTACCTGGTTTTAAAACTGGGAGTCAGGAAGATGACAAGATACTGAGGTGGCAGGGGAAGTTTAGGCTTCTGGGTACAGAGAGGAGGGATATGACACCCAACTGGAGGCTTAGGGGGAGGCTGCACTTTGGGTACCATTATCCATCATTGCCATCATCATCACCACTGGGGTTCCTTTGACCAGTGGTGGGGCCTCAGTCACTGGCAAAGCTGACCTGTAAACCTTGGCCTGGTCCCTGGCATGCCTCCTTGTCCCTGGCACCCTGACCTTCCCATCCCGACACCCATTCTCTACTCTGCTGCCTTTCCTTACCCAGTTCTCCAGTTTCCCCTGACTCCTCCATCCCTACCTTCTGCCTGTCAAATGTATGTCCCCAGGTCCCTGCTTCTTGCTAGATGACAACTAATTGGGTTGATAAACCCAGTGGTGTAAATTTCCCAATGGCTGTTAAGGTGTTCCTGTGACACTTCCCCCGGTAACATTTATCATCACCATCCTATATCTAGTAAGACATTTACTGTGCATTATAAAACCACTTATTGTGAACACTGTGCATTATTCAGTACCAGTTGTGTGCAATTATTACGCATTTTGAGCACTGAATATATGCATCGACTGCATTATCAATCTCGTGTGCACCTTTATTGTGAATTTCAACTGGTCTAGATTTCAGCATTTTGTTGAAATGAAGCTGGTGAGGTCTCAGTCAGACAGGCCTGGGTTAAAATCTCATCAAATCCTTTGCTAGCTCTTGGGTAAGTCATTTGACATCTCTGAGCCTCAGTTTCCTTATCTGTTCAATGAAGACAGTAATACTTACCAGGACGATGTATGAAGGGTCATTGCAAGTACCATGCTAATGTGAGAGTCATTCCAGGAGCTTTAAGTGCTCTGGAAATGTTCCCCTTGAAGAAGCAGAGGCCCAATTGGCTGGAGATGCAGGTAGCATTCAGAGTGGGCTGGAATCCCTGGGGCTGCAGCCCTGGGCTGGCTGTGATGTGATGCCTCGTGGGCGTGGAGAGAGGAAGTAGCATATCACCATAGAATGACGTAAGACTGGTTGGTATATGATTGTCCTCCCTTGGGTCTAATTAGACAGGGCTTTGCAGGAAGTCTCACAAACTGAGGATGAAGATTTTACCCTTGCTAATGTCTCCCGGGATCTCAGGCTGGGTGCCCTGCCTTATAGATTCATGTCATCCATCCCTAGATCTCTGACATACCAAGCACCCCTGAAGGAGTACTTTGACTTCCCACCAAGTACTCCAACTCCTTTCTTTGGGGTTGAATCAGCACTTACTCCCATGTACTAATCCATTCAGCACACGTGTAATAAGCCCTACTGTGTGCTGAGCCCCGCATGTGATACAGGGTGCTATGAATGGCTGGTGCTGAACTTGGATGCATCTGATGCGTGGTTCCAGGCACTTCCCTCTCCTTCCTAGGGGTCAGTTCACAAGACTCAATAGAATTAGGGTCAGAGATGTGGGTTGAGAATTGTACTTGATAATGAAAATCATAAAACTTACAATTGGACATACCCCCCGCTTTGATGCTTCTAGGTCCAAATACTGTGTCAAAATATGACAAATCTCGCAAACCATTGGAAATGGGGGAATCAGGAGAGTTGTTGCAACTGAGAGATGAGGATTTGAGATTACAATCTTGGAGGTAATGAGTCAAATGATGGGGGTGGGTGTTATTGCCTGGGCTGGGGGTATACAGAGAGAAGTGAGGGGAAGAAGAGAACAAAGGAGGGGCAGGAGGAGAGGACTCCAGGAAGAATCTTGAAAGATTAGGAGGCCAGAGGAAAAATGTTCCGACAGATGAGGGAGAGTTGGATGGGATGAGAGCTTGAAGAAAGGTGGTGATTTATAGCATCAAGGAGCCCCAAGGCCTGGTGGTCATCTGGGCATTGGTGACCTTGGGTATGGCCACTTCTGTAATCGTGAGGCAGGAACCAGAATGTAGGGAGTTGGGAGTTAGTAGAGGTGGGGTAGGGGAGGTAGGGAGTCTTGGTCATTCTTTGGAAGAAGTGGGCAGTGAGAGGGAGGGGGCGCTCTTGGGGTGGGGAACAGCTTTGGTTAAGATGCAGTTTGAGGCAGAAGGGAAGGGTGTCCTCGGTGCTGTGCACATACTAGGTGTGCACATGGAGTTCGTCGCTCAGTCATCTTTTCACGTCTACAGAGTCTTCTTCTTATTTACCAAGTCCTGCCAGCTAATGGTAGCTGTTCCTCCCCTCAGTAACTACTGAGCGCCAGCTGTGTGCCAGATTCTTTTCTATGTGCTGGGGATACAGCTGTGAATAGATGGACAGGATCCTTGCCTTCAAGATTCTTCCTGTCTAGGGTGGTGAGAAAGTCAATGAGCATATTGTAACTAAACTAACTTTCGGTGCTGAGGAGGGCTGAAATGGAGATAATATCTCTTGGGTTTCAATCAGAGAAGCAGCATCTTTACGACTGGTACAGAATAAGGCTTTATTATAGAGGTTAGACCTTATTCAAGTGTGGGAATTCATGGGGCAGTCTATGCAGGCTGCTGCCCCTGCATCTGGGGTTAGGCCTGGGTTGCTATAGGTCAGCTAGGCTGGCAGTGGGAAGGAAAGCTGAGTGTGGGAGAGAGCAAGGACACTGGAACTCATATCTATGTCTCCCCACCTCCAACCTCAATGACACAAGTGACCTGCTGAACGAGCGGGCACCCTTCACTATTGAGCTGCATGCACACTTGGCCCAGGGCTAGAAGTCGAAGGGGAGATCTGCTGGAGCTGGAGGAGCTGCAGGTCCAGGTGCTGCCCCCCCCACCAACAGGTGGGCAGCAGATCAGAGATGAGGGCGCACTCTGCCCTGATCTTCAGGGTGTAATAAAAACATAGGTGCTGCTGCTTCAGTCTCATCTTCCATAGCTCGTGTGAGATGTCTCTTGCTCCCCGTGCCACCTTAGCATCATTCAGGGGAGGGAATTTTGAGAGAAGTCGTATCAGCTCAGTTGCATCGTGTTAGTGGCACCGACACAGAGCAAAGCTAGCCCAGAGATGAAGTGGGAGAATGTGGTAGAGTGACGGGGATGGGGTGTTGCTTTAGCTCGGGTGGGTAGGGAAAGCTCCTCTGGGGAGGTGGCATTTGCAACAAGACCTGATGAAGAGAACTTGGCATGTTCCAGGGACAGGAAGAAGGGCAGGGTGTCTGGGCCCTGGAGATGAGGGGAGAGGCCAAGAAAAGTTTGAGAGGACACTGGAGCCATGGTAGGTAGAGACTCGCAGGCCACAGTTGGATTTGATTCTGGTCTCAGCAGGGCAGTGATGTGGCATGATTTAAGCTTTTCAAAGCTCACTCATGCTGCTGGAAGAGGGGGACCACTTGCAGATTGGGGGGGGCTCCTACAGTGGTCTGAAGAGGAGATGATGACAGCCAGATGGGGTGTTTGAATTCTGGGCCTATTGGAAATAGAGATAGGGTTGGAGTAGGTTTGTAATGAAGGACAGAGAGGTATTAAGGTCCTCAAGAATAACACAGTTATTATCCTTTGATCTTTGCTTCTAGGAAAGGCCGTCCTTTCCCCAGTGGCTTCCTCGTTAGTAGTGCCTGTCCTCAATGGCTATGACAATCCATCACTTGTGTCCCTTCTTGATTCCTCCCACCCAACATACAGGGCTGGCCCCACCCCCATCCCACCCACCCCCACCTTGGCAGTCCTGTGCCTTTGGGCTCCAGTCAGCTGTCAGCACCCTCGGTGTCCTGTGCCTTTAAAATGGGGAGAGAAGGGCCAAATGAAATCTATCTCCTAAAAGTCCTGCCCTAATGAGAGGCAGAGCGAGAAGATAATCAAAGCGAGAACAAGCCTGGGGGGAAAAAGAAAAGATTTTTATCCTCCCAACCCTGCAAGTTCCCCTCGGGCTCTGAGAAGACTCAGATTTCTCTCCGAACACATGAGTAATACCCGGCAAAAAATGCTGTCCTCTGAGCAGAGTGATCCTGTGTTTGATTAGAATGTATTTCCAACCTGCAGCCTCCCTGGTGCCAACATCCCACGCTTGCCTCCCCTGCAGAGCCTGGTGGCCAGAGAGGCAAGACGAGGCAGGAGGACAGAGGGCGGAGAAGAGAGATGGGGGAAGAGGGTAGGCAGGGGGATCTGTGGGCTCCTGGGAACTTCCAAGTGTCCTCTCGATGGCATGGCGGGGACAGGGAGAAGAGATATGTCCTCCACTCTCCGCCCCCAGAGAGAGGGGCCAATGGGGCTGCAGTTCTAGCACAACTGTGAAGAAGAGCTGGTTGGATTTGCTGGGGTCAGGGGAGGGCTGGTTGATTGGAGCAGCCAGTCAAACTTGGCTACTAGCTCGCTGTGTGTTCTTGGGTAGCTCAGGTACCCTCTCTGGGTCTTAGTTTCCTCCTCTGTCTTCGACAAGCTTTTAAGGACTTCCATGGCTATGATTTGAGACAATTTCCATAAGCCTATTCGAGAGCCAGTTTGGTTCTTCCTGGGTTGGGCTGGGGGAGGTTCCCTAGATGTCAGATTGGGAAGTAATGTGGAACAGGGATGGCGGGGGAGGGTCCAGGGTGAGACCGGAGTATGGAGAATTTGGGATAAGGGATCTCTCCTTTTTTTGGGTCATTTCTAGGGGACTGAATAAATCATGTCAAATGACTCTTTCCATCATTCATTCATTCATTCATTCATTTACGAATCACCATTCATCACGAGCTATGTGCCTGCTGCTATGATGGATGCAGTCAACAAGACACGAACTCTGACCCCACAAGGCTCTCAGTGTGGTGGGGGAGGGGCGGGCACAGGGTGCTGGAGGGCACTGAGGAAAGGCCTGTAACATGGGCTTTGGAGGTCAGAGAAGGCATCCTGGGGAAGACCCAAAGGGAGAATAGGGGGCAGCCAGGAGACGAGACAGGGAAGGGGGGCACAAGGAAAAGGAAGGGCCCTATGAAGAGGTGCGGAGTATGCGTGTGTGTGTGGGGGGGGTGAGGCATGCCAGTGTGATGGAAAGGAGGCCCAAGGTGGGGAAGGTGGGGCAGGGATGGATTCAGATTCCCTCCTGGGACTGCGGGGGCCATGGAGGGCTTGAAGCAGCATCTCTTCAGGAAGGCATCTGGCCAGCATTTCAGGACTGCAGGTGTGTATCTGAGACTCAGGGCTTGTGAGATGCCAC
The DNA here is from genome assembly GCA_028627145.1 of Eidolon dupreanum. Lineage (NCBI taxonomy): Eukaryota > Metazoa > Chordata > Mammalia > Chiroptera > Pteropodidae > Eidolon > Eidolon dupreanum. The sequence continues at coordinate 8,944,492 of CM053502.1, read as the reverse complement.
CCCTGGGGCTCCCTTCTTCTCTCACCCTGGGGGTGGACGCTTACAGTTGAAACATGCGTGAAGGGGAACTAGAGTTCTTCACCGCAGAGCTGGGGCTTCAGTGGGTAAAAGCTTTGGAGAGACAGACTTTGGCTCCATCGAGGAGTCTCATGCTGGATCTGGCTGTCTTAATGGTAAAGAACTTCCACTCATAGGGTAGCTGGGTGGCCATATGTCCTGTTCTGGAAGGAAGGGTGGGCTGAATGGGCTTCCACCTCGGAGTGAAGAGGCATGAGCACTGGAATGAGCACAGACAGGTCTGCTTTTCCAGTTTTGGCTCTGTCATGCTGTGCATCCTTGGGTAAGTTAGCTAACCTCTCTGAGCCTCAGCTTCCTTATTTGTAAAATATTAATAGCATTCACTTCCAGAGAGGTTTTGAGGGTTAAACAAGATGAAGATGATGGTGATGGTAATGTTAATGATGGTGATACTAACAGATAATATTTACTGAGTCCTTAACCCTTTTAGTGGATGGTGCAGTGTGCTGCTGAGGTCCCCCACTTTGGGACCGAGGCAGTCATCCTCCAGTTTCCAGGAGTGTCGCCTGCAGAGAGCTCACTGCTGAGTGTCTCCTTGGAATTGCTCTCAGCCCAAGTCAAGGTTGTAGCCCTTCCAGGGTGCAGCCTCCTGACCGCAGTGTGGGAGAACTCGAAGGGCGAATCTGCCCCAGACTGTGGCAAGTACAGAATAGGTCAACTTCTCCTTCCCAATCCTGCTTCCTGCACCCCTCACAAGTGCTTTCCCATGAGCCCCTGCGACAAACCTCCTGCATCCTAATCTTCATCTTAGAGGTTGTTTCTCAGGAGACTGACCTGGGATCGCCCTTTGCCTTCACTCTCTCGTGTAATTCTCCCAACAGCCCTTTGAATGAGACACCATGATTAAACCATTTTTTTACACACAAGGAAACTGGAGTAAAGAGATTAGCTCTCTGCTTGCAGTCACACAGAGTAGTAAATGGCAAAACTTGGGCTTGAACACAGGGCACCTGACTCCACAACCCAGCTTGTAACCACCCTCTGGATCGTGGCCCAGCACAGGCAGCCAGCAAAGGGCAGTAAGTAGTTAACACCCTTTCCTGCCCTGAGAGTAGGGCTGAGGCTGACTCTGGACTGTTGCCATTTGTTCCAAGGCCCCACATTCCCTCTCGCTCTCCCCATCTGGCTTGCAGACGCAATAGTAGCAGCAGCAACAGTCTTCATGAGCCTCCTCTGCGTGCCAGCTTCGCGCCGTGGAAAACAACACCTCCCTCGGCCACCCACTCCTCAGCTGCCGATGTCACACCATTGTTACTGCCGCCCAGGTGGGCGTCTTCGCCTATGTGCCACCTCACATGTGGTTGGTGCTGCTGGGAGAACTGCTGGCAGGAGATCTGGAATCTGACTTTGCTTTACCCTGAGTCCTGACACCCTGGGGGACCAAGGCTCTGGCCAGGCCAGGACCTGTGATGAGCAGTGGCCTGGTTGTGAGGAGACCTGGTTCTGGTCCCAGCATCTGCCCTCTCCCATGGACTCAGGAGGGGTCCCCCACTTCTCTGGGCCTTGGTTCCCCAGTCAGACATGGGCAGTGGACCTCTAAGCGCCCTGAGTTAGTACGATGTAGCTCATATCCACGTGGGTGGCCTACCCCTTTGAATATCCAGAAAGCCATCGCTGCATTCACCGTGTAGAGCTTTACGATTTGTCATCACCTTCACAGACACAGTCACATTTGAACCTCACAGCACTGCTGTGAGGCTGGATGATCACCTTCCTGTTTTCAGATGGTGAATAGAAGAAGCGCAGAGGTGGGAGGGGACTTTGCCTCAGGCCGTTTGATCTTTTGAAAACTCTTGAAATCCCCTCGTTTTTAACCTACAAATAAAACTATATTCGTCGCTAAATATCAGAATTGAGAGTTTAGAAATCATCCCCTGGGATCCTTTTTGTTTGACAGCTCGGGCCCTGAGGCCTGACAACCCCTTCTCCCCCAGGTGGCACAATGACCACTGGCAGAGCCGGGGTCAGGGCTGAGTCTGGGGTGCATTCAATTACTCTTGGCTTGGTATTTTTCAAATTTCTTGCCATGAATTATTTCCCACTTAAGACTGAAACCTAAACCACTAATGGGAAGCCCTACACTATACAAGCTTGTGGACGTTTGGTCTCTGTTTCTGATTGCCTGTTCAGGAGAGATGATTGGGCCTGTTTCACCTTGTAACACACAGCTGCGGGCATCACGGTAGAGATGGCTCCGTGTATTTATTTTCCTATCATGGTAGCACAGGCGGCCCAGGGAGGAGGTGAGGCTGAGCAGCAGGGACAAAGAAATGTGTGTGTTCTGGCAAATTTGGGGAATTAACTCTGAGTTTGTTCCAAGGAGAAAATGATGTTTTGAATCAGGAGTTATTATACATCTGAGCTCCTTCCTTTTAAAGAACACCTTGTTTACTTAACTGTTCTGTTTATAGATTTATTTATACCTGGCTCAGTTTCAAAAAGCATCTGAAGTGCCTAATTGTTTAATTGGATTGTGGGTTCCTTGAGGGCAGGAACTACCTTCATTATCTCTCCCCTTTTTCTCACAGGCTAACTCCTGCTTGCCCCTATCCACTACCCTCCCCTAGCTGGTTCTGTGCCTCTCTCTCTCTCTCTTGTAATAATCTGTTTCTGTGTTTTTGTTTTCCACTGAACTGTGAGTTCAGTGAGGACAGGGACGATGTATTACACATCTCGGTATTTCATCCAACAACCTATCTATCCATCCAATAAGCAAATAGGCATTCAACCATTGATCATTCATCCATGACCCATCCATACACCCATCCACCCATCCATCCACCCATCCACCTATCCATCCATCCATCCATTCAACTACTTATTTATCTAACCACCTATCTACCTATATCCAATAACCAAAGACCCATCCAAACATCCATCGTCTGTCTATCCATCCATTCTTCTCTATAACCATCCATCAGTGCACCTATTCATCTATCCATTATTCATCCATCCATCCATCCATCCATTATTCACACAACCATCTATCTATTCTTTCAAAAGAAAGTTGAACAAATAATGTCAAACAAGATGAACTACAAGCAGTTAGCCTTTACCCTGTACTTACTTTGTTCCAAGCACAGTGCTAAAGTGTAGCACATATATTAACTAACTAAGTTAATGAAACTAAAGTCTCCCAAAGACTCCATGAGGTAAGATTATTATCACCATATTTCAGATGAGGAAAGTAAGATGGAGAGAGTTCTAGTAACTTGGCCAAGGTCACACAGAAATGAGCTTTGAACTGACTCCAGAGCACACGATCTTTTGCTTTGTCATGGTGGGAAATACTTCGGGAGAACTGGTTTAAACTAACTTGTACACTCTCTCTACAACCCAATCTTTCCCACCCCCAATCTTCATCTCCTCAAAAATCTTCATCCCCTCTCCCTGCCCTGTCCCCCATTCCCTCCTAATAAGGGATCATTGTTAAGATCATTGTTCCTGATCTTAACCCCTGGAGAGACAGGGAGAGAGTAGGAAAAGGACCAAGGGGGCATTCCATCCCAGCCAGCGCTGAAGTGAGGAGGAAGACAAAACTCTCTCCAAGCAGCCGTCAGCTCCCATCCTCTCCTCTGGGGATGATCTGAGCAGCTGTGAGTGGGCTGCCATGAGTCAGTGTGACTAGAAGGGCCTTGGAGGGCCGATCAATGCTAAGTATCAGGCCCCAGAAGCCCTTGGGGGAGAGGAAATTTGGGAGTTCAAGTTCACAGGAAGCCAAACGGAGTTCACAGAGAGGACTCCTCCTGAGCCTATGGATTTTTCCACCTGATGCCCTCCAGGCACCTTAAATTCCCCAAGTCCAGAACTAAACCCATTTCCTTTCTGTGCCACCTCTTCTACTCGCTTTTCCCTTGGCCTTTCTCTATCCCCAGAAATGACACCACCATCCATGCTTTTGCTTGTCTCTTCCACTTCTCTTTTCACATTTCTTCAGGTAATAGCACTTCTATTCTTGGCATAATTGTTCTTCTCCCGGTCTAGTTCTAATGGAACCAGTCCATCGGCATTCTACCTGCTGGCCATAGGGGGTGGGAAACATTCAAATTAGGCCAGTCATAGTTCCCCAGGCCTCAGGCCAGAGAGCCTGGTGCAGTGATGGACACCTGACCAAATCTGACCAATCAAAGCTTTTCCTTGGGATTTTTCTAATTGGAGCTGACAAGAAAAATGTTGTTTCCTAATGGTTAACAAGGCTTTAAAGATATGAGTCCTGAGCTCTTTGCAGTTGGATAGAGAATGATACCAAGACATCAAGGAGAAGGGGCATCCTGGAAGTGCCTGAGGACCAGGTTCTAGTTGCTTCTGAAGTCAGCTCCACCTCTTGACTTCCTTCAGTTTGTTTTTGGGGCAGGGGCAAGTAGGTGGGCAATGCATTTGCTCTTTTCCTTAACGGTTTGATTGGGTTTCTGTCACTTAAAATCAAAGAATCCTGGTGATTACAGTGCTTAACCCAGCAACTTAAGTATCTTCCTTGGTTCAGCCCTCCCCTTTACCTCCTCATTCAATCAAAACCAAATTCCTTAAATGCTGCCTTCTGATGAGCTGTCTACCCTGCTTGTTTCTCTCCATTCCCACATCCTCTTGGATTATGGGGAGGGAGGGATTCTTTCTCTGAGTCCAGGGTTATCAGCCCCAATCTCTCATTTTAGCCAGAATAATCTCTGACCTGGTTATCCATGGCTACGAACCTTTCGATGTCTTTCTCTTTACTCTCAAGATAAACTCATATATATATATATACACACACACACACACACACACACACACACACACATAATTTTGAAATAATTTTAGATTCATAGATGAGTTCTAAAGATATTACAGAGAGTTTTTGCATGTCTTTTACTTCACTTCCCCTAACGTTAACATCTCACATAACCATGCTGTTTGTTAAAACCAATAAATTAGCATTAGTTCAACACTATTAACTAAATTACAGTTTTCATTCTGATTTCACCAGTTTTTCTAGTGTTGTCCCTTTTCTGCTCCAGGCTCCGATCCAGGATACCAGGTTGCACTTAGAAGTGCTAGCTTTCAACAGGGTATTGAAAGCCTTTTGTGATCTGGCCTTCATTTACCTCCCAGCCCATGTCTAGCCCCTCACCTCAAACCTTTCTGCTCTTACCACCCTGAATTGCCGGCAGTTCTTCAAAGGGGCCGGGTCTTTTCTCACTCTTGGGCCTTTGCATTTGCTGTTCTCATTGTGTGAGGAGCCCCCACTCCCTTGCTCGGCCTGACTAACACTTACTTATCCTTTAAGACTCCATTCAGTTAGCTTTCCTTTTTGAAAGACTTCTTGACCAAACCCAGCTGACCCCTGGTCTTCCCCAGCCCCCCATGCTCTCTCCATCCCTGCACAATTTATCTCAGATTTTGATGATCTGCTTCCTGTTCTCCTCATTGGGCTGGAGCTCTCTAGGGCCAGCACCCTGCTTAATTTATCTCTGTGGGAACTCGATGAATGCTTGCAAAATGGATGAAGTTAGGAAAAAGTCAATACCCACACAAGTGTCGACGATAGCTCAGAGGGTGAAACTGGCTGGCCAGGGGAGGCTTCTTGAGTTGAATCTTGGAGGATGGAATAATAAACTAACATTTATTGAGCACAGACTATGTGCCAGGCACTCTTCTAAGCACTTTACACATACTAATTGACTTCTCACAAAAAGTCTATGAGGTAGGTATTATTATCCCCCTCATTTTACAGATGAAGGAATAGAGGCGAAGTAACTTACCAGATGCACAATTATTAGAGGTGGAACTGGGGTAGACCCAGAACTGCTTCTGCTTTGCTAGACGTGTGTGTGTGTGTGTGTGTCCTATGGAAGGGGTAGGAGGAAATATTGTAGGCTAGGGCAGGTTCTTGAAGAGTTTCTGTTGGAGGTGTGTGTGTTGTTGGTTTCCCCTGAGGTTGACAAGTTGAGGGGCAACTGTTGGGGAGATATGAACCTGGAGAACTGCACCCTGGTGGTAGAGGTCTGACACTCTCTGGAGTGTAAGTTGGCCAGAGGCTAATTGAAAAGCTCTGAGAACTGGGAGTAACCCGAGAAGAGAAATTCTCAAGGAAAGAAGAACATAGAGCCCAGAGAAAGCAGAGCCACCTTGGCCAGGAGTCAGGCAGAGCCTGCTAAAGTGAGATCCTCACACTAAATTGTCACAACATGGGCTATGTGGTTCAGCAGGGCGCCTGTAAACTACCCTGTGTTTATCATCTATAGCCTGAGATTTCCTCCAGCTGTAGTTGTATAGTTTGGTACCCTAAATAAAGGTACAACTGCTCATGTTAGTAATAACTACTATTTGTGCAATGTTTATGGAAAAGGTCTTTCATACCCCATTGTTTCCAACTCATTCTTCCAATGCCCAAACAAGGAAGGCAGGCATTATTTCAGGGTCCTGTTTACAGACTAGGAAATGGAGACTTAGTGAGGATAATGACTTGCCTGAGGTCCCATAGCTAGAAAGGAACATAATGAACATTGAATGAATGAGTAAATAAGAACTTGGACCAGCATTATTGGAGTCTTGTGTCTATTTCTTATAACCTCTGAGAAAGGGCACTTATTGCTTAAAACTAGAGTACCTGACACATAATGGGGGTTCAGTAAATAGTTATTAAGGGGATGAATGCAAATGGCATCAGAAAAAAGCAGGAGAGAAAGGCCCTAATAACATAAAAACTTACCATATCAGGCATCCAGTTTGAATCTGGAATGATGCACCATTCAATCAATCCTCACCAAAACTCAGCTGACAAGATTATCACACTCCTCATTTCACATGGGAGGAAGGAGACTGAAGGAATTAAGCAACTTGGCAAAGGGTCCCACACCTGGCAAGCTGTAGAGACAGGACTACAGCCCAGTTCTGACATGGAGCATTTGCACCTACCATAAGCCATTAGATGGTCACTTACTCACAAAGACACACAGATATACACAAAGACACATGCATACACACACTCACACACAAACATGCCCACCGACATATACTCATACAGACATACGCAGATACACAGACACAGGTTCACACACAGATACGTAGACACAGACAAAGACACACAGAGATATGCACACACACACCCACAGATACACACAGACACACACCCATGAGTTGTGGTCTTTGGAGAATATTCTCTGATGCCTTGGCTAGTGTCTCCACATTAGAAAATCTCAGAAAATCCTCTTGTTGGGTGTTCCCTGGCTGGTTCCAATCCAATCCCTCTGAAGAATACAATGAACCAAGCTTTCTAGAGAGGAAGATTCCCTTTCTCCCACTCCCTTCCAGCTTTCCCGAGAGGATGATGGAAAATCCAACTGGGAAATGGCAGGGGGAAGGCAAGAGTGATGAAATCATGGGAAATTGGGAGGCTGTTCCCACTGGAATCAATTGCTTTACATAGTTTTTAATTCTTTCTAAGACAGGCAGGTGATACATGCTCGAGCTGGCTGGATGTTGGGGCCCCCTGGTCCTTAGGGAATGTCACCACCTTCTAACCTCCACTCATACTGCAGGAAAAAGTACAGCCCATTCTCTGTGGAAGTGGGAAGACCCCTGGGTTTGGAGTCAGACCCAGTTTCAACCTCTTTCTAACTAGGTAAACTTGGGCAATTCACTTTGCCTTTTGGAGCCTCAATTACCCCATCTGTAAAATGGGGGAGTGGTACCTCCCTCAGAGGTTATGGGAAGGATTAGTCAAGGTAATTCCTACGAAATGCCCAGGGTGAGCCTAGCACAGAGCAGACCCTCAGTCGTGGTGTTTACTTTCCCTTCTATCCAGCACTTTCCCTTATCCTTTTGGTGTGGCTGGTTCCTTGACAGTCATATTAGGTCATATCCCCAGCTTCTGGCCTAGGTCCTGGAACATAGTGGATGAGCAACGAATGTGTGTTAAATGCATCTTTCTAAAATCCAAATCTGCTCTTGACTCTCTTGTATCCCAAAGCTCATCAATAGATGTTAGTGTTCTTCGAAAGAGCAGACTAAGCTCTTTAGCCTGTCATTGGAAACCTCTATTGATCCGCCTCCAGAATCACCACCTCCCACTCTGTCCTTAGTCTTTAGACCTGGGCTGCTGAAACCCCTGCCCTCGACCTGTGCTTCAGAAGGTTCCAATCTGGCTTTCCTCTGGCCAGGCCCATCCCAAAGGGTCAGGAGTCTGCAAGGTCAAGGGAACATGGCCACCTAGAAACCACATGTCCTTTTCTGGACTATGCTTTGGGAACTGAGCCCCCAAATTCCCTGCTTGAATGGCCCTGAGTTTTCTGTTAGGGCCTGCAATGGTCTCTTCCCTGGGTCATCCTCCTGCAATTGGACCACACTTCTGGTGTGAGCATCCCTAAGTCCAAGAGATGGCCAAAGAATGGCCACTTGTCAGACCTGTCAATGGTGCTTGGCCATATTCACGTGAGGCTCCCCTGTGCAAGTGAGGCGCCTTACAGAGTGGGATAGAATCAGTGTTGGAAAGAGAAGGTCTGGGGGATGCTCATGACACAGAACTCCATTTGTACACTTGTCCGGGGCTCAGCAAATGTTAGGGGTGAGTTCAGCGCCCCGACCCTTCTTACCACAAAGATGGTGCTCAGATGTGGAGCAGGGAGGCATGAGTGTGGGTTTGAAGACCTCTGTGTTGGGGTCAGTCCTGTTCTCTTGGCTTGGAGTTGTCCTACCTATTGGTACCACCTCTGGGCAGGGACAGGTTGTTCTGTCCATAAGTAGAGAACATTCTGACTTGGGGGACAAAATGCCCATGAATCATGTCAAGAGGTCCTGAGGAGGCTCTTCCTGGCCCTGAGGTGGGACTATAACGCTGCCTGTGGCTCTGGTCCAATTTTTGGCTCTGCCAGCTGCTGTTGAGGTAGGGCCACTGCAGAAAAGGGACAGGGAGAGCAGGGACAATGGGAGCCCCAAACCCCATCCAGGCTCAGGGCCTGCTGAGTGGCTGGCTGTTGAATGGGGTGCTAGGAGCAGCCCTAATGAGGGGTTTGGCCATGTCACAACTGCACCTAGCTGGGCTTTAGTCACCAGATTATTGAAAATCTGGCATCCAGGAGGCCCAGACTTATCCCCAGTTAGATTCAAAGCAAGGAGATGGCTTGCCCAAGGGAAAGAGTGGCGAAGCTAGCACTGAAACCAGGATCCTCCTTTTTCCTTGTTTGGCTACTTTATGGAGGTATAATTTACATACATGAAAATGTGCCAGTTTCAAGTGTACAATTTGATGAATTGTGACAAATGTATACAGTTGTGTTACCATGACCAGAGTTGTGATATAAAACATTCTCATCACCCTCATGCCCCTTTGCAATTGTCCCCTCCCTCACCCTCTGGCCCAGGTAACCATTGATCTGTTCTCTCTGTCACTGTAGTTCTGCCCTTTCACATAAATGGCATCATATGGCATATGTCTTTTGTGTCTGGCTTCTTCCTCTCAGCACAATTATTTTGGGACTCATCCATATTATTGCTTGTGTCAGTAGTTCATGCCTTTTCATTGCTGAAGAGTATTCTATTGTTTAGAGGTATCACATTTTGTCCATTCACCAGTTGATGGACATTTGGGTTGTTTCCAGGTTTTGACTATTTCTGATAAAGCTGCTATGAACAAGCGCATACAGGCCCTTGCGTAGACATATGTTTTTATTTCTCTTGAGCGAAATGGCTTGGGTTGTATTAGATGTCTCTAATATTTGTATTTTCATCAGCAATGTATGAGAGTTCCAGTTCCTCCATATCCTTGCCAACACTTCAACCCTGGACTTCTGCCCCCAAAACCTAAGCAGCGATGAGACCATGAATTCAAGAGGTGGGTGGTGGAGGCAGGGTTTGGTTGGGCTGCTTATCTCTGTGAGGATCCTAGGCTGTCAGAGTAACAGGACTCTCCAGAGATGTAAAGCTCTGAGTTGTCATTTTACAGATGGGAAAACAGAGGCCCAAAAGGGGAAGGGACCCATGCTCCTCCCCGAGGGATCTGGTGCAGGTAGAACTGGGAGGAAGCATTGGAGCGGAGTGGGATCAAGGGCAGGGATTTTGGAGTTGGATTAGTCCCAGATTCTAACCTTGGTTTAACCAATTACTAGATTCTTTTAGCCCCCGCTCTTCCTTCTGTAAAATGGAGACAAAAACAACCTCATGTGACAGATTGGGATGACCAAGTGCCAGGAGACTGATAAATTCAAGAAACCTTTATTGAGCACTTGCTATGTGCTAGGCGCTGTTTTTGGTGCAACAGGTATAGAGGAGAATGATATAAACAGTCCCTATGTTCTTGGAGCTTACAGACAGTGATGGAAGACATTATCAATATGGGAACAAATAAAGCAGATAATTATAAATTGTGACAGGTGCTATTTGAAGGAGCCAAATTGTTGTCTACGTCAGACAGGTAATCACAGATTCTCTCCAAAGAGATAATATTTATGGCGGGACCTCAATGATGGCAGGGAGCTGACTGTGTAGGGAGGTGGAAGTGGGGTGTTCTGGGCTGTGGGAATAGCATGTGCAAAGGTGCAGAGGTTGGAAAGGTCTGACTGTATTTCAGGCACAGAAGGGGCGGTGCGGCGCTGGTATGGAGCTCCAGGAGAGTGCTGTGGAGACACCAGGGAGCTGGCCTGGGCCTCGGTTGTGCTAGGCTTTGCAGGAATCTGGATTTTACATGAAGAGCAGGTTTATTTTAGACACAGCGAAGTGTTGGCTGTGTCTTCCTTTTATTTTTCATCACTCGGGGGTCTTAAGTCCCCGTTCAAGCCTCTTTCCAAAAACCCAGTGTGGGTAGGTGCAAGGCTGGGGTCTGCAGCCAGCTGAGCCTGGGCCCCACCCTGACCTCTCTGGCAGGCCTGGCAAGCTGGGTGGTACCAGCTGGCAGGGAGGGGGTGGGGGAAGACCATCTGCTGTTCCCTATTGTCCATCAGCCTATTGTCTGGTCCATGCCCTCTACTCTGAGGACAACCAGGGACAATGGGGGAATGTGATCTTCAGGCTCTTGTTTCCCAGCCTGGCCCCTCGCCCCCAGGATGACACCAGGAGAATGCCCCCCTGGGGCGGAGGCAGGGGCTCTGCCATGCAGGAGGCAGCACCGCAAGCATCCCTCATCATCTCCCTGGCAACCGCAGCTGCCAAATTGTTGGTTGGAAGGTTTTTTTTAGCGCCCTGGGTGGGGGTTTTCTTTTTGCATCCCCCTGAAGGGTGGGATGCTCTTGGAAAAAGATCTGCTTATCATGTCCTGAGAGCCCCTGCTCCTGGCCCGTGGTCCACGGATTCCTCAGGCCACTGGGAGCCAGTGCAGGAACAAGCCAAGTCAGACCAAGAACATGCTTAAGACGCCAGCAAGACGGAGGCACCAAAATAAACTCAAATGATATTTGAGACAAAGTGTCAACGTTGTCATCATCCAAAAAATCAGAACGTTGCTAAACTTCTTTGTGCTCATTTTATGTTTTAGTATTATTTTAATTTGGACTTGCACAGTGGGGGCGTGGAGCAGAGCACCATACTCTCCATTGCTTTGAGTCTCAAAAAGTCTGGACCCAGCCCTCATGGGGCATGAAGGGAGGGGATAAAAATCATACCTTCTGCACTGAGTTGGTGTGAACATTAAATGAGTTAATATATGTGTGAACTTGATTCCCGGTTCTACCATTTACTGGGGGTGTGACCTTGGGTCCTTTCTAAGCTGCCACATCTTAATCTGTAAGTTTGGGGTCCTACTTGCATCTTCCTCATAAATGAGATTGTGTATATAAAGGGTTTGACCTAGTACCTGACCCAGATGGGGTTTGGGAAATCTCAGTTTGGGGAGGGGTCTCCTCCCAGCAGATCTTCCCTTTTTGGGCACCAGCTTGGTGCACCCGCTTCTTCTGTCGACATGCAATCAACCTCAGAACTAAATATCCCTCAGATTAAAGATGGGGAAACTGAGGCCCAGAGTAAGACCTGCCCAGAGCCACACAGAATCAGTGGCTGAAACCTACACATTTTGACCTCTAGCTCCTTCCATGATTCTGGGATGCTTGTGCCTCTAAGAGGTACATGTCTTCTGGGCTTGGTGGTTCAAAAGAGCAGACCAAGCCACACCCGCACCCTGTCCAGCACGGGCTGGCTGGGCGGACTGGGCCCTCCCTGGCTGGCGAAGCCTCTTACCGACCTTCCCCACGAGCCCATCCGGTGCTGTTGCCAGAGAGGGCTCAGAGAGATGGGGCCAGGACCCTGACCTTGGAGCATGCCACCTAGTGGGGTCAGGTGGTCAGGTGACCAGTAACCTACATGAGACAGGGCTCTCAATATGAGCACAGAGGGCAGTGGGGCCAAGATTATTCCTCTGGGTACCCATGGGGAAACTGAGACCCAGGATGGGCACAGCTCTGCGTAGAATGCTCATTTGGATAGAGGCAGAGCCAGGCCTAGAACCCAGGCCTCTGGAACCCCAACTTGAGGCTTTCCGCTCAGCTTCCTTCCCACCACCTCAGGCTCCTGGGCCTGTGGGTGTAATTGAGAGAGAAGTCGGAAGTCATGCAGGGTGGAGCCTGCCCCACACCAGGCCTCAGCCGGGCTCAGGAAGCCTCCCTGGCGCTGTCCTCAGGCCCCACTTCTGCCCGGGTGATTACAGGGCTGTTGGGTCTGTCTGGGGCCCAGACCGTCCCTCCCAAGCCCTCTTGCGGGACTGGGTCCCTGACCTCACTGTCGTAGGGGCTGCACAGATACTGAGTCAGAAGCTCCCCAGGCCCTAATCCGACTCTGTGGATGACCCTCCAGGTCTTAGGTCTTAGCTTGTCTCCAGGGAGGAGCCAAGGAGTTCCCTTCCTCTTTGTGCCCCATTCTCTGGGCCAACCCTGCAGGGCTGAGGGCTGTGTGTGTGTGTGTGTGTGTGCACGCACATGTTTATCACATACATGCTGGTTCATTATGTATGCTCACTGTGTACACAGCAAGCGGGTGTGTAGGTATGTTTACGTAAGTTCTCACTGGACCTTTTCCCACCCAATGTGTGTGTGTGGACCTCCTATGCATGAGTTGTGCACAGTGTGTGTACATGCATGAGTGGATCCCTTGGGGGTGGGTGCACAACGTGCTCACACTCTGAGCACTTACTGTATACACCGTGTGCACGCTGTAATCACACCACTTGCCAAGCACATTGTGAATGTGCATGGTAGTCAGTCCTCTGAGAACCAGGATTGGCTCTGAGAGCGGACTGGGGAAGGGCTTCAAGGTTCAGCATTGCAAGCATGTCCTGCCCGATCCTGCTAGCCTGGCTTAGATCCTGCTTCTGCCATGCCTGCTCCCACAGCTCAGACTGTCCCAGGGAGTGGGGTTGCCTGTAGGGAGCTGGAGATGGGTGGATCACCTCAGGCTGGACCCCGAACTGGACTCTGGTGCCAATCAGAGACCTCGGGACCTGCATCTTCTCCTGGCTGAGATGAGGGAGACTGGTTCTGAGAGCCTCTTTTGGCCAATCTGCCCTTCAATCTTTGACCCCCAGATCTTTTGCCTCGGGGACTCCTGCTGTCTTTGAAGGTCCTGCTAATAATAGGTTCTTGACTCTCCAAGTAAGGGGTGGTATGCTCCCAGAAATCCCTTTGTTGCATTCGATCTCACAGCTGGCTTTGCTCCAGCCAGAGAGTGAGGAGCTGGGTGGACTGGAGCCCAGGTTTGTTGGCATCGAGGTTTGGGGCACCCCCACTGCCCCACCCTGCCAGGGCACCTCCAGGAATTCCTGCAGCCCCTGATGGGTTTGGGAGGAGGGAATAATATCTGAAACTTGCATCCATGTGCCCTCATGTAATCCAGGCATAAGACACAGCTATTTCTCCTCACCCCCATTCCAGGGCTGCCATGGCAACGCAGAAGTTGGCTCACCATCTGCTGCCTGTGGGGACCTTAGTCAGGCCTTTGCCTCCGAACTAGGAATTAGTATTGGGAGGCACCTGACCTGTTCCAGGACAACCATTGGCCACATCTGGCACCTCTTAGCCCTGGAGCGTTTGGAGACCATGCAGCCTTGGAATCTCTCCAGCTGCTGGAGAAGTGTGGACATCGAGAGAGCCCATGGTTTTCCCTGAGGCTAACCTCTTCTAGTAATAGAAGAGGAAGGGTCAGGGAAAGGTCAGAGGAAGGGTCAGAGACTTATTCACACTAGAGTGTAAATGACTAAGCCCTTCTAGGAGGGCAGTGAGTTTGGAGGATGTGTAGAAACTTAAACTTTAATCGAAATTAGAAGCTTAAATTAACAAATTATGAATAGGAACTATTTTAGGCACGGGAAGGAGGTGTAGGGCTATTAAACTAGTTAAAACTCAGTTACTAAAATGTTTCTGGATGTGCAGTTGGCCTACTGCAAAGCTAACTTGTCCTTGGATGTTGATGGGAGTTGGGGAGGATCCATGCCCTCATCTGGCCTGCATCTCTGAGTCCTCTGCGGCTGTTGGGAGCTGAGTTTTTCCTTACTGGGCTTAGAGATTCCCCTACTCCCACTTTTGGCTCCTCTACATTTGTTTTCTTTGGAAAAACGTTCTCCCTTGGATGCTCTGTGCTCAGTGTAAAAAGAGCAGTGGGGAGGAGGAGGAGTGACGTGGGATGAGGGTAGCAGGGAGGGGTGGAGAGAAGAGAAGAGAGGGAGAAAAAAGGGAGGTCTGAAGGAAAACGATGAGACCAAGTTGCAGGGTCTGTTTGAATCTCTGATCTGCCGCTAGAGGGCGCATGATTGTGGGTGAGTGACTTCCTCTCCCTGTAACTCAAGTTTCCTGTCCGGTAAAATGGGTACAATAACTTCCCGGGGTGGCTGTGAGGATTAGCGAACATGCACATGGAGGCCTGGCACAGTGAGAGCGCCTGGCGGCTGCTCAGGCAGCAGCAGTTTGCAGGTCTCTTCTCCATCCCCATGGGTTCTGTGTCAGAGAGGGAGGCTTCTAGACCCCACCCCAGGCCCTCTTAGATTCATCTCCTGCTGGCCTGGATCCCGCAGTCTGCCTGAGTGAGGAACCACCTCCTGCAGGCCCTGGGCAGATCCCAAAGGCCTTCTGCTTGCCAGGCAACAGGTCTACAGGCTGGGAGTAACCCACATAAATCGAGGTCAGTGTACTGTGTGGAGCCGGGATGCCGGAGTCCTCTACCTCAGGGGCCGCAGCCCAATCCCAGGCCCAGGAACTGGGACAGACCAGGAGATCAACACGGGAGTCGTTCTCAGAAGCGGAGCCCACCTCCTCGCCACGCCCGCCGGGCATCAGGCCCAGCACGGCCCAACAGCACCCAGCTTGGCTTGGCGAGGAAGAGAAAGGGTACAGATAGCATGGGGAAGGAGCGGGGAAGTGGGGGAGAGGGGCGGGGCAGGTTATTAAACCCTCTCTACCAATGAGCTCCTTTCTGTGAAATTCTAGCATCTGCAAATTTATTTCTGCCAGCAATTTACCTTTTCTGCAAGCCAGAGAAATCTGTTCTTGTTTATGAGTCACTGCTTTTTCAGAAAGATTAGAAAAAGAAGCATCTGCAGTTGGGAAAACGACAAGGAGGTGAAGTTCACTGGTAAGGCCAGTAAAAATGAGCCCTAGAATGAAGTCTAATATGGTCTCACTCCCATTCAGCCAGAGATTATTATTTTGTGGCCGGAGGTACATGGCTTTATTCATATGCACACAGCATCCTTTCTGATAAAGCAAACGTTTTCAAAGTAAATAAACTTTGGAGCTTAAAATTGAAAGCTCTACTTGACATAATGTAATGAATAGGAAAATATGCTATCAGTAGAAACCTGTTGGAAAATGTTAAACCAAGTTAGAATGGTCTCTGTAGGATTTTGGCATTAGATCCACAGTTGGGGGTTGGAGAAGGGTGGCTGGACCTTGTCTCTGGGAAGTACGGCTGGGCCACAGCCTGTCCTCTTTGGGAGACACTGCCACTAGGAGGAGATCCCTTGGGAGTCCTTCCTGGGACCGTCCTTCTCCCCCAGGGTGCCTCTGTCAGGCACTCAGACCAAATATCTGGTGCTGTAGAATCTGTCAGTTACCCCCCAGTATTCACAGTCCTCCAGTGTAACACTACATTTCCCAGCCTCCTTTGCAGCTAATCTGACCACGTGACTGGGATCAGCCACAACAGCATTGTGGATCAAAGCTTGTTAGACCTGCCTTCAAATCCCTGCTCCCTCTCCTAGTAGCTATGAGACTTTGGACAAATTACTTAATCTCACTGCACTGGAGTGATTTCAGCAAGAAATTACTTTCACTTGGTGACTGTGCTCTTGTGCATGTGTCACTGAGACAAGTTTCATGGAATAAAACAGCCTTATTTACTTGCAATATGCTCTGATAGTTTCTATTGCAGTGGTTCTCCAAGTGTGATTACTGGACCAGCAGCATCAGCATCACCTGGGAACTTGTTAGAAATGTAATTTTTTGGGCCAGGTCCCAAACCTGCCGAGTCAGATACTCTGGAGTAGTGCCTAACAATCCATGTTTTAACAAGCCTTCTGGGTGCTTCTGATGTAGCTCAAGTTTGATAACTACTGTTTTACTCCATTTTAAAAATATGCTGGTTATCACCTACTAAATTGATCTCATAACCCGTTAATATGAGTCAGGCTCGTGCAGACTTAACAGATGTCTATCTGTTTTCCTGCCAGCATTCATTTCTTCTTTTTCAACTTCTCAAATTTTTAATAGAAGAACTACTCCTAGTCCATGGCTCCAGGGATAGGTCAAGACCTAGACATAGCTAACGGAAGCAGTGGCTAGTTCAGCGATGGGCATGTGATCTTTGTTGTCCAATGAAATGCAGTCCTGAGACTTTGCTGGGACTATTGGGATAGAGGAGCTCTTTCCCCAAGGGTTGCTGAGTGGTAGGAAGGAAGCCTGGGACTGCCCATGCTGCTGGAAGAGCATGGAAGAGGCTGCCTGATGCTGCAGGCAGCTCAGAGGAGGGGAGCTGAGGGATGGAGGGGAGAGTGTACAGATGATTTTGACATCCTGTGTCATTCGATGCCTGATCTTGGGCACAGCTTGCCAGGGTTCACCTCAAGCATCTCTAGAGCTGAGGAGCCTGCTTAGCCACAGCATTGGTACAGCTCTGACTTTCAGACTAGTTAATACCTTCGGGGTGACCTTCAGTCTCTGCAGTGAAGAGCTGGTGGGTAAATGTCCCTGGTTCTTGTTCTTCAGAAGGATGATGCTGGGAGGCAGCATGCTTCTCAATTTCCAGAGTTCAGTCCTTATCACAGCAAATTTGAAAACATACCTTTTATTACACTTTCCTTCTTATTTTAATCTCTCTCTCTCTCTCTCTCATTCCTGTTTGCTGCAATCCCTCTTAAATAGATCACCTGCACCCAGGTCCTTGTCTCTGCCTCTGTTCTTATGGAAACTCAAGCTAAGACAGATTCCTGTTGACATTTGAGCATTTGGATCCAGCTACATCTGAAACCTCAAACTTCACTCTCCTGGACTTTTAAGTTAAGTGAACCAAAAAAAAATTCCCCCCTTTTTGCTTTGCGTATTAGTTATCTATTACTGTGTAATCACCCCTAAACTGAGTGGCTTTACACGGCATTTAGTATCTCACAGTTTCTGTGGGTGGGGAATCCAGGGATGGCTTTGCTGGGTCTTCCAGCTCAGAGTCCCATGAGAAATTGCAATAAAGGTGTCAGCCTAGGCTGTGTCATCTCAAGGATTGACTGAGAATGGACCTGTTTCCAAGTTCACTTCTATTGGCAGAATTCCTGATGGGCTGTTGGATTGAGGTCCTCAGTTCTTTGTTTTCTGTGGGTCAAAGGCCACCCTCAGCTCCTTGCCACATGGGCCTCCCTATAGGGCAGCTCAAAACACGACAGCTGGCTTCAATCAGAGTGAGCAAGGAAGAGGACTGGAGAGGGCAAGCGAGCAACATGAAAGCCAGAGTCTTTTGTCACCTAATTTTAAAGTGACGTCCCAATAGATTTGTGGTATTTTATTTGTTAGAAACAAGTCATGAGGTCCAGCACATACTCAAGGTGGGGAGGCTTACACAGGACATGAATACCAGGGGGTGAGGATCATCAGGAGCCATCTTAGAAGCTGCCTACCACCAGCTACTAAGAATATGAACCCCCACTTTCAAGGCACAGAGCTGGAAAGTCCTCGAGCATCGGAATGGAAGCTTGTACACCAAAACCCCACTCTGATCCATCCCAAGGTAAGGAGAGCTGACAGATGTCTTGGGGATACATGGCGGGTAAAGAGTCTACACAGGTCCTGGTGGGTAGGAAATGACAGAGGGACATGGAGTGTGGGGGTCTCTTTATGACTGAGGGAAAACCTGCAGGAGGTCATTGATTTTCTCTTTGTTTAGGGCTATTCTTTCTGTTTGATTTTCACCATGCTGTTGATACTAGCTAACCTTTATTTAATGTTTATTCTGTGTCCATTCCTGGACTAGGAACTTCACCTGCATGATCTCATTTAATCCTCCCCCCTATGAGATCAGACCTGAAAGTATCCCTCATTTTACAAGATGAGGAAACAGAGGTGCAGAGAGGTTAAGCTACTTGCCTGAGGACAACGGCTATTAAGTAGTGTCACTGGAATTCATCAGGGACTAAGTTTTTACCTGTCAGGTGATCAAAGCCATCTTAGCTGGACAAACATAAAAGCATTCACAGAGGCTTGAACACATTTATTCACTCAGAGCCTTAATCCCCCTACCCTTTCACACGGGTATTAAATTCCTAACTCTAACCTTTTCATGTTACTGAGTTTTCATTACCACTAGCGTTTATAAACCTCTTTTAGGTCATGGAGGCATTGAAGAATATATTGAAAACTATAGAGCTTCTCTCCCTCCAGAAATAGGCTCATGCGTACAAACCCACATTTGCCATATGATTTTAGTGGTCAACTGACTTCCTGAAGGGCCCTAGGGCCCGAGGATAGACTTTCATTCGCTCAAGTTCGTTCACATGCCCACCCTGGAACCAATCACTGCAGCCTAGGGGGTTTGGTGCCCTGGCTGGCCAGATCTTGAGGGATAAGGGAGTCTCATGCTCTTGTATTACAGATGGCAAAATTGGAGCCTTTAGAGGAAGAATGACTCGCTCCGAGTCACACAGCATTGGTGGGCCCAGGTCAGACTCATGCAGGTTCCTCCCAGCCTGGGATGCAACCGACTCAGTGATGCATTCTCAGCCACTTGTTCTGAGCCTGGCACACAGTAGACATTGAGTAAGCACTAAAAATAGATCTGGAAAGGCCCTTGAAATGTACACAGAGTGAATCAATAGGAGTTGAAGATAAAGTAGTGTTTACCCAGTGAGACCTTGGAAACTGTCCTGACGGATGTTAATAAGTATCCCATGAACAAGGAAAGGGCTCCATGAGGAAATAAGTTTGTGAAACATAAAGTGAATTATTTTCTTTACATAAGAACCTCTCAGAATTCTTAATAGGCCTGGACAGTGAATTTCCACCAAAGGAGGATACTGCATGCAGCTCTTCCCAAGCTTATTTGACCATACAACCTTTTTTTTTATGAAGTGAGATTTTAAAAGGGTCAGTGTTTAGATAAATATTTTGGGAAATGCCAGGAATACAAAGATCATCATGGGCCAGAGTGGTCAGGGAAGGCTTCCTGGTAGAGGAAGTTTCTCAGCTACATTTAAGGATAGAATGATTAGGAGAACCAGATGGAAGCAGGGAAGACATCCCAAGTGAATTATGAGAGAACCTGCTAAATATCATAGCACATATGAGTCAAAAGACATACATAGGTTAAGACTCCTTTGGAGATAAGCATCAGAAGTGCAATTCGGACTGGCTTAGGCAAAAAAGGGTCTCATGTAATGGATTTCAGGCATGGCTGGATCCAGATGCTTGAACCATGCCCTTAGGGATAAGTATTGGCTTTGTTCTCAGGCAGGCTCTCTTCCTAGAGGGGCCTGACATCTCCAGGCTCACACGTTGCTGGAGAGCAACCTCAGCAGGAAGTGAGATGATTTTGGACAATAGTTCCAACTAAAGCCCCAGGATGGACTCGTTAGCTCAGCTTGGGTCATGTGCCCACCCTGGTACCAATCACTGTAACCTTGGAGATTTGGTGCTCAAATTGCCTAGATCCTTAGGGATCATCGCACTCATCCTTTCATTGACAGATGAAGAAATTGGAACCCAGAGAGGAAGAGCGACTTGTTTAAGGCTGTACAGCAAGTGAGTGGCAGAGCAAGGGCAGGAACTTTAAGTTCAGGGCTCTTTTTGCTGCAGCTGGTGCCTGGGATCCACTTAGATCAACATGGACCAAGCAGAATGCCTACTGATGTCTTTGTAGTGAGTGCTGTGGCGGAGCCCTGCCTGGCGATGAGGCTGGAGTCCCCAGGCCACAGAAATAGCCCAATGATTAAGTTGGCTTTGAGCGTGTGTGGGGCTCGCTGTGGTCAGAGAATGCAAAGGGAGCAGATTAGAGGCAGAAAGAGGGAATGCTCCTGGCCTCTAGCGAGGATGGGTGAGGCAGGAGTATGCATGAGGGAAGACCTGTTAGAATAGGGTCTGTCTGAGGTTTGGGGTGTCTAGCCAATTCTTCCTTGTCCCTGAGTTTCTACATCCAAGTGCTACTAGGCCTCTTGATTATATCTTCTACATCTCTCTAAATATCTCTTCCCACAGGATCTATTCTTTTTCTAGCAGTCTAGGTGCTCTTTGAAAAACTCAAATCAGATGTCGTCACTAAAGTTTTCAGTGGTTCTCCTTTGCCCTCAAGATAAAATCCAAACTGTGACTTCTGCCTCCTCATGAGGAATTCTCTCCACTGTACTCCAAACACGTGAGTTTCTCCTTCGAACAGGTTTGTCCTTGAATGAGCCACACATTCCCTTGTCTCCAAGCCTTTGCACATGCTTTTCCATCTGCCTGGAACTCCCTTTGTCCCTCTTCCCCTGGCTAAATTCTGATTCTCCCTAACACTTCAGCTCAATGTCCCTTCTTTTCCTTTAAGAAATAATTCCTAGTGCCTTCCTAAGACTGAACTAGGTCCATCTGCTATAGCCTCCCTGGATGGTGGGGAAATTGAAATTCAGAGAGGGAAGGGACTCATTTGTGGTCACATGACTAGTAAGTGGCAGAACCCAATTAAATTCAGTTCAGGGAATACATATTGAGCCAGGCCTTGTAGTTACAGTGACAGATCAGATGAGGTCCCCTGCTTTAGGGGAGCCCTCAGACCAACAGGGGAGACAGACCTGGAAACATGCGTGAGGACAGGGGCTGAGGGAGCAGAGAGGAGGGGCTCCAGACTTCATCTCAGGGAGTCATCGAAGCTTCAGGATAGGGTGATAGCTGAGCTGAGATTTGATGGAAAGATGTACATGTGCAAAAATTGTTACTCACTGAACGAATGAGTGAACATGCACCCCCACATCTTTTGGGATTTAGATATAGATAGGCATGTGTGTGAGTAGATGTTAGAATGAATTGATATCCATTTATGTGCATGTGAGCTGTCAATATGCATGCAAAAAATGCTGTGTGTATAAATACACACGTAACAGGTGCATTCACAGAGTTTACTTGCATGAACACAAATCCGGATTTACATTGCATATATAAGCCCATAGAGGCAGTGTCATGTAGTAGAATCAGGCTGCCAGTTGGAATCTTGGCTCTGTCACTTGTCTGTCCTGGACAAGTTAACTTCTTAGTCTGTTTCTTCATTGATAAAATGGAGGAAATAGTATCTCCCAGTCTAAGCTGGGTTCTTTAGAAGCAGAGGCTGAGAAAGGCATTTTTACTCAAGTGATGGATTTTGAGAGGAGCTCGTAAGGGAGTGAGGGGAAGAGGGCAGGTTGGAGGAGAAGCTAAGCTGAGGTGTGGGTTTGGCTGAAAACTGGTCTCAGCCTGATCCCATGGGGAATTCTGGAGCACGAATGATACCACAGAGCTGGTCCACCTTGAGAGAAGGAGGCCAATCTTCGCCAGCCAGTTATTGACTGTGTCTCCCCAGCCCTCCATCTAGAGGAGGAAGCCATCTCCTGGCCTTTTCTGGTGAGGCAGCTTGGGCTGGCTGAGGGCAGTACCCCAGAGAGGGGGCAGATGTGTGCTGGTGGCAGCCCACTGTCACAGCAGCTGGGGAACCTGGAGAACGGGCACAACAACAGCCTTTAGTACACCCCGGCCTCTCAAAATGAGGTCCTGGGGACTGACAGCACTGGCTGCCCTGGGAGCTTGTTAGAAATGCAGAGTGGCAGGCCCTACACCAGGCCTGCTGACTCAGAACCTGCCTTTTAATTCCATCATGAACACATTGAAGTTGGAGAAGCACTGAACGAACAATGCTCACAGTGATGTTGTGAGGGTTAAACAGGGTTAAGGTGTGGAAAGCACTTAAAACAGCATCTGGTTCACTATTATTGTTTATTATTGGCATCGAAGTGTGTTTAGCTTGTTTGCTTATTGAGATACTTAATATGTGTAAATAAATGAATGCAGTCAGTACGTGAGTGCAGGGAGGACCAGCTACATCATTTGCAGGATCCAGTGCAAAATGAAATTAGACAGCAGACAGGGCCTTAAACCAAGCAAGGGTCCTTCTCAGCTGGGAGCCCTGTGTGACTACACCCCGGGCAGGAAGAAGCAGCTCTGAGGGCAGACGTGGGGATATAGGTGTGGATGTGGACTCGTGCTTTTGAGGCCCGAGGGTTTCCTGTCTATAGCCTGTTCTTCTGGCTTTACAGATGAGGAGAGCCTGGGTGAGCGGGCCCCCCGCTACATTCCAGTCTCCCTTCCGGCGTTCCCCTCCCCCCCACGGCGCGGGCAGTGACTGCGCCTGGGTGCCAGTGACTTTGGGGAAATCGGTGAGAACTTGCAGCCGAGAAATCTTCTCTCACGTTTGCACATTGCGAAGAGACAGTCGAGTATGTTCCCCCACGGACCGTGGGCATCCATTCCCAGGGAGCTCTCACAGCTCCGGAGAAGGGGTGTGAAATTTAATTTGCACTAATTATCCCGAAGTGAGAGGAGCGGGAAATGAGCTGGCTCTCACACTCGGCCTCTTCCAGCAGCTCGTTCCCCAGGTTGCAGTTTATTTATGTGCGGGGGGGGGGGGGGTGCTTTTACCATGGCAACCACAGCTGCTGGGATTTTGGGGTGGCTGGGCAAGGAGGCAGGGTGGGGAAGGGGAGGGAGTGGGTGAGGGCTGGGGCAGATGAGGGGGGTGTGTCCCCGTGATTGTGGGGCGCCATGTTCAGAGCTCCCCCACTGTCTCTCTGGGGGGACAGGAGGAGAGGGGATGGCCCTTCTTCCCAGCCAGGTTTTAGCTGGGTGAAGCCTTTGGCGGGAAAGGTCAACAGCTGTATTCCAGGAGATAAATGGACTGTCTCAGTGGGGAGGGAGGGAGGGAGAGAATAGTTTCTTCATTTTAATCTGGGGCAGGGGTGTCTCTCTGAGGCCCCCAGGGCCGGGGCGGAGCTGGAGGGCAGAACCCCAGAGGGGCATTTGGCAGGGGAGGGGGTGAAGCAGGGACCCTGGAGCCAAGGACAAAATAAATGTCTTTTCTTGCTCCTGTCCAGCCTCTTCCTCGCCTCCACTCTCTCTCCCTATCTCTACTCATTCTTCCCTCCTTCCCTCC
>CM053502.1:8897140-8920340 GCA_028627145.1 Eidolon dupreanum | reverse complement strand
CTCCTTGCCAGAGAGGAGGTTGGCTGGTGCCACGGTCAAGGTGTATGTGCTTCACATTAGGCTGGTCTCTTTGTATCAGTCGGCAGGGAGACAAAGGTTTTATCGAGCCCCTACTACGATGTAAGCCCTGTGCTGGGTACAGGGGTGTGGCAGGTGGGGTTGAAAAGTGGAAGTGGTGGTTCTGGCATCAGGGAGCTCTCAGGCTAGCTGGAGAGACAAGACTCGTGCATGAGACAATTCTGATCTCATAGACAAAAAAGAAAATCCTGTCTGTACGTGTTCCCCTCCCTCCGTCCCTCCCTGCTTGCCTCTTACCGTCTGTATCAACATTTTCAGGTGTTTACTCTGCTCTGGGCACTGTGAAAGGGACTCTGCGTGCATCACCTCCCTTAATATTTGCCACATCCCTGGGAGGTGGCTATTGTTGTCTCCAATTTACAGATGAAGAAACCGAGGCTGAGAAAAGTTAAGTGACTTCCCCAAGATTACAGTTACTAAATGTCAAATCCAGCATTAGACTCTAAATCTGTCTGAGTCCAAATATGCCCTCCTAACTGCTAATGATGCATGTGGTCCCACTGCCACCTCTCTCAGCTGTCATCTAGGTAATTATCGAGTGGCAGCTGTGTGTCATGGAAAGAGAGAGAAGATTGGGATTCTTAGATTCTTTTAAAATTTTGGGAATGGTGAGCAATTATCAGTCACTTACTCTTTAGTGTGAATTAGTAGCTTCTTTCCTGGCACTGAGATTGGGTGTAAGATGAGCAGGTAATAGGGGAGCATGCGTGGCTAAGGAGATGGGGCCTCGATGGGGGGGGGGGCGATGTTGCTGTGGGCAGCAGGATGGCTCTGGCTCTAACTCACCTATTAGTGAGAGAGCATCAGGGATGGCATCATGGGTAATGCTTTGGTTAGAGAGCTGGCTATGCTACTAACTTGCTCTGTGACCCTGAGCAAGTCCCTTTCTCTTTGAGGGTGTCGTCTCCCATTAGTATAGTAGAGCTAGTGGACTAAATGAATCTAAGGTCTCTTCCAGATTAAAAGGTTGATGCTGACTCTTTCTCCTGGGGATGTGTTGTGAGGTGACCATAACTGGCATCAGAGGCCCAAGGGTAGCCTTGAAGTCATGTTCAGCATCTGGGTGGTGAGCAGTGATAGGCTGAGCCATCTACTGACTGGGTTGCTGGGAGTTCTCGGGAGCTAGACCAGCCCATTTTGAGCCACTGCCCACAGCTCCACTGCCCAAGCTCTTCGTGATGAATTTGGGCTTCTCCCTGTGACCCTCCCAGAGCAGAAACTGAGAATCACCTCTGGCAGTAAGCCGGGCTCAAACATGGCCTCAGTTGCCCAGTAAGGAAGGGAGTCCTCTTTCTCACACTTTGTCCCTACCTCTTCCCCTCCACTGGAGGGGTGCTGTAGGGAAAGGAGAACTGGACTCAGACACAGCCGGACCTGTGATTGATTGATTGACTGATTTTATTTATTATTTTTTTAGGTGTGGCAGCCCTTGGTTGACCTCACAGATTACAAGGACCTTGTCAGCCTACAATCCCTTATTATTTATTTATTTATTTATTTATTTATTTATTTATTTATGCCTACAGCGCCTGGTCTTCCTAGGTGGTCTCCCATCCAAGTACTAACCAGGCCCGACCCTGCTTAG
Organism: Eidolon dupreanum; assembly: GCA_028627145.1. Lineage (NCBI taxonomy): Eukaryota > Metazoa > Chordata > Mammalia > Chiroptera > Pteropodidae > Eidolon > Eidolon dupreanum. The sequence goes on along the minus strand of CM053502.1, from coordinate 8,918,677 downwards.
CTTCCGAGATCAGAGGGGATCGGGCTTGTTCAGGGTGGCATGGCTGTAAACTTAAGGACCTGCGATTTAAACCTGGCTCTCTTTAGCTCTGTGGCCCCAAATAAGCAGCAAAACCTTCCCGAGCCTCGATTTTCCTCATCTGGAACATGGAGATAAACCCACCTGCTTCCCGGGGTCCTTGAGGAGGTTGTGAGAGGACATCTGTGGAGGTGTCTGAGATCCAGTAGGTGTTCAGTCAATGCCAGCGGATCTGGGCCAGTTCCCGCTCTGACAAACATTGGCGGCTCCCCCAGCGATGGGCTAGTGTCCTTCAGATCATTGCAGAGGCTCTGGAGGCTTCTCCCTTGAGACAGAGGCCTAGATCTGCGCAGCAGGGAGCAGGGTCAGGCAAAGATCTGCTGTGTCCCCACTTGTTTCCTCTCTTTGTGGCCAGACCCCAGCCCTTGGCCAAATGCACAAGCTTTTGATTCTGTAGGAGTAAATCTAAGGTACCTCTGGTCAGTGTTCCTCCTGCCACTTCCCTCCTTACAAGCCCCTCTTTCTCCTCCAAGACGAGATGGTTTAGGCCCCCAAACCGGAGGTTTTCAAGTCCAAAAAGTTTAAATTTTCATCAAAGTTATATATGCACATAGTCTAAAAAATTAAATAGTTCTACAAGGTTTATTTTAAAAATCAGCTGTCCCCAACCTCATTCTGGTTCTCCAACCCCAGAGAGGCAATCACTTTGATTTCTTTTCGCTGATGATTTTGGTATTTATATTCACATTTCTAAATGACATGCTGGTATTGCTACTTCTTGAATTTTCATTTCTTTGTTAGTTATTTTACTTCTTTGGGGAACAGTTTTATTGAGATATAATTCACATACCCTACAGTTCACCCATTTAAAGGTTATGATTCAGTGGTTGGTAGTATATTCACATAGTGTGTGACCATCATCACAATGAATTTTAGAGCATTTTCATCGTCTTAAAAAAAATTTCTGTATCCATTAGCTATCCATTACCCCATTGCCCACAGCCCTGAGTAACTACTAATGTGCTTTCTGTCATTCTATGTTTGACTATTTTGGACATTTCCTATAAAGGGATCATGTAGTCTGTGTTTTTTCTGTGACTGGCTTTTTTCTTGTAATTGGCTTTTGTAAGCATAATGTTTTCAAGTTTCATCTGTGTTGTAGGATGTGTCAGTCCTCTATTCCTTTTTGTGGCTGAGTAATATTCCACCAGATAGATATACCATATTTTGTTTATCCGTTCATCAGTTGATGGACATCTGGGTCATTACCATGTTTTGGCTATTATGAATAATGCTTCTATGAACATTTATGTGAAAGTTTTTGTGCGGCCATATGTTTTTATTTCACTTGGGTACGGTATACCTAGGAGTGGAATTGCTGGGTCATAGAGTAACTTCATGTTTAAATTTTTTGAGGAACTGCAAGAATATTTTCCATAGCGGCTGCCCCATTTTACATTTTCACTAACAAGCATGGTTTTCTTTAGTTATTTGAAAATATTTATAATAGCTACTTAGAATTCTTTGTTAAACCTGACATCTGGTCCCTCTCACAGGCCGTTCTGTTGCTTGCTATTTTTCTTGTGTGTGGGCCAAAATTTCTTGTTTCTATGCATGTCTTGTACATTTTTCTGTTGTTGTTGAAAATCCGACTTCTTAACTATGGTCGCGGTTCTGGCCTCCTTTGCGGATATAGTTTTGGAGATCATAGTTTGAGATTTGTTCTTATCTGTCTCCTTCCCTGGTTCTTTCTGGGAAACTAGTCCTGTTTATGGTTCACCTCATATCTCAGATGAATCTACCAGTCTCCAAGCTGTGTTGCAAGTAAATTTAGTTCTTTCAAGACAAGTTTCAGAAGTCTTTCTTTTATAGTCTGTCTCTCTCCTTGGGCAAGATCTCTGAGCCAGGGCTCTGAAGCTGGGAGTGGGGACAATGGCATGCTTCTCTTTGAGTGACATCCGTGCTTTAGGAGCGGGTCACTCATGGAATGGGGACTGGCCGTAGCTTTGGCCTTTCCAGCTTGCCTCTCCTGGCATGGCTGCTCTGCTTTATGAACGAGTCAGGCTGAGGCCGAATGATTGGGTCCCCAGTATTTCTCAGCATGCCACGCACAAGGCAAGCCTCCGTCCCACTGATGGGGGCTGGGAAGAAAGGAGTGCCCATCTGTAAGCTGCACTCCCCCAAAACTTAGCCTCTGTTTCAGTAAACTGGGGCCCAGTGAAAAATCCTGATATGCCGCCCTTCCCAGGAAGACACTGCGGGCCTCCAGCTGGGAGCTAGCGGGAGGGAGAGACCCGCGCTGTGGCTCCGCCCATCTGAAGTGGCATTTCCATCCTGCTGAGCCGGGAGGAAGAGGATCAAAGTTCAAATGCCACAGACTCTTGCTGTTCTTACGGAGTTTCATTAGGTTTTCTTGAATAAATGTTTCTTTATTTGCTGTATGCCCTTAGGACCAGTTTCAGGGACTTTACCTGGTTGTTTTAAAGTAATTTTCATCAGTTCCACCGGGGAACAAATCTGCAGAGCAGCTCAGCTGCGATGCCAGAACTGAAACTCCAGCTCTTTGACTTTGGGTGAAAGGGGCTGAGGATTTAACTTTCTTCGCTCCTGCCCTCCCCTCCCCTCCCCCACCATCACCTTGCTCTTCCCATTCTCCCAGCCTCCCAACAGTGCTACGACTTTTTCCTTTTCTGAGCAAGTTTTTGTTTACCCTGGAGTTACTAACTGCCTTTTTAAAAAAAGTATCTTTGTTTACTTGTACTTAAAACTAAATAAACTCCAAATTCTTGGCCAAAAAGCAGTGTGACTCTCCTCTCAAGACATTTAGATGCATCGGGTTTTCTATCGTCTTCCTGAAGAAGTCTCCAAGAACCTTCTGACCTGCTTCACGATGGACTGGGTGGTTTATACACCTGGTACACAGGTGTCATCCTGGGATCCTTTACTATCAGCCTAGAGGAATCTGCTGTCTCTCTCCTGTGTTGACTCCAGCTTCTCACATCCCCTGTCTTTCTCTTTCTGGGCTTAGGCTCTTGTGTCAGTGGAGCACACATCCTCCAGTGGTTCCCAAGAAAAGACCCATGGGATGTTAATTTTTTGAGTCTGCACATCTGAACATGTCGGTTCCATCCTCATCCTGCTAGTCTAGGTATAGAATTCCAAGTCGGAAGTTATTTTCCTCCAGAAAGTTGGAAGGTATTGCTCTTTCGCCTTCTGGCTTCCAGTATTGCTGTGAGGAGAAGGACGCTGTTCTCATTCTTTATTTTTTCAATCTGGAATCTTGGAGAACCTTCTCTTAGTTCCCAGGGTAATGACATTTCACGATGGTGTGTCTTGGCGTGGGTCTATTTTTATTTACTGTGCTGGGCCCTCTGTGAGTCCTTGAAATCTAGAAAGCTGATCTTTGGATCTGTGAAATTTTCTTGAATTATTTTACTAATGACCCCCCCTATATTTTTTATATCCTTTCTAGAATTCTTATTATTTGAAAATGGAACTCCTAGACACATCTTCATGTTTTCTCTGATTTTCTCTTCTATTTTCCTTATCTGTCACTCTGGAAAAGCTAAACCGTACCTTCCAATTTTTCCTTTTTAATTTCTGCCTTACATTTTTAATTTTTAAAAGGTTTTTTTTTTTTTTTTTTTTTTTGTGCTCAATGTCTCTCTTTTTCAAAATGAGAATGCGATTTTAATTTCACTGGTGCATGTTTTATGTTATCTCTCTGAGGATATTAAGACAGGTTCCTTCTTTCCTTGCTATTATTCTCTGTTATCTTTCAGTTGGTGGTTTATGTTCGTTTTATTTTTATCTTTCAGGTTAGAGACATTTCATTCTTTTGATGTCTGGCAAACTCAGCTGTCTGTGCACATTTACAAATAGGAAAGTAGGAGTTGATTGGAAGCTCTGAGCCCACGGGAGAGTCTGCGGGCTTTGGGCTTCTTCACAGGTGGTCGGGTGGGACTGTTCGGTGGAAATCCTCCAAGGCAGGTATGTCTGGGGTTTCTCTAGGTCCCTTCTCCTTGATCCATCATGTTTCCCAGAGAATGCTTTTTCAGTTGTCTGTATGGAGGGTGTAAATCCTGAGTCGAGAGTGATGAAAGATGGTTGGGGCCTTGACATCTAGCTTGCTCCCTGTCACCGGTAGAGTGCATGTCATGCTTTGTGCCTGATCATCTCACGACACACCAGCCAGCCCCTTTCAGCTTTCTTATTCCACTTAATATTTCTCTATAGCAACTCTCGAGACTGGACATATTTATATTCCTTTGCTGAAATTATATATCGCTTATCTCCCCTCTCTAGAATAAATGGGCTTGAGGGCAGGGCTTTGGCTTATTTTGCTCACTGCTGTATCCCTGCACCTAGAACAATGCCTGGCATATAGTAGGTGCTCAACAAATATGTGTTGCATGAAATGAATGAATACTTGCTCGGCCCTAGCCCTGGCTCTGGGCAGGAGATTTAAGGAGCTCTGGGTCTATAGCCCTCTCATTCATTCATTCGTTCATTCATCCCTTTATCCATCCATGCATTATTATTATTGTTGTTGTGAATTTTAATAATCCACAGTTAGAGAGTGGCAGAGGGGGAATTTGGCCCCAGCCTGTCTGCCTCTAAAGCTCCGGCTCCTGCATGAGCATGCTGCTAAGGCAGACCCTCCACAAGGTCAGAGAAATAAGACTAAGACCCAGTTTCTTGTTCTGGGGTAAGAAGTTAGAACAGAGCCTGACCATACTCTTGAGGCTCTCCCTGCTGGATGGACAGTCCCTCGAGAGAGTCCTTCAAGGTCTAACTCCAATCACGCCACCTGGGAGAAGCCCCCCAGGACTGCTTAGGGCAGTCAGCTGCTCCTTGCCTGCTCTGTCAGAGCTGTGTACATCCTTCTATCAGGGTGAGCATCAGATTTCTTATAAATGGCTGCCACTCTCTGTTCACTCTCAACTGTGAGCTCTTCCTAGACAGGGACTGGGTCTTGTTTGGCTTAGTGTCCCAAGAACCCAGTGAGAGGCCTGCAGCTGGGAGGCACTATAGGAACAACTGAATGGAATGAATGATGCAGACTAGGGACATGGTTAAAATGGTGGCCTGAATTGGAAGTCAAGGTCTGCCACTCACTAGCTGTGTGAAGATCCTCAACTTACTGGGCCTCAATCCCCATTCCACCAGGACTCAGGGAGTTAATGAATGAAATCACTTTGCACAGTGCCTGGCATGGAGTAGGCATGAGATAGAAATGACTGTTCTTAGAGCCAGGCGTCCCCCACTCTGGCCCACTGGCTGTGCACTCCCCCAATGGCAGGTGCCTCCACCTGACTGCCTCCTGCTGCCCCAGGCAGCTGGCTGAATTCCTGGTCTGCCAGCCTGGCCCTCTGCCATTTAGGGATTGGCCTGTCTACACTCTGTGTTTGCCTCCAAACAGCCTGGCCCTGACACATCATGTCCTTGCCTGCTGGCCAAACTGCAGACAGTCATCACTGGGGCAACTGAGGACTCCCCTGGGCGTAGCAACAGGGCAGTGGGCATCGGGTGAGGAGCAGTATCCAGGGTACCCACAGGACCCGGGCTGCTGCAGGAGCAAAGGCGAGCGGGGTGATGGGGCAGGGAGGTGAGGCGGGGTGGGGAGGAGGGCTGTTCCGAGGGCCTGCCTTGAGGATTTGGAGAAGTCTGTATTTTTGTTGTGTTTTTTTTAAAAGGCAAAGAGAGTTTTTCTCTAACCGAGGCATGCAGATTTCAAATGCCAGTCTTCTTTGGCAGGTCATTCAACCCCAACTAAAGTCAGCGTCCTCAAACTTTTGGGGAAGGGTTCTTTTTTGGTTCTTTTTTGAAGCCTTGAGTTATGGGGCTGGGGACCCAGAGTGGGCACTCTGGGACCTAATACACATTCCAATAGTATGTCTCTCCTTTACTGTAAGTAATCATTAAATGCCTGACTTCCCTCCAAGATTCAGGGTCAGGTATATTCAGTGCTTGCCACGTAGTCTAATTATGAGTTATCTTTTAACGAGCGCTTATACCAATCTTGAAGTAGGTTCTACTAGGATGCTCATTTTTGGATGGGGAAACAGATTCAGAGAGATTAGGGGGCCCGGCCACGGTCACACAGCTGGAAGTGGCATGGTTGAGATCTGACCCCTGAAAGGCCCATTTTCTGAACTGTGTCATACTCTCTCCACAGTTTGTTGAATGACAGTGATGACATGCGGTGGTGGCCGAATGTATCAACAGGAAAGGGTTTGAACAGCTCACCTTTGCCAGCTGCAGCTGTTTGTCAGGGGTAGGAAGGGAGAGGGTGACCTGGGGCCAACCCATTTGGGATTGGTGTCAGGCGTGGAGATCCACCAGAGGTTCAGACTTTCTGGTGGGGACTAGAGCCACCCAGGTGATTTGCAGCTTCCTCATTGGATGACAGAGTCTGGTCTCCAAGGCAAAGCCCCTCCCATGGGGGGAAGTGCCCTCTCCAGGGATAAGTAGCCTGGATTTTTGGGGAACCCTTCCTCCCCCTCTCACTTCCTTGCTCATTATTGTCTCTCCCTCAGGATCTTGTAGAATAAGTGGAGTCACCTGATGCTCCATTACATATCTGGTGAATGCATAATATAAAGATGTGATTCTGGCCCTTAGGGAGTTTAACACGAGCTAATATTTCTGCCCTCTCTCCAGGATTTTCCTATTATTAACATCTTACACGATCGTGGTATATCTGTCAAAGCTAAGAGAACAACACTGGTACATGACTGTTAACTCAGCTCCAGATTTTGTTTGGCTTTCACCAGTTTTTCCGCTTGTGTGCCTTTCCTGTTCCAGGATCCGATCCAGCACCCCTCACTGCATGTAGTCATCCTGTCCCCTTGTGTCCTCTGGTCTGTGACAGCTCCTCAGTCTTTCCTTGGCTCTCATGACCTTGAGAGTGTTGAGGAGTAATGGCCAGGTGTTTTGTAGAATGTCCCTTCATTTGGGTTTGTCTGATGTTCCTCTCATGACGAGACTTGGAAAGAGCACCACGGGGGCAAAGTGCCCTTCTCGTCACATCTTATCAGGGGGGTGTGACATTCACATGGCATCACGGGTGAGGTGAACCTTGACTACATAATTAAGGTGGTATTTGCCAGGGCTCTCCCCTGCGAAGGTGAAGAGCTGACATTTAAGTGCTTAATATGTACCGAACACCGTTGTGGGCATTAGCTTATTTAATTCTCACAACCACCCACGGAGGAAAAGCCTCTTACCATGTCCATTTTAAGATGAGGAAACAGACATAGAAAGTTAAAGTAACCTGTGCAAGGTTATGTAGCAGGTGTGTCTTGATCTCAGAAACCTGGCTCTAGTGCCCACGTTTTAATCACTACTCTGTGTCTGTCCTGGCCTAAGCACGCTCATTGGTCCCCTGGAGTCCCACAATGGCCTCTTCTTGTTTCTTCTCTGACCTCATCTACTACCCCACAACCCTCAGTCACTCTGTTCCAGCCACATTGGCCTCCTTTCTGCTCCACGCACATGCCAGGCACACTCCTACCCCAGGGCCTTTGCACATGCCTCTCCTGTGTTCAGAGTGCCCTGTGTCACTCAGGTGGTTCTCTTGATTTGCCCTCCCTTCTTCAGGCCTTTGCTGAAATGTCTTCTCAGCGAGGTCTTCCCTATAATCTTATTTAAAATGCCAGCACCCACCTCCCAACACTCTCTAGCCTCTCGCTTCATTTCTTACCATAGCACTTATTAGCATTTGACACTCTCAATTTTATTTATCTGTTTGCTAATTATGTGTCCCCCTGGACTAAAATGTAAGCCCCACGAGAAGAGATTTTGTTCTGTCTCATTCACAGCTGTTTCTCCAGTGCATGGAACAGTGGCTGGCACAGAGTAGGGGTTTTAGAAACATCTATACACGAATGCCCTGGGTTTCCTGAATCCAGGGTCCCTCCAGCATCAGATCCTTGAGGAGAAGGTCCAGAGATAGAATCCCATGACACACCGTCAGAGACCTGTGGGCTGACATTGATTCCTGTGTTAGCACCCCGTGAACTGGGTCATTTGACAGATTATAGATTTACTTAGCCATCCAATCCCTCAGCCCTGACCTGTAAGCTCCAAAAGTAAAGGAGGTGAGTCTATTTTGTTTGCTCTTGTGAACAAAATATATTTAATACACTGCCCTGTACACACCAAGTGCTCAATAGATGTTTGTTGGGGGGGGGGGGAAACTATCAAAAAGAGCAAACAATGACATAGTCTCTTCTAAAGTAATTTACAAACTATCTTTTTTCCTTATGGTGCTTGTTAATTCCCACAGACCCTTTTTCAAGGGCATCACAGACAATAGAGGGGTAACCTTGGCCTTGGGACCATCTTTTTAACAAAATCACTCCCCCCCCATACACACACTTCATGGTGGGGAAACAGCATCTGCTTACCTACAAATATCTTAGTGCCATGATTGATTTAAAGGAACAGAGAGAAATCAGGTGATGCTCTCCAGGGGGAGCAGTGAAAATATTATGCAATTTAATGTATTTATACATACATAGCTTGATCAGAGGTTCTGGGGAAACTGGAGTGAGTCTGGTGGTGTGAGCAGGGAGTAGAAAAATAGATTCCTTTCTTCCCTCCCTGTGGAGCTCATGTGGACAATTAGGGCTCCAGGAGCCTTTAAAAATGATATTTGGCGCCTACCGTATGCCAGGCAGGAGCTTTATACCAAAATATTGCACTGCATCCTCACAGTGATCATTTCCTCTCCTTTGCAGCAGGGGAAATGGAGGCACACAGCAGGTAGGTGACTTGTCCATGGCTGCAAAGCTGGTCAGGGAAGAACTGGGACAGGACCTTAGCCTGTCTGGCTTCTCCTCTTTGCATGTTCCACTGTCTCCAGGCTCTAGTCTTCACCTGATCTGCCCTCTCTAGTTTTGGGGCCTACTGTCTTCTGCAGTAGAGGTAATCAGATCATGCCCTGAGGTAGTGGAATGGACTAAAAGACCTCTCAGATACCTCTTGCATGTCCTTCCTTCCCAGAAGTCCTTCCAGGTCTTTGATTCCTGGGCCAGATGCCCCAAGATGGCTGCCCAAGAGGCTTGTGTCACCGTGTGAGTGGTGACCCTGACCAGCATGGCTGCACAGCAGAGGCAGAGACAAAAAAAAAAAAAAAAAAAAAAAAGACAGGGGAAGAAACCAGGGAGAGACACGCTCTTGATTCGCATGTGTCAGCCTCAGCTCTGGAAATGAAATGCCTTTTAATTTCATCGTCTGCTTTTCTTTTTTCCCTCTGTGATGCTGTCTGGTGCCAGGAGGCCCTCGGCCACAGGGTGCAGGTTTAACAAATCCAATAAAGCCTTTATCTGGCTGGCTGCTCACTCCCTGGAGCTCAGCTGGCCTGAGAGACATTACCTCATTCACCTTCTCACCTGTGCACAGGGCAGGGTGGGGCGGGGGCCAGGAGCAGGGTCTGCTGGGTGGCTGGGACAAGCAGAGGCCATGGAGGCCTGCTCCACTCACAAAAGTGACAGATGGTCCCTGGGGCAGTGTCCCAAGACCTGGATGCTGGTCTCAGCTCTGCCACCAATTCTTGGTTGGACTTTGGGCAATCCCTGGATACGTCAGATCTTCGTTTTTCTTCTGAGAAGAGGCAGAATTAGATTAAGTTAGTGGGTTTTATGTATTTTAAAGCAGTGAAACCCAATTTCCCTTAGTGGAGTAGGCTATGCAAGTCTCACCTTGGATGGCTCTGGCCCTTGACCACTACTACCCTGACTTTTTTGTATTTTTTTAAGATGGTGGTAGGCTTATTTCTGCTTCAGGACCTTTGTACTGCCTGTTCCTTTTGCATGAATATCCTTGCCGTAGAATGATCTGTGCATAGCTGACATTCAGAAGTCAGCTCAGATGTTACTTCCTCAGAGAACTTTCTCTGAGCCTGTTTAATGATGTCCTGCACCCCAAGTCCTTCCACTCCCTATCCCTATTCTACTGTATCCTCAGCACTTATCACTCCTTGATGTTTTCTTGTGTCTTCGTTTGTTAGCATGTCGATGGTCTGTTTTCCCCATTAGCTTACAATTTCATGAGGATGGCTTTGTCTCCTATTTCACTGCTCTATTCATAGAAGCAAATACAGTGAAGGTACTCAATAAACATCTGATGAATGAATGAATGAATGAATGAATGACTATCAAAAACAGGTGAAGATGAGGTTGCTCTGGGTTGAAACAGTTGCATACCCCACTGGCTGGACCACCCCTTCCTGACCTCCCTCCTCCCATGGTTTTTGAGGCCCCTCCTTGCCCTACCCCCATATTGGGGTGCCACGAAGCTCAGTTTGAAAACCTCTTGGGTTTCATGATCTTGAAGGCTTGTAGCAGCTCTGACGATCCCAGGCCAACTCTGAAACAGTGGTACAGCCGAGAAGTTCTGGGGTTTCAGAGAAGGACAAGGTGAGGAAGGGTTTTAGTCATCTCTGAGAAGGTGGCCCTTAAACTGGTTTGGAAATTTAGAGATGCTGAAAGGAGACTTTGAATAGGGAAGAAGAGAAGCAGAGGCTGGGAGGGGGGGTGTGGGCCTTTTCCAGACAACCATGAGCCAATAAGGTCGGTAGAGGTCAGGGAGATTAATGGTAAAAACTGCACGTGACCAGCTGTCAGAGGACCTCGAGTGCTAAGATGAGGTGATTGTGCCTGATTTGTGACACGGCAGAGGGAGTTGCACTGAAGCTTAGAGCAGGGGAGTAGAATCATGAGGGCCTTGCACATGGGTGATAAAACGAAGAGGGCAGAAATGGAGGCAGGGAGACTGGGAAGGAGGCTGAGAGGTCGTGAGGCCTGGACCAAAGCAGTGGGGATGGAGTGAGGGATGGGATTCAGGAGAGGGAGGGAACTAAGAATGGAGTCTATTTGGCAGTGAGTTCGTGTGGTGGGAAAGGAAGAGGGAAGACAGTGTTGAAGTTTCCTACCAGCTTATGGGGTTAGTGCTCTGGCCCAGGAATTGTTCTGGGTGACAGTGTTGGTAGGGATGGTGGGGGAGGACTGGGCTTGTGATGGAGGTTCCCCCCATCCTACCTCGGGCTGGGAGGGTAAGGCTTTGCAACTCAGCTCCTCCCCACCTCAAGCTGCCTGGGCAAAGTGGAGAGTTTGGGGTGGCTCTCCATGCAGGCCCCCAGATTAATGCACTAATGGTCACCTGGGAGCCTTGGCAGGGAGCGGGGATGACTCAGTGTTGACTCATCCCCACTGCAGAGAGTGAGGCAGTCTGTGGAATGGGCTAGGAGGGCTGGGCCAGGGCCGCCACCTCCCACTATAGGGCTGGCATGTGATGGGCATGTCTGCGGTGACCTGAATTTCCTAAGGTGTGGGAACTAGCTCTTCATTCTCTCAGCCCCGCAGAGTTTGGGGGTGCTACCTGCAGAGTGTGCCCCAACTGCCACAAATGGAGGGCATTCTTTGATTTTCTACAGTGGGTTCTGGACCTTGGGGGAAATATTCTGGAATTGGAGAACAGATTTTTGGAATTCTGGGTTTGTTTCCAGAACTCTGGGCTCTTTTTCAGAATTCTCGGGGGTGTTTGAGAAGCCTATGGTGTATTCTGGAATTCTGGGACATATTTCAGAACTCTGGGGGCCTGCTGGAGTGCTGGGCTGGCTCCCCATCATTCACCTCCTTGGACTTGTCTTATCTGCTGTGATCTGTCAGAACACATGGTTACAGGGAGGCAGTTGCTATGGCAACGGTAACCATGGGGTGTATCAACTTCCAGAATTCACTCTGAGCCTGTGACATTTTAGCTGGTGGAGAACCACAGTTAGCTCCCAAGAGCCTGATGAGCAGGGATTCTTGCCAACCCTGTCTTTGTGCCCCCTCCCCCGCCCCAACCTCAAATAACCTCCCTCTAGGCCCAGGGATCTGGCTGCCCCACACCCCCTTGGGCAAATGCATATTCAAAAGCAGCCAAAATGTGTATTCAGATCTTATAACTTCCACCTGCCTTGCTCCATTTAAATGCATCGGCATCTTCTGTTTGCCCCATTTATCTGCCAGGAAAGTGAAGGGTAATTCCAGGAGCTGAGAATAAGTGCTTTTTTCTGAGTTGCTTTGATCTCCTAAGTGGGGTAAGAGAGTGACAGGGAGGGGGTTGGGCACTGGGCTCCTCACTCTATAGGTCTGGCCCCTCAGACAAGTCTCGCAGAATGCTAAAATGCTGGAGTGCATCTGCTGAGACTGTGGTGGAGGGAGGGGAAGTGACAGCAGACAAGTGGCAGAGGCAGGCCAAAAACCAGGCTGGGTGTTTCTCCCCAGTGGCTGTGTTCTTTAGCAGTAGGGCACAGCCCCCTGCTGTCAGCTCCGCCCTGGGGCTCCATGGGTAGGCTTTTCTGCCTGAGCCTGTGCTGCTGTCTACAAAATCTCAGACTGTCACGTGTGGATGATCTTCAAGAATCACCCGGGCCCCACGGATGGGGGAACAGAGACATCCCTCAGATGGTTGGTTAGTGGCAGAGCAGGAACCTGAATTGCAGGCTCCCAGCTCAGAGCCCTTGCTGTCACCTTCACCTCTCCTACCCTGTATGATTCATCCATCCATCCATCCATCCATCCATCCATCCATCCATCCATCCATTCATCGTCCATCCATTCAGAAAAATATTAAGTACTTGCTGAGTGCCCTGTACCACCTCGGCCTGAGTGATGGGAAGTTTACAGTGGCGTCACCTATCTGTGATCCTGGTCTACTCCAGCTCATTCATCTCCCCTTCTGCCAAACAGACATCTTCTCTTCCAGACCAGCATGTGCCTGTCCCTGTCCCAACCCTCAATTCCAACACACCAAACTCCTAGTTTCTGCCTTTTCGCTCCTGATAGCCCCCCTGCCTGGAATGCCCCCACACTTCACAATTTATCCAAACCCTACTCATCCTTTAAGGTCCATGAAAGAGCTCTGTCCTCCACAAAGTGTTTTCTCACTACCCTGGGCCTTCTTAGTCCTCCTTTTTCCTATGACCCTTTCACGAGGAACTGCCTATTGTTTTGCTTCTCAGTTTTGTCCCAGTCACTCCTTGAGAGCAGGCCCCATGCTATTTTGTTACTAGTATCACTGCTGATATATTACATTTGGGCAGCGCCATGATGTAAAGAAGACACCACGAGGTGTGGAGTCAGACGAGGTGTCAAGCCTTAGCTTTACAGACGAAATGCTGTAAAGTGATCTTGATCAAGTCACTGAACCACAGAGGGGTATGGTATGGATTCAGGAGATGATGCCTTTGAAAATTCTAAAGTGCTGAATAAACAGGAGAAGTCCTCTTCATTTCAGCATCTATTTCCCTCTGTGCTACTTGGGCTTGTGGCCTTGAATATTTGCTGGCTGCAGGCCAGTACCTCTGTGGCCTGTTAGGAACCAGGCTGCACAGCAGGAGGTGAGCAGTGGGTGAGTGAAGCTTCATCTGTATTTGCAGCCGCTCCCCAGCGCTAGCATCACCATCTCAGCTTCACCTCAGATCATCAGGTGTTAGATTCTCATAGGATCACCGGTCCCTGGTGCTAAAAAGGTTGGGGACCACTAGCTAAAGGCACAGACACCTTCATCCTCCCCTACTGCTCAGCCCCCTAGGGGGGAGGCCTGCTCAGGGCAATCTCCCAAGAGGGGTCTTGTTCAATAGCCTTTTATTTTTTAGTCTCCTCTCTTCAAGTAACATGCAAGACCGTGGTGGGATAGGTGGGATTTTCTTTCCTCTCAAGCAGACTCATCTCCTCAATTGGTTGAAGGTGGGCTGAGGCTGGGATGGCCCTTCCAGTATTTCCCAAGCGGCCGTGGCTTCCTTGGAGACAACCTCCTGTCTGGGGACCTGTGAAAGCCCTTTGCCCTTGACCCCTCCTGTGGGGTCCTGACTTTAATCTTCACCATGTTTCCCTTTCCTAAACTGTGGCTGCCACATTGCTCGGGGGCCATGGGAGGAGGTCTATGCCTTAAGCACTTTAGTTCCCCTGCTCTTGGTCCGTGTTTTCCAGACCTGAGATCTCTTTACATCACGGTGGTTCTAGAAGAAAAACTCAGCAAAGTCTTTCCTCACCTCAACGTAAATCAAAACACATACATGTGACATGTGTCAGCCTGCATGACGCATCTGCATGTGCCCACTGCATATGCAGGCCAGGTATGCACATGAAGGCACATAGTCACATGCGATGAGCATGCACAAGGCCTCACATGTGTGCTTGCCTCCCTGCGGGGACACAGCTCGTGTCCATGTCCCCAGCCTTGGTGCTTAGCTGCTTCTAACTTTCCCGCTCATAGTGGGTGTCTGCTCAGCTCTACACATGTAGGTAGATTTACACACGTGCCAGCACAGAGGGGTGTTCTGTCATGGGTGTGTGTTTATCATGGGTACACATATGTGTCTATCTGTATAAAAATGTGTCCGTGTGCCACCAAGATAATAATAACAGCTGATGGGTACACACCTATGTGCCAGGCACTGTGAACTGTGGGGTATTAATTCATTGAGCCCTTACAACATGATGACATATACATGGCTGTATTATCATTCTCGTTTTCATGGATATGGAAACTGAGGCTCAAGGAGGCTTTGTAACTTGCCCAAGTACTCACAGCTAGTTCATAGAGGGCCGGGGTTTGAACCCAGGCACTCAGCTTCACAATCCACAGTCATAACCATGACGCTAACTTAGTAATAAAAGTGTATTTGCAGGCACCGCCAGGATTAAGCCAGTCCCTAGCCTGAGCCTTTCCTTCTCATGCGAGTGCATAGGGAAGCTCGCCCACGTGTGTGATGACAGAGGATGGTGAGTGTGTCTATTTTGCCCTTGGGAGCTGCCAGGGGCCAGTGCCCTGTGGCTCCTCAGCCCACCTCTCCAACACTGACCCCCTTCCATTGCATTTTCTTCTCTCAAAGCCCAAATCCCAAGGCCCAGCTGAGCCCCACCAGGCAGGGAGCAGAGAACCAGGCCTTTCTTCCCAGCACTGGGTTTTCCCCCATAGTTTGCAGCTCTTCAGGCCCCTGTCCCGTCATGCTCCCCATCCTACTCTCATCTCCTCCTGCTGAGATCACTTTCGAGGACAGATGCCTTCCCCAGGAGGCCATCTGGACCAGTCTGATGGAGTTTGGGGTCCCTTCCCTGAGCACCTACAGGGTGGCTTGGGATCTTTCCAGATCCTACGTCTGGCTCTGATGCTTCTTAGCTCTGTGACCTTAGGCAAGTTTCTTAACCTCTCTGAGCCTCAGTTTCTTCATCTGAAAAATGAGGATAATTTAGCATCTACCTCCAAGAGTTACTAGGAAGATTATATGAGTTAATACGTGGAAAAGCCTAGAACTGCAACTAGCACTTAGCTACTACTATCACCATCATCATTATCGTCATCATCATCACATCATCACCATCACTGTTGTTCTAGCCCTTACTGGCATGCTGTGCCTGGTTATTTGTCAGCTTTCCCAGGCAGGTGGTATATGCTTTATAAGGGTGGGACCATGGCTTATTTCTCCTTCTCTCTCAGGCCCTGGCTTGGTCCCTAGTGCATTGTTGATGCCACTCGATGTTGATTGAATGTCTGAATGAAGGAGCCCGGTTCTTTCCCCAGTGGATCAGTTCTCTCCATGAGTGGGATAAACCTCATCTCTCTGTCTTAAGGGGTGGGGTGAAGCTGCCTGCTTTATGCTAAGGATGCAAAGTAGGGCAGGCCTCCCCAGGGGGGTTGCCATGGCAACAGGGAAAGTTCTGCTCAGAGATAGACACACACAGGGTTGGTTGGGAGGCGTGGCTCTGTTGCCTGCCTAGAGTAAGGGAGACAGGCTGTTGAAATGGCTTTCAAGCCTCAGTGACTCATCTGCAAAATGGGAACTAAGCTCCTAGCTCATGATCAGGGTCATATTTCAGGGGGTCTAGGTGGGGAAGGCTGTTGAGAGCTGCAGAGAGTCATGCCCGTCTTCGCTGCTTTAAGACCATCTCCTCCATCACGTGGAAACATCAGAAGAGAAAAAAAACATTGCTTTATTCACCACTGTGCCCCCAGCACCTGAAAACAGTACTTTGATACATAGTAACTGTTAATAAATATTTGCTAAATGAAGAATTAGTTAAATAAGGACGCGGGGACTTCTCAAGGTCCCACCCCAACCCAACATCTAGAATTCTACCAGGCCCTGATTATGAGCTGTGATCTACATTAGAGATCCCTTAACACCATCTTTGACCTACCTAGACCCACATAGACCTCTGAGTATCACCTCCTTACCCTAGCTGTGAACTCTGTGAGGGTGGCCAGGGGACTGGGCTCCATTTGGCCTTGGGACACTTGTCCTAGACTGGGATTCCCAGGCGCGGAGGATGACAGAAGCTTGGGGTAGGGGTGTAGGAGCTAGTCTCGGTGGATATACAGAATGCAGGTTCCTGGCACCCTTCCCAGTCCTGCTAAATCTGACTCCCTGGGGTGTGGCCTGGCATTTGGTGTTATAACAAGCTCCCAGTAGATTCTGGTTAGTGGCCGGACTTGGGGACTTCTACTCAGGTCATAGCCTCCTGCAGCTGAAGGGTCAGCCCAGGGTCTGGTGCTTCTTGTACACTTGGGCAGACTGAGGTCCTGAGAGGGGTGTGACTTGGCCTGGTGGAACTCTGGCACTCCTTTGCCCTTGGCCTCTCCGCATCAGCTCCTCCATCAACACTCACGGTGTGCACCTGGCCTGGCTTTTCCGGAGGGCTGACTACTGCAGCTCTCACCTGTGCATCCTGGTCGTAAGACTCAGCAGTGGGGAAGGAGCCAGACCGCTGCCCTAGACAGCCCTGAGTTTGCAGCTGGGCTCTACTTTTTGGCTTCTTGCGCCTGTGCCTTAACCCTCTTGAGCATCCGTCTCTTCCTCTGCAAAATCGGCAGAGTAGGACCCATTCCATTGAGAAGTGGGTTGGTGAGGACTTTGTAACCAGGGAGTACTGATTTGAATCTTGACTCCACTGGGTTGACAGCTATGTGACCTCAGGAAAATGACTTCACCTCTCTGAGCTTTGGCGTCCTCATCTGTAAGGTGTGGGAGAAGAACCCCAACTTCATGGAAGTCACTGTGAGGATTAAGTGTGATGGAGCCCATGAAGCACATAGTAGGGGGACTCAGCTAAAATGAATGCCCTTTTAAAGAAAGGTGGGGAGGCAGTGATTCAGATGTCTAGTCCGGTCCACCCCAGGCCTAGAGAGAAGTTAGAGAGAAGGCCAGAAGCTTCACCTCTGTATCCCAAGAGCAGCCCAGAGCAGGGCCAGTGGAGGGGGGAGATGTTTGTTTGCACAGCCCGAGATGCCGAGAGGCCCCTGGTGTCTGTCCATTAGCCAGTTCCTGCTGAGTCGGAGGGAGTTGAAGGCTGCGGAAGTGATGAGCCATCGCAGCTGTGTGGTACTTTCTCTGCTGAAAAGCAGTTTCCAACTCGTTATCTTAATGCGTCCTCACAATAACCCTGGTAATTGTTAGCTCAGGGATCAGGCTTCCTGTTTCAGATGGGGAGATGGGGAGATGAGAGCCCAGAGAGGTCAACTGGCTCGGCCAAGGTCACACAGCACAGCAGTGACCAGAGACAGAGAAGGTGGCGGGCGATTGTGTTTCTAAAGGATGGTGACAAGCCATGGGGCATCCCATCTAACTGCTGCTTGCTGCAGTGCTCTGAGGCCGGATGTTTGAGTTCAAATCTTGCCTCTGCCACTTCTTAAATGTGAGCCTGGAGGAAGTCGCTTAACCCCTATCAGCCTGGGTTCCTCATCTGTCGAATGGAAAAAATAATAGTACTTATCCCACAGGGTTCTTTTGGGGAGCTGCCCAGTCGGTGCATGTAAAGCATGTACCTAACACATGGTGGGTTCACTAACTTATGTATAGATTTGCTGCTCCCAGATGACACGTACCCCTAAAGTAACATTATCTGTCTGGGCCTCGATTTCTTCATCTGCCAAATGGGCACTTATTTTGTGCCAGGCATTTTGCTAGGCGCCTGCGAGTCAGGATTTCATTTACTGTTAGCAGCAGCCCCTGAGGTCATTCCTTTTAGTCTCATTGTCCAGATAAGGAAACCAAGATGCAGAGAAGTGAATGGATGTTGTCTGCAGTTACTTGACTAGTGACAAAGATGCTCCAACTCATACTCAGACCTGAGATTCCAGTGCCCATGGCCCCCAAGCGTGCCTGCCTCCAGGTTGCCCTCTGGGGAATCGTTAGGGCTGATAAACTGGCCTGGGGACTTTGGAGTCTGGGGGCTGGTGCCTGCCTGGAGGCTGGAGCAGCAGGATCCAGCCTCAGGTGGATACCTCTCCCATTCCCCTCTGGAGAGGGAGGCTGGTAGGCCGCAGGCCATGTCGGGAAGGCAGGCCATTAGCTGGCCCTGAGGCTGACTGCTGGTAATGACCCTAATTTCATGTGGCGGTAGCTCACCGTCTCTCCTCTCTCCCCACCGCGCTCTAGTCAGCTCCCCAGGCCCCCATTCAGGAAGGAGGCAGCAGCGGGTTATGTAATGGGGAGTGGGTTATGTAAGGATATAGCAGGTCCTGGTGGGACTCAGGGAACAGAGCAGTGCCCCCCTTCCCCGGCCCCAGCTTCCAGTCCCCAGCGGAAGCCTCTGGCGCAGGGCCAGACTCCTGTTCCCACACCGCTCAGCTGCCCAACGGGGACTGAGAAATG
This sequence comes from Eidolon dupreanum, assembly GCA_028627145.1. NCBI lineage: Eukaryota > Metazoa > Chordata > Mammalia > Chiroptera > Pteropodidae > Eidolon > Eidolon dupreanum. Next base: position 8,900,010 of record CM053502.1, on the reverse strand, counting down.
CAGCCAGGACGGGGGCAGGAGTGGGAAGGGCGAGGAATCCCAGCCTGGGACCCGGCTTTCTTGGGAATTGGACAAATCCCTTCCCCTTTCTGGGTCTCAATTTCCCTTTGTGGAAAACTGAGGAGGGGCGGCTTAGGGAATCTCCAGGGGCCCTCCCAGTTTCAGGGGTGCTGTTCTCCCTCCTTGGAGAGAGAGGTCTGGATTTGTAGATTCTGACTCTCTCTAGGCCCTGCTTTGCTTATTTGTCTAACAGGAATATAAGGTCCACTGTCAGCTTCATTGGTACCAGATGTGCCTGGACTTTTGGGGTTCTGGAGAGTGAGGCCAGGACATCTTATCCCCTCTCTTTCCTTTGCTCTCTGATTGAGTCCTCAGAAACCAGCCACACCACATTGTAACAGTGACGATGAAGACGGCTACCATTGATTGGTCAAGCCCTACGCTAAGCCCCCTTTTATGCATCGTCCCACCTAATTTTCACAAGAGCCCTATGAAGTATGTACTTTTATCATCTCTATTTTACAAATAGAGGCTGAGGCTCAAAGAGGGCAAACGACCTACCAAACTCACATGACCAGTCACTGAGTGGCCAAGCCAGGATTTGATTCCAGGCTCATCAGACTCGAGAGCCCATGCCATGGTGAGTCTGCGCAAAACTGGCCTGGTTCCCTCTGGGGACCAGGGAACTAGGTATGGCCAGATGGTGTAAACACGCCTGTTCTGTGGTCTAGGCTCTGAGGAATGTCCGTCCCCCTCACTAGCCACCCCCGGGCCTCTCCGGACTCCCCATCCTCTTCGTTCCCTTTGTGCTGCCCACGGTGGCCACGATGGCATCTGTGAAGTGGGCAGCACAGCCTGCAGGCTGTGTGGGCAGTTGGCACCGAGGGTACATGGGCACTTGTATTTTTAAATCCAGCTCGGGCCAACCTCTGAAGTCAGCTCAGATGGGGCCGAAGGGTTTTCTCTAACCCTGAGCGGGAGGCCTGGAGACATCACTGGCCTCGGGAGGCTTTCTGCCAATAAGTAGGGCTGTTACTAGCTAGGGAGATGCTTAGCACTGGCTGGAGTCTGTGCCCCTCGGACCCTGGGGACCCCAGGTAGTTTGAGCAGAGGTCATGGGAGCAGTGGGCAAATCAGAGGCGAGGAAGTAGGAAAGTAGGGGGAGCAGGAGAGGAAGGAGGAGAGTGGAAGGAAGCAGAGGAGCTGAAGCAGGTTCAAGGGCCCTGAGAAAGCTTAGAGTCCAACTCACCCACCCTGAGATGGGGAAGCTGAGGTCCTGAGAAAGAAAACATCCGGGTCACACTGTGAGTGTGGATCAGGAAGCTGCAGGGGGTGGCAGGTCAATAAAAGTTCTTTTATGGGTAGAGGCCAAGTTTCCACTGGGTCTTCTCTGATACTACTGTGGTGGAGTGGGGTGGAGGGGGGTGATTCCTTATAGCCTGGTGAAGGTGAAACCTGAGCTCCCCACTTGGCCTTCTCTGTTGGGGTCGGGGATGTGGCTATGTTTTTTCCCATGGTGTTTGGCTGGAGTTGGGTGGTTATTGTTTAGAAGGTTTCTGTGTGCTAGGTTCTTGATTTTTCCTCATCCTTTGGCTACTGAGAGCAAGCCTTTCTTAGGGCTTTTTTTATCTGTTCCCAATGGCATTTCCAGGTTGATGGCTTCTTCGGCACCCAGTCTGAAATATACAAGAAAAAAAGAAAACTTAAGGAACACACCATAGTGTCATCCCTTAGGTCCCTAGCCTGTCTGCCTTCTTCTCTCCAGCTTTCAGGATCTGCTTATATTTGTTTTAGATAGAACATCCAAGGTTTTTAGCTGTGTGTAGCAGGAGAAATAGTCATCTTGGTTCTCCATAGTGTTTTAAAGATAAGTAGATCTATTTTTATCTACTTGGTTAGAAAGTAAAAAGAGACAAATTTGTTGAATATAATTTGGTATCTATAAGACGAAGCCGAAAATAAATGTCTGGTTGTTTGCAGGGTTTGGGTCCGAGGAGCATGCTATGGTTGGCGCGCCCTTGGCTGGCGTTGGGTTTTGACCAGGAGAACAAAGCAGCCCAGCACAGCGGCTGCGGCACATGTGATGATCGTGTGATAGGAGGTGGTGTGTGGATAGGCTAATTTAGACCTAGAAGAGGACAGTCCTGAGCTACCACCTAGGGGAAGTACAGGCAGCCCTGAGGAATGTACCCCCACCGGGGTTGGATTGAGAGAGGGCTAAGTGAGATGGGGGAGGAGGAAGAGGGGTTGGACATTTTGTATAAATGTGTAAATCCACACATATGTGTGACAATGTGGAGGAGTGCAGGCCTTTGTTTCTTCTGCTGACCTTGCTCGGGTTTCTGAAGGTAATAAGTTGTTGGTTTATCACTGTGCCTAATAGTACCAGGCACATAGTAAGTGATCAATAAATATTTGTTGACTGAATGGACGAATGAATGAGTGAGTGAGTGAATGAGTGTTTATCTGTAGCATCTCACTTAGTTCACTAGCTGTTGTTGCTGACTGGAGGTTCCTTATTGATGGAGAAAAGTTGGAGGCTCACAAACTTGGGGCTCTGGGTAAGTGGCCTATGGGGAACCCTCAAGGCAGCAGTGCATAGAATTTCATGCTTAGAGGGTTAGCAACCCAGAGGGAAGAGGAAATCAGGGGGTCAACACTATATACATTCATTCACCCATCCATTCACCTACCCAGCCAGTGTTGGGGCCAGGAGTTGCAGGTTTTCATGCCTAGAGGGGTGGACTCATGAGAAAGAAGAGGTGGGGAGAGGGTTAACATTTCATCCATTTATCTGCTCATATACCCATTCATCCATGCATCCATCCTCCCATCCATCCATCCATCCATCCATCCATCCATCCATCCAT
>CM053502.1:8853389-8896640 GCA_028627145.1 Eidolon dupreanum | reverse complement strand
GGCGAGGCAAACAGATCACTGAACCACTAGTTTAAAAGTCAAGTATTGGCTTTGAGAACAAAGGAGCAGACGCAAATATAATTTTATCATTAAGTTCAACAGTTTTTATGAGCTAAAAGCCTATGAAAACAGTAGCCACCACTTACAAATAAGCCATTCCTTTGAGAACACACACACCCCAGCATATGCTTTGCTCATTATTGGTAGACATTAGGCAGCTGATGTCCAAGATGTCACCAATGTCTACACAACTGGCTATTGGGCAAAAAGGCGAGGTGTATTCCAAGAACAAGAAGTGTCACAGGCACCGTGAGGACATTATGGGCGAGCAGGCAAGGGGATGGGGCAGCACATTATAGGCACTTGAGGCTCTGAGGGGGACAAGCACCAGCCATGCCGCTTGAGCCAAAGCCACCTGGTCAAATCGAGAAACTACGCTGCGTGTGTCACCACAGTAGATCACACTGAAATGAGGCGCTTTGCCTTGGGAAGCCTCTGTAAGCTCAAGACTGCTGGCTCCGAGCCAAGGGGGTTTGCAGCATGAACAGGAGAAATCCCACTTTGTCACATATCCTGGAGACAGTGCCACTGAGAGGCTAATGCCACCGGACTGGGGGCCAGGTGAGCATGGGGGTCAGGGAGGGGCTGGGGCCTGGCCAGGAGATGCTGCCAAGCTTCTGACTGCAGGACAGACCTCTGCCGATCAGATTATCCAGCTGCAAAATGCCGCACACGCCCCTGCCCTGGTTATTTTTACACTGGCACTGCGGAGTGTGCTGCAGCTCAGGAATGCGCCCATTCCTTCTGTGTTGACTTCACTAGTCCCTGCTAGTTTGGTGGAAAAAAAAAAAAAAAATAGCTTCCAAATGCCATGGCAATGGACACACAACCCATTCTCGGGGTGGCAATGCCCTTCCCAGGGTGCTAAGGATATGGGATGCATTTGTGTCTGAGGACCAGTTAGAGATGTTCCAATATGCAAGTAGTGAGAGGCAGCATTTGAACCCGACAATGACAGGCACTGGAATGTCCCACAGTTTCCAGCCAGGCAGGTGAAGGGGGAGGCCAGTTGCCAGGGGTAGGCTGCACACACATGTGAGGAGGCCCCTCTCCCCACTTCCTCTCTTTGGAAATCCCTGCTGTGGAAGAGAGAAGGGGAATAGTAGCCAAGAGAGGAAGAAAAAGCCTTCAAATAAGGGTGGGGACCCACAGGGGCAAGTCAGGATAGAGTGGAAATATCCAGAAGCCTTTTCTGACAGCTGATCCAGGTCAACCAGCTGGAAGGGAGGAAGAGGAACCTTTGCTTTCTCAAACACCTGAGGAGCAGATGAAAACCCATCAGCAGCTGGTCTTGGAACGGCCACTCCATTCATTAGTCGCAGCAGTGGAGGCCAGTTAATGTCATTTGTTTTGTCCACAGGCAAAACAGGCTGGGAAAACACAGGTACCAGATAGAGACTGTTTTCAAGTCCAGTGCAAGTCGGCCTAAGTGTGGGTCCCATTTCGCCTGGGATCTGGAGTCAATCACCTCAACTGAGGGACCGCAGAGAGAGGACCTTGCCTCTGTGCGTGGTGGGAGGCTGGACCCTTGGGGTACTTTGTTGCAGGGGCTCCCCTACTCCACCTGAACAAGGAGGCCTCCAGCAGGAGCTCCTGCCGGGGTCCCCTGCTGCCTTCACTCCGGCTGCACAGCACCATGTGCCGCTGTGGTCAGCTTCATTCATACTGTCACAGAGTGTCAGAGAGTGTCAGAGAGCTCGGGGGGCTGGCCTGAAGCCACACCCGCGGGGGCAGGATCACAGGCTGGGGATATGGTCAGTGGAGCCCCCCATACCTGGAACTCTGGAGGGTGGGGAAAGTAGTTCATGGAGCAGACGTTCTCAAATGCTTCTTCTCACCAAGTCTCAAAAAGGACCGAGACACCATCTGACATGTTTACTTTGCTATTAAGCCTGGCATAGTCAGCTCTCGGTAAAAGCTTTTGGAAGGCCAGTGCCTGCAGAACCCTAAGGGAGACCAAGACCAGCGTTTTCCAGACTGAATAACCTCCAGTCACTTCATTGGAGACTGACAGTACACGTTTACACATTCTTGGGACCAGGTCATCCTGATGGAAAGAAATCTTTTTTCCTAGCGGTTCCCCAACATGTTTGCCCACAGGACAGTTGCTCATGAATTGCTAATTCATATGCCAACCAAAGAACAGTGTTGGAAATGCCAATCTAGTGTAGCCTCATCATTCTACAAAAGATGAAATGGGCCCAGAGAGAGCAAGCAACTTGCCAAAAGTCACACAGCATACTGGCGGTGGAGTTTAGACCAACACTTACATTCCCCAGCCCTGGGATCACTGTTCTTCCTTATAAAGGCCCGGCTTTGTTAGACAGTGCCATTGATTCTTCAGCCAGACTGGGCATAAGGTCCCTTGGCATGACCTAGAAATCAAGAGCTAGTTTAACAAAGAATCCAGATGAATCCAGATGGCAGGGATTGAGAACTTTCGGAAACACTTTAGCTTCTAGGCATGTGCTAATGACCAAAGGTTCTTATCTTTTCCTTAAAGCTCATCCCTTAGGTCCTGTACTTGGCAATCCTGAGGGCAGATTCCTGAGACGGCCTGTCATCTCAATACCACTCAAGTTCTTTAGAAAAGTCTCTCGTCCAGATGTCCCCCAAAGCCCTTGGGTTCTTTGAAATCAATGAGGATTTTTTTCCTTTGTACCTTTGGGTGCTGGGCAGGGGAGCCGGGGGTGCAGAGGCTAACAATTTGCTAGTGCATTGAAGTTGTCGAGAGCTCCAGCAGCTGCTATGGGGCAGGGTCTGCATGTTCCCTGGAGAATGGGGGTGTGCCCTCAGCCTTGCTGAGTTTCTGTGTTACTCCTGCCAGATGTCTTATTCCACACTGGGCAGGTGCTGGGCCACCGCCCCAGTCATTGTCCACACTGAGCTTGGGGACCCAGAATCAGGTTAATTTGGAGGCTTGGACAACCCGGTCCAACCTCGTTGTGTTAGAGGAGGAGAGAGGCCTAGAAATCAGTTGTGACTTGACTAAGGTCACCCAGACAATTAGGGCAAGTCCATGATTACCAAGAGGAAAACAGCTCAGAGGCAGAGAATCTGGGAAAGTGGGAGCAGGGGGAGGCCCCCAGCTCCAGGGCACCCGGAGAGGGTGTGCCGCTTGCCCAACCCAGTGCCAGACGTCCGACTCAGCCTGACAGCATTCCCACGAATGGTGGGCCAGAAAGGGGATGTCGTGCCCCTTCCCCCTTCCCCTGAAACTGGACTGTTGGCCGAATAGCTGCAGCAGTGTTATTTTGGTGGGGAGGAGGACTGCAGGGAGATGACAAGGCTGTCCTCACACCTGCTCAAGGGCTTGAGCAAGAGAGCCCAAAGCCGTTACCCCTCTTGGTAATACTCACTTTGAGCCACCATTCCTGTCCCCAACACTGGCATCCTGTCCTACTTGGGGTCGCAGTGGCTGCAGTGTTGGGACTGTCAGCTGAGTGATGGGGTTTTAGGTCTCCAGCCCCTTCTCCTCCCTCGGCAATGGATCCTCAGCTTTCTGTGAGCCCCGCAGACGGGCTGGTGTGGGGGGAGGCCCCTGGGACACACTGCAGCACAGCAGGCGGGCAGGGGAGGGCTGCCTTTTCTCCAAACCCAGTGGGCTTTCTGCTGGATTCCCTCTCACCCTCAGCTCCTGCTGAAGACTGGGAATTTCTTGAGTCTTTACGGGGCCAGGACCTGTGCCAGAGCCTGCAGGTCCTCCATAGGTCAGTTTGATCCAAGGGATCCTCCACATCTTCCAGAAGGGGAAGTCTGTGGGGACTTGGCATCAGGGCTATGGGGCCCGGACAGAACCACTTGATGCGGAGGGGTTAAGGTCTTGGAGGGTGTGTGTGTGTATGAAGTGTGGATTCAGCCTGGGGTCCAAGCTAGTGGGCTGCCTTGGTGAGGTCCAGACCTACCTCCAGGGGAGTCTAAGGGGTGGGAGTGACTGGGCCTGAGAGAGGGAGGTCCCCAGGGCCTCTCAGCTTTGGAGCTTCGAGAGTCTCTCATTTCATTGATAGAGCAGATCTCCCAGCTGAAGCTGCTGCCCCAAATGCACTGCAGTCATGCCTGGTTCTCTGTTGCAAAGAGTCACCTTTCCCCTACAGTGTGGCTGGGCTAGAAAGGATCCCCACCGTCCCAGAATGCAGCTGACGCAGGGTGCCTCTCTGGCCCCTCGGCACAAGCGGGTAGAGTTCACATTACGCAGTTCCTGAAAGAGTATAAATTATTTAAGGTGTCGTCTGGTTTCTCACTGACTTCTGTGACCACGTCTATTCTTTTGGGTCTATTTTTGCACAAACTGTGCCTTAATTCTAACACCTCGGCTTGCAGGGTGTCTTCCCTTGTCCTCCTTACCCCCTCTCCTTAGGAAGTCACAAATAATCTGCAAATCAATACTAAAATATATGAAGAGCTTCCAAGCTACAAGGAAAGGCCCCCAGGTGACTCTTTTCTGAAGTGTTGAAAAGGATGATTCTCTACTTTGTAAGTGGGATTTAGGGGTCCTGGACTTTCTCATGGCGACAAGGGCCCGTCCCACAGTGCGGCAGGCAGGGGCGGTCTCCAGAGCCTAGCCCACAAGTCTGGTTACTTGCAGTCTTTGGGTTCGCTCATCCACACTTATATTTGGGGACACTGCCCACATGATCTTCCTCCAGAGAGAACTCAGATTTAAGTTATATTTTCTCCCCACCTGCCAGCGGCCGTAAACCCCAGAGCTGCCCACATGTCCAGGCAGAAAGGAATTTTCGAGCCTTCTAGAGATGCGGTCCAACTTCCTCATCTCACCCACTGATTTTACAGGTGGGCAAACCGAGGCCCAGACAAGGGCCACAGGCTGGCCGAAAGCTTCACAGCTGGGTGGTAGCAAATTGGGGTTGAATTCAGGCCTCCTGATTGCCAGTCCAGGGCTCTTTCTAGCAACCAGTATATTGGCTACAGCTTCAAAAGTCCCTCCCACTAGGCCCAAATGGCCCCTTCCTCTCCTCCCCTGCCCCAGCCTCCTTCTCCCCCGACTACACGTAATTCGGGTTATAGCAGAGCATATTGAACTCCAGGTTCTCATCCCAGTGCCTCAGGAGCACGAACAGCTGGAGGGCAGCAGCCTTGAGCGTGCCCCGCGTGCGGCCCTCGGGCACCTCCTGCTGCTCCAGCCAGGAGCTGGCCTTGGCGGCCACAAGCTCCCATTCCACGAAGTAGGAGGCCGAGCTGTGCTCCAGCCAGGCCAGCGCCACGACCGTGGCCCACAGCTTCCCTGTGTGTTCTACTGCAGCCTTGGGCTCCCAGCCCGGCTTGCCTTCCACCAGAGGCTCCAGGGAGAAGCTGTCACGGGAGGGGTATCGAGATGAGGGGCCGGTGCACAGCTGGGGATTGGGGGTCTTAGACTCAGGCTGGCGGGTGGTGAGGGACACTCGGTGGCAGGTGAAGGGCGAGGTCCACTTGAGCTTGTCCATGGGGATGTGGATGGCCTCGCAGAAGGCTTGGTTGAGCAGGAAGGCTCCGGAGGCCAGCTGCAGAGACACCTGTGTGTGGGGGAGCCCCTCAGTGGGCCTTAAATGTTTTAGCCCATGGAGCCCTAGGCCATGTAAAAGTCTGAGTCTACACAGTTCCCCTCATTCATCTCTCCCAGCTTGCCCCGCCTACCGGGGGGATCTGCGGGGTACCCAGGCCGACTAAGCGTCTGCATCCTTGATCCCACAGCCACTTCAAACTGATCACGCTCCAAGCCCAACTCAACATGTTCGCTTCAGACGTGCCTCTTGTTCTGGGCGGATGGGCCCGGCTCAGCCACCACGACCGTCCATTGCCATCCCGCAGGCTCTGGGCAGTTCACCTCCCTCTCCTGCCCTCCATGCCAACGGGGTTCCAGTCCCAACAGGTCTGCTTTCTAAACATCTCTGCCATCCACCCTCTGCCCCCTCGTGTTGTCCCTGCCTCTACTTTCCTCTCCTGTCCCCACCCCCTCCATCTTTCCTATATCCCGAGGGGGTCTTTGTAAGGCATAGATCATGTCACTCTTTGGAGGCTATCTGTTCAGTGGCTGCAATTTTTTCTTAGAGGAGGTCCAGACTATGATTCTCAAAGCACTGGTTCATCCTTGACTCTTCTACCTCAAACCCCATTTTCCAGCTACCAAGCTCTTTCTTTCTACTCTAGGCTGTTGGCCATAACTCCTCATCCTTCAGGTCTTGGCTTAACCATTATGTTCTCTGGGGAGCCCCGCTTTATTCCTCTCTGACTGCAAGCCTGGAGTAGGTCCCCCTTCCACCTGGTCTCTCCCACCAAACACGACCTCTCCTATCATAGTGTCTGAGAAGCAGAATTGCCCGGTTCTCTGTCTGCATCCCCTGTGGATACTTAATGCCATGGGCTCAGGGACTATATTCATCTAGTTCAAGGTTGTCTCTCATGGTCTAGCACTGCGCCTGGCTCAACAAATCCTTGTTGAGTGAATATATGCATAGTGCATATAGGGAAATTTGGAAAGGCACAAGATACTTGGGTGTGTACGGACTGGAGCTGTGCAGTGAAACTCAACCGTGTTCTTCTTCCAGCACCCTCTGACCCCCACGCCCCGCTGGGCTCCAGATATGGCAGCGCCACACTCCTCAATTCAGAGATGCCCACTCCAGACCTGGGCTTCTCACCGTGCCACGGCATTCTGGGCGTCTGCAGAGCTACTTGCTAAACATGGTGCATGTCCCTGGGGTGTTAATTTTACTCACCTGTGAGTCATTGCAAGGCTTATTTTTATGTATTGAAAAACAGACACACATAGGTGGTGGAGCAGAATGCAAAATTCCCGTGAATTTTTAAGATGAAGATAGCAGATTGCAAAGAATTTTCATGATGTTGGCACTGGCTTCTAGCAACACTTCTAGGCCCTGGGCGGGGGACTCATGCAAACCTCTGTGCCCTGCTGACCCTGGGTGGGAAGGTCTAGGCCTTTTTCCCTTTTTGGAGGAGGACGGGGAGAGGCTCACAGGAAGGCCCCTCTGTGGAATGGCTGGGATCTGGGGCACTCACCAGTGGGACGTAGTCGAAGTTTTGGCTCCCGGGGCTTGACTCTGAAGCCTTGGTCAGCGGCTTGTTCAGGAAGTCCTTGGCCGCCCTCGTCAGTAGCCTGGACTTTCTGAGATTCAGCCTGTGTGGGTGGAGCCAGGGAAGAGTGGCCACGGCCACCTCAATGGTGTCCTTGGTCATCTCACCCCCCCAGTGCCCGCTCGGCAGCCTCTGAGAGTCAGGCCAGGGACCTGACAGGTGGTTTCCTCCAACCTCCCATTTGACAGCTGGGGAAACTGGTGCATTTCCCCCGAGTCCCCCGGTGAGGACTAGGCTAGTGTTCTGTATTCCTGTTCAGCCCAGTGGTCAGAGTCTCACACTGGCCCTCCCAGGGGAATTGCATTTGCAAAGAGACCACAGATATGTGGGAGATGAACCACAATGCAGGGAGGTTTTGGCAGTGGGATACCAGGAGACGGTAATATTCCTGGGCCTTCTCGTCACCCTTCAGATTGGTCATTTTTATCTACTTGTCAGGCTGGGCCTGCCTTTGGCCTTCCAAGCCAGAGACAGCCCCAGGAAAATGGGTGGCGGTAGGGTGTGCCCCCAAGGGAAATCCCACAAACCTGGATCCAAAGAGGGTCTCGGAGGCCTTCCAGGAAGAAAAGGTGTTGGTGGCCAGACTGTGCAGGGGACCTGTAAAGCCACGGAATGACCAGTGGGGATCTGACCAAGAACCCTGTCCGACTACACACTGCCCAGGTGGAGAGACAGAGGCCCACAGAGGGCGGGGGCTGGCCTCCATCCCTAGGGATCTGACCAGTCATTAGGCTGCAGGGCTGTTTCTAACCCAGTTGGTATGGGGAGAAGCAAAATATGTGGGTCTGTAAGAAACAGGCCCCCAAATTTTCTTGGCTGGTGGTCCCTGGAAGGTTAGCTGTGGAGGCAGCGACAGCTTCCCATCAACACCCCCATCCCTGGTGGGGACGTTGAGTTTCCTTCCCTGGCACATTGCTGGAGGATTCTGGGCAGAGGGAGGCGGTAGACGGTGCCTCAGCTGGGAATCGAGAGGCCTGATTTCAGGCCTGGCTCTGTCACCGACTTGCTGTGTGACCTTGAGCAAGTCACTTTGCCTCTCTGAGTCTCAGTTTCCTCATCTTTAAATTGGGAATATTCCTATTTATCTCACACAGGGCTGTTTTGAGGAAAAATGAACCACTGAGGACTTTGCTAAGACACTCTCTTGGCCCAAGGATCAGTCACTATCACCATCTTCATTAAGGAGAGGGCCCGCTGATGTCCACTTACCTTCAGAGACAGCGTACTTCTTGTGGCCTGGGGACGTGGTCTCGCTGGAGGGCACAGTGGGGCTTTCCTCCACATCTACAGCAGAGAAAGGCCTGTGGGGACTGATCTCCCCTGGCTCTGTCTTTCTCTCTTCCTATCACCCCCAAACGGAGCGATGGTCTGAATTCACAGGACCTGGGGGTGAGCTGGGAGAGCAAGCTCAGGGCTTCCATCCCTGCTTGGATGGGTCTTCGTCTTCTAAAGACACTACCATTGCTTCACCCCAAGAGTCAGACATGCCTGAGTTCCAAGGCCAACTTCCCCACCAACTAGCTCTCTCACCCTGGGAAGGTTACGTCCTTCCTAAGTTTTGATTGTAAATTGGGGATAATAGAATCTATTTCACGGTGTTGTTGTAAGGATTAAATGAGATGATACACAGATAATGCTTAGTGCCTGGCTTGTGGTAAGTGCTCAATAAAGCCCTGAGCTACAGACCTGGCAGGGAAGCAGGAGCAGGTCAGGAGCTGAGGGTGCGGATTGGCATTGCGGGGGGAGAGGCGGGCATATGCTCACCAGGTCTGTGTCTCACTGAGGAGAGGCTCATGCTAGCTCTCTAGAAGGCACTAGAACATGGCATTGACTTGTCAGGGGGCTCAGCCTCTGTTTCCCCATCTGAGTAATAATTGCACATAGTTTGTCCAAAATGTGTAATCAGGGTGATTATATTCTTATGATTATTATTTCAAGGACTGGAGAGTGATGGGCAATATACTACTGTAAGGGAATAAGCTAAATTATCGGAAAAGCTTCATGCACAAATATGTTCATGGAAGCCTCTGGTCCCCTGTGTGGCTGTTAGTAGCTCTGTGAGGGTCGAGAAGCTCTGTTTATCTCTGGGTGCTGGGGTGGGGGCAGGATGAGAGAGAACTGACGACTGAAGGCCTGAGGCAACCAGGAGGCAAATAGCATGGTGGTTAACCTCATGGGCTCTGCAGCCATGCAGACACTGCCTGGGTTCAAGTCTTGGCTCTACCACGTGTCAGCTGTGTGATCCCGAGTAAGTCACTTAAACTCTCTGAGCCTCAGTTTCCTCACCTCTTAACAGGGGGCAGGGAAATAAAAGAAACCATCTCAGAGGATTGTGAGGAATCATGAATAATTGGGACAATGTGCAGCCCACAGAAAACTCTCAGTATGTGTTAGCCACTGTCACCCTTGGTGAGGGAAGGGGCTTGAGTCTGAATCAGAGGACAGTTGAAAAGAAGAGATTTGTGATTTCGATGGAAGCCAAAGGCCACCGAGAACACTGAGCTACAGAGAAAGGAAAGGAGAGAGCAGAATCTGCCTCTCGCCTGGAAGCTCAGCCTGGCTCAGAGGTCCAGAAGGTTCCCCAAGTTTGGGAGGCTCTGAAGGAACCAAAGAGTTGGCAGAACTCTTTAACTCTGAAGAGCTCCTCACACACTGTTTCTGTTTAAAACCGTCAGTGTGAGAACTTTCGATCCCTTAGGTAAAAAGTTGTTATGATCTAGGTGTCTGGGTTTGTGGCCAGGTGGGGCCACTGATGTCCTTCCTCTATGCACAGAAGACAGGAGATCCTCACTGTGCACATGTGGGCATGAAGGAAGGGGTTAGGACTAGTGTAGCAGTTAGGCTGTCTTTAGGGGGACAGAAAGACATGCAGACATTCAGGGCACAGAGGGTTAAAGCCATCCTGTGAATTCGTGCAAAGTCACAAAAAGGGCAACTCATGGATCTTCAAGGACTGAAGCTGCAGGCACAATGAAATCAGGTGAAGGCAGAAGGGAATCTGTTGGGAATGCTAAGACAAGCAGATGGTGGGACCCAAACAGATGGCCCTGCCTCTTTGCTCTCCACTTTCCCCCTATTTATTAGGTTTCCTGGCATTTGGTGCCTGGGAGGACTCAGAGATTGGAGGCAGGGGACAGCCCCTGGGGTTGGCGGACCTTCAAAGGGGAGAGGGGAAGGGATGGTCTGGGCACGTGGGCAGGGAGGCCGTGCTGCTCCCGAGGTCCCGGAGGCTCGCTCGGCAAAGCTGTGTCAATGGCAGCGTGCTCGGGCCATGCTGTGCCCCACTGCACATCTCAGGCCTCAGAGATCCTGGGACGCCTGGCCTTGCCCTGGCCTTGCAAGGGCTCAGAGTGCAGACTCAGAGGGAGGCCTCCAGGGTTTTGGACATGAGGGGTGCTGTGACTCGGGGCCCCAGCTTCAGAACGCACCCGAAGTGGCTCTTACTTAGGTTCTGATCTCTTGGTGCTGAGTCTTCCCTGAGCATGGTCTGGGACCACCTGAAGCCAGCAGAGGTACCCCTCCACTGTCGGTTCTGGACCCGAGAACTGACCATCCGCAACGCAGCACCTTTATGAGGACAGGAGAAGGGGTCAGGTGGGTGCCACTGTGTCCGTCCTTTGCCTCTTTCCCAAGGCTGGCAGGAATTATCTTGGCTTCAGTCTTTCAGTTATCCAAAGACAAGAAGGTATTACGCAAGGTAAGCCCATGAGCTATGGAGCCAGAGTGACCTGGCTTTCACCTCCAGCGCCATCTTCTAGTAGCTGGATGAGGAGCTAACCACTCTGAGCCTCAGTTTCCATATCTGAAAATCGGGGGTACTAATACCTGCCTTGCCAGGTAAACACTACTGCTGAGATAATGTTCCGAAAGCAGCAGTGTTTTCTCGTGAGTTGAAAGGCTGGTTTACTCAGGAACACCCCATTTGTATTCTTCCCCAGTTAGCTGTCTCAGAGACCCAGGTACCACTTCCCCCTCCTACAGGCAGGTCCCTGAAGTCCCAGGATATCACCAACAGGGGATGGATGGAAGAGAGATGAAGCAACAGCACCCTAAAGTGTTTTGGGGAACCCTCCTCTTAGAAAACACTCATCTGCGTTATTCCTTAAAAAAAAAAAAAAACAAAGAGTTCTATTAGGAAATAAATTCTGAGGAAGATCATACTATAGCCCATTCACTGAGCCTCTTGGTGTATATTAACATCCTAAAGGCTCTGACAAGTTCTGCAGTAAAGAAAGCTGTTGAGCTTTATTTAACTCAGTGGTTCTTAAATGTTCCTTCCTGATCTGGTATTTCCTATTTTTGTGCTGAATGGCCGTTAGCAAGACAGGGAACTAGGGTTCTAGTTTCCTGGACCGCACTTTGGGAAGCGCCGATTCAGATCTTATGGGATTGTGGGACTTGGGTTAAGATGGACGCCAGGTCCCCACACCTCCCAGACTGTGGCTATAGATGCTAGGAAGATGGTCAGAGATGGGTGGGAGGGAGACACATTCTGAATGAGGATGTCTGTCATTCAAGATGACAATGCTCAGGGAATGAGAATGGCCTGTGGAGCAACAGCTCGGCTGCTGGCCAGAGCCTGGCATGAGAGAAATTGAGGGAGAGAGGGAGGGAGGGAATGGGTTGTTGATCATTTCGGTACCACAGATAAACAGAAAGAGTGCTGGGGACAGGAGGAATGGCACATTTTGTTTCCAAACACAATTCTTTCAGGAGGTCTGAAGAAAAGAGAGAGAGAGAAAGAGAGAGGGGGAGAAGAGGGAGGGGAGGAGAGGGGAGGGAGGGAGGGAAGAGTGGAGAAGAGAGGAGGGGGGAGAAAAGATAAAAGGAACTACAAAAAAAACCAGAAAAATGTAATTCAGGAAATTTAAAAAAGTATACGTAGTTCATAAATGTGTGAAAAAGGCATCTCAGACACACAAAAAACTAAACAAATCCCCCAAAGAGAGAGTCTTTCCTCACCCATCAGACTGGCAGGGTTTAGAAAGATAATAGCGCTGGCCAGGGTGGACATCAGAATGACCTCAGGGGCAGGGCCAGTTTGGTAACATGTCACAATTTTAAATGGTCATTCTTGCTATGTAGTTTTACTTCTGAGAGTGAATTAACCCTGAACAGATAATCAAACAGGTGCGCAAAGATGTTCTTTGCAGCATCATTTACAGTAATCAAAAAGAACAAACGGAAGGTCTGATCATGGGTGCTGGTTAAATAGGTCTGATAAACCTTAAGTGGCAGTAAAGAGGAATAGGGGAGAACACAGACTCTGGAGCCAGACCCCTGGGGTTCAAAGCCTCACTCTGCCCTTTACTGCTGTGTGACCTTGGGTAAGTTACTTAACTCTCTCTGTCTGTTTCCCCACCTGTAAAATGGGCATAATAGTGTCTACCTTGCAGAGCTGTTCTGAAGATTAAATGATTATATATATGTGTGTGTATATATATATATATATAATCATTTAATATATATTATATATTATATATATTTAATATATCTGTATCTATATATCTATATCTATTTTTGGTGTATATATATCTTTTGGATATATATATATCTTTGGGATATATATATATAGTGCTTTAGAACACTAACTGGCTATTATGATGATGATATTTCTCTGCAGTGGAAGATGCTGCAGCTTTTAAAATAATGACATAGATTCAACTTCATGAGAAGATATTTTCCATACTCATATTTTGTTAGATAGAACACATATTGGTGTGATCCAATTCGTGCAGAATTATTTGTGTTTTGATTTCTCTACATGTCTGGAAGGATGGTCACACCAAGGAAGTAACTGGTACTCATTTCTGTCACTTCCAGTCACTTTTATTTATTTTATGACTTTCTATATTTTCCACAGTGAACACATATCATTGTCCTAATTAGAAAAATTCAGTCAAGTCATATTTATTTTGTAGGAATAAGGGCGCGGGGTGGTTTCACAGCCTTCTGTAGAGCAGTGGATATATGTATCTCCTCTAAACCCTGGCAGCCAAACCATCCACTGGGGGATATTTTGCTTCTAGGTCCTTCCTTGTACCCCTCCCTGCAGGTCTGTGCTCCACTATATCCCAGCAGCTTCCTCCAGCCCACAGGAGCTGCCTGGCCCTCAGAAATGCCTTGGCCGCCTATCTGCCTTACCGGAGTTGGGATATGCCACTACAGTGGGCAGGTACCGGCTCTTGCTCACATCCACAGGCACGTAGGCAGTGTACTTGCTGATGATGTTGCAGGCCTTGCTGGTGTGCACGGCGTTCACCTGGTAGCGGCGGCTGGACCCTGTGGAGGGGGAAGCTGTGGTCACTGTGCAGACTCAAAGTTCTCCATGACCCTGCAGCTCTGGAAGCTAAAAGGAAGGCTAGAACAGTGGTCCCCATCTTTGGGATTAAATAATGCCTTAAAATCAAGTGGTTGGCAACTTGCCAATTAAGGACATTTAAAAAAACACCCAAGATTATTGACCTCTGTTGTCATGTCATAAAATAAGGACATTTTAATGTGAAAGAAGTAAGACATCTAAGAATAAAAAAGACAGTTACTCCCCTTAAGTAACTTTAGTGTTACTACGAAAAAAAAAATCAGAATCCTCTGTGTTGTCTGTATTTTTGATTTTCATTTTGTAGCTATCTGATGAGAATCTTGCTGTAAAATTTCATAGCCCTCCTGGCTGAGTGGGACCACTGTTCTGGGCCATCGGGACAATCTTGCAGAGAAAATTAAAAACCAGAGAGGAAGAGTGGCGAGCACAGGGTCACACAGTGAGTTAGTAACGGACCAGAGAACAGGACTTAGCATGGTCTGCTCCTGAAGACCAAGCTCTTGCCACTGAACAGGTGAGCAGTCTCTGTGGCTTGCCACCTCTAAAAGGCTGTGTGACGAACCACCCATAAGAAAGATGGACAAAGTTTTTGAAAACTGTAAGGTGAAGTGCTCATGGGGGAAAAAAATAACATATTCTACAATGTTAAAATATAAAACAAACAGAGAGCAGCCTTGAAAACCCCCTGAGCAGTCAAAACCAGTTTAGCCATGCAAACAAAGCTTAATTTAGCTTATTTTGCAAGACTAACTTGACCTGGGTCATTGCTTGCTTATGCCTCTGGAAATCAGAAGCAAAACTTGAACCGTTTCCCAAGGTTAACATAAGGTAACCACTGACAATTCCGATATTACAACCAATCGCTATAAGGAATTAATTGTCACTGCTTTCTCACTATTTAAGCTGCTTTATAATAATTATCCCCCAGAGCCTCATTCCACATTTTGGTTTGAGTGCTCCTGGTTTGCAAACTGTCTTTTTGGTGTGTGTACAATAAACTTTTACCAAAAAAACCCCCAAACAAACAAAAAACTTTTATTAATTACTACTTCTATGATTCATTGGTTTTACTTCTGTTATTTCTGAAATTTTGACATCAAGAGTACAAATAATATAAAATATAAACCACATAATATTATTATGTAAATAAAGCATAAGCTATAACAAACAATATAAATTCTCTATTTATATCTATATCTATCTATTCTTCAAGTGTACTCCATCAAGATGCCAGGAGTCACTTTCTTAGGAAAGTTTGCCCCAACTCACCATCCCAGTTACACAATCACTTGGAACCCTCAATATCTGCTTAATAGAACTTAGGACAAATGCACTCAGTTATCGTGTATACTTATTTGGTTAATGTCGGCTTCTCTGCTAGTCTGTGTCAAACACTCAGGAGTAAGGGCAGGGATGTGGTGGTCACCGGAGTTTTTCAGTCCCAAGCCTGGCCGACCGCCGATCTGCACTTAAGTGGCCTGGATGAGTGAGTGGACCGACTAGGTCTAAGGGGTTCTGTGGGAAGGTAGATGTGGTCCAGAGGAGTGGGCAGGTGGAATAGAGCTGTCCCTACTGTTCCGTCTCAGAGGGCACTGTAGGATGCAGCCCTGGAAAGTGAGGAGGAGTCGGGGATGTGCAGAAGAGGGGAAGGAAGGAGGAGAGGACAGGACGGATCACCGGGCAGGGGCTGGGGGGCAGGGGTGGGAGAAGGGGAGAGGGGCGCCTGGAGGGGGATAGGGGCAGATCAAGGAGGGGATGGAACTCTGGTGTGTGTGTGTGTGTGTGTGTGTGTGTGTGTGTGTGTGTGTGTGTGTGTTGGAGGAGGGGGTGCCCTGGGAGCGAGGGGAGGTACCCGGAGCCAGTGATGCATTGTGGGAGTGAAGCACTGGGCTCTGACCTGGCTGTGTGGAGTCTGGGGAGGAGGGCTGATCGTGGGGCTGGGGGTAGTAGAGTGGGGCGTTGATGGGGCTGTGAGATGAGTGGTGGACCCGGCACCCACCTTGCTCGATCTCGCCCTGGCGCTCTGCCAGCTGCTCGAAGTCGCGGATGATGGCCCGGGCCGCCAGGTGATGGAAGGTCTCGCTCCACAGGTCAGCGTCCTGCGCGCCACTCTGCTCCGGGCCAGGAGGCCCCAGCTCGAAGCTCACCTCCCATTGCAGACGTTGGCTGTTGCGCAGGCCCTTGACTACAGCCTTGCCCAGCACGGGGTCTGGGGTGGCAGGCCTGCTGGGACTGGCCTGCTCTTGGGACTCCCAGTCTGAGGACGTGTCAGTCTCGAAGGCAGAGGGGTGATGGGACAGTTCTGTGGGCCAAGGGACAAGAGGGCCTTGCTCTGAGCAGTGGGGGGTGGGGGGGGGCAGGGCAGACGACAGAGGGCCAACCCCCAAGGAACATCATCCCTTCCCAGGGCACAGACATGTCTAAGCCAAGTATAGTAAAGTATCCCCACCCTACCCCCAGGGGACCCACAACTCCTTCCCTAGAATAGCTGGAGTGGCATGGGCTTGTCCCTAAGAGCGGGACAGACCCACCTCTCAAGAAGCCAGCATCTGAGGTGGTTAGGAAGGATGGGGTAAGGGCACTCCTTAGGGAGAATGTAACCCCAGGGAGGACATCTGGGGGACAGAGGCAGCCCAAGGGCCAGCTCGATTGGGAAATAGAGGAGTTGGTGAGGTCCTCAGGGAGAGAATGGGCCACAACAGATTCTCCTCACTCCCCAAAGGGCGCAGACACAGGTGTCTTTGAACTCAGGCCACAGCCAGGGAGTCCTCCCTGTCCCCAGTCAGGTCCCGAACCTTGCGGACACTTACCAAGCTCTCCAGAGATGCGGTAGTCTGAGACAGGCTTCAGGCTGGACCCAAGATCCAGCTCTCTCATGGGGCTCCAGGCCTGGGTCTCCGGGCTGGTGGGCAGGAAAGGCTGGCAGCCTTGGGGCAGCAGAGAGGGCCTGCGGGCCCCTGGGCCCCTGAGTTTGGGGCCCGGGCTCAGGTCTGAGCCATGGTTCAGGAAGGGCTGGGGGTGCAAGAGAGAGGGGAGGGGGCTGTGTGCCTGGTGGCTGGCCGCCTTCCTGCCACCCCAGCCACACTCCTTCCCTGGGCACTGTAGCTTCTCCTGAAGACTGCCCCTCCTTCAGCACCCAAGGACAAATAGCCTACTTTCCATGATCCATGAGAAACATCAACACGAATAACCCCAAACCACGGGTAAAGTGCAAATGACAGAAAACCATAGAAAGTTACATACCATGGATAATATTCTAAACTCACTTTTTTTTTTTTTTTTTAGCCATAAAGTTTAAAACTTTCTGGGTGTGTGTTTAAAATTAACCTTTTCCTTATGTCTTCTCATATGTCATGCTTAAAAGGTCTTTCCCACTCAAAAAAAATTTCTCTAGAATTTTTGTGATTTTTATTTTTGTTTGCTTAAATCTTTGATTTACATAAAATCTATTTTTGTGTAAGGAAATAGAAACCAGCCTTTTCTGTGATTTTCTGAATAGTACAAATCCCAGCACAACTTATTGAACATGGTTCATTTATTGAGTCTCTAGGGTTTTTCAGTTTTCAAAGCTCTCATGTGCACTTGGCTTTATTTCTGGACTTTCTGTTCTGTTTTGTGGATTTAATCTGTCTATTCTTGATACGAAAAAAAAAACATCAAAAGGCAAGGGATAAACTGGGAAATATACTTGCAACATGAATGACAAAGATAATTTTCAAGAAAATGCTTTTATAAATCACTGGTGGGGAAGAGATAAACTCAGTAAAATAATGGGTTAAGAGCATTTACAGGCAGGTTACAGAAAAAATATCCAAGAACCCATGAAAAAATGCTCAGCCTCACAAGCATTGCTCTAAATTAAAATAAATTACGATTTCTCCCCCCAACTCCACCTTCCAGTTTGGCAAATATTTACATGTTTAGCACACCCAGCATGGTCAGTGGGAAGACAGGGTCTTTCTTGGGCTGTTGGTGGGAGTGCACTGGTGCTTACTTGTGGGAGAACAATGTAGCAACGTGCTATATCTGTCAACGTTAAAAAAGGCACAAAGTCCTTTGACCCAGCGATTCTGAATTCTGTGGAAAAAAACACCAGGATGCAGCTATCTATGTGCTCATACGGTGTATTTGTTGCAGTATTGTTTATATAAAAAAAGATTTTGTGAATATCCTTCAACAAGTGTTGACAAACAAGTCATGGTACCTGGAATACCTCATAACACTGCAATGAAAGAGGCAGATTTTTTTCATATCAATATGGGAAGATGTCCAAGATAAAACTTACTTTTAAAAAGTCAGTTGCAAAGGTTCTGTATTTTGATTGTGGAAGTGGTCACATGACTATATATATTTCAATTCCCCACCTTTATTCCAGCAAAACTCTCATGCTCATATGCCTTTGTCAAAAAAGAGTAATTTCACTGTATATAAAAAAGTGAGTTAAGAAGACGTTAGAAAAATAAATTGAAGAGAAGTCTGTAGATGTGGTTATTTAAAATGTATATGTGTGTTGTGTCTATGTGTGTTTGTGTGTGTGTAGTATTTGTAAGAAAACACTCAGAACCAGGTGGGTCTGGGCATTGGGAAAGGATATTTTTTACTTTATACCCAGCCGAGCTGTTCAAGGGTTTTTATCGCAAATTTTGAGTATGTATTATTTTTGCAATTAAAGAGTATTAAGTTAATTAAAAATGAATTTTGAGCCTCTGGCAACACAGACATCACCTGGTAGGGCAGGAGATGGGGGAGCAAAGGCACTTATTCTAGGTGTAACAGAGAAAAGTGACTCAGTCTTTTAGGCCAGCAGTTATCTGGGGGGTGTTTTTCATCTCTATCAAGTATTTGTGGGGAAGAGGACTGTACTTCCCCATGAGATGGGGACTCCTTGGGACAGGGGCTGGGGTTCTCCTTCCTGTTTCCTCTGGGCCTGAGAGCCTGGGAAGGTACAACTGTGTAGGATAAGAAAGGGACTGTCACCCTTAGGCTGGCTTCAGTGTAACCCAGCTGGGCTGTTGGGTTCTAGGGGATCCCTAATACCCTTCCCTCATCAGAGAGCGGGATTCCCCCCTCCTTTGCGCCATCATCACCAATACACTGAGAAACAGCAGCTGCTGCAGTTTCCATGGCAACAGATTAGTCTAAGATTCAGCCCTTCATCCAGCCAGAGGCTGCAGGGAGTGTGTACACGTCAGTGCACACACATGTGTGTACATTCACACAAATGTGTCGGGGGGAATGAGATTGGGGAAGAAGCCAAGCAGGGGATGAAGGAGGGATAAGCAAAGATGGGCCAGAAGCAAGAAGGACCGAAGGAAACCCAAGCTGCCCAGTGCGCTCACCAAGTAGAGCTGCATTTAAAGGACACCTACTGTATGCCAGGTGCTGCACTAGGCACTTGGTCTCTTATCAGCTGATGCCTGCAAGTGTCCTCCACTTACAGTTAGCTCCTAACAAATAGATATTTATTGTTGGTGGCTGTTAGCACAATCATCTGCAAAAGCTATTCTCCCTATTTCATGGGTGAAGATGAAGAAATTGGGGCTCAGAGAGGTTACGTACCATGTTTGAGGGGCAGAGTCTACATGACTCCAAGGTCAGTGTTTTTTAAATGCATCAAGTTGGTCCTTGGCTAAGGACAGAGAAGGGCCTCAGGGACAAGTTGGCAGCATCTCTGACCTTGGGGAGCATAGTGGCATATGTGTCATGGGGGCAGGGAGGGATGTGGGTGGCAGGTAGGAGAAGAGGTGTGATAGGCTGCTTTTATTGAACCACAGACTCACCATGACGAAGTGTAGGTAAAGCCCATTCTTAAGAAAATGCGATAAGGTGTGCAGATAATGCCAAACACCAGTTTAGTTTAGGGCAGTGTTTCCCAACCTGGTCATTTCCCTGCCCTCCCCGGGGGACATTTGGCCTCATCAGCAGACAATTTTAATTTTCACTGGGGGTGGTGTTGTTACTGGTATTAATTTGATAGGAGCCAGGGATGCTGCCAAACATTCTACACTACACCATATGGCCCCACAACAAAAATGATCATATCAGTAGTACTGAGGCCGAGAAACTCTGGTCTAGCTGGACAGTGGGTGATGGGTCCTGCTGTGGCTCTAACTCTGAGATGATCTTTGCATTGGGTGAATGTGCAATCCTTGGGATTTGCAGAAGGTATAGTGTTATAGAGGGAAAAACAAGGGCTTTGCAGGCAGAGGATACTGGGTTGCAATCCCCTGACTGGCTGTGCGACCCTGGCCCTCAGGCTCTCAATTTCCACTTCTCTACAGGTTCGGGGTGGCCAGCTCCCACATTCTCTTCTTTTCCAGGGGTGCCATACAATCAAATGAGAGAATAGATGCAGATGCTCCTTACCAACTGGGAAATGCTGTATGTAGAGAGTAGGTCATGTCATTGACCAATGGGTATCATTATTAAGAAGATGTCATTGGGGTTCAGGCAGATGGAGATCCAGAAAAAGAAGAAAGAAGCGACTCACTTCTCAACATAAGTTATGGCTCCATCCTTGTGGTTGAAGCAGGAGACACAGCTTCCCCCTTCAATCCAACCTGCCCCGCTTAGGTACCTGCAAATCAGTTTGCCACCGTGGGGCATCCAGGCTGGTCTGGTTGGTGAGGTCCTGCAGCTTGGCTTTCCGCAGTGGGTATCTCCTGGCAGCCGTCGTGGGGTCGCTGGCCGTGGCGGCCCTTGGGGAGGGCTTATGGTTGGCGATCTGGTTGGTGCTGTATGCCCGCTGTCGCTGGGAAACATCCAGACCTGGACAGGGGTGGTGACGGGAAGCCATCAGGGTGGGGGGTGCCGGGGGAAGGAGGGCAGAAGAGAAAGAGACAGTGGCTTACCTACCTTTTTTCTGTTTGGGAGCTACTTGAGTTTTCCACTGTTCACCTACTGAAATATGTTTAGGTGCCTCACCTCACCTGGCATTCAAAGCTCTGCCCAACCTGTCCCTAATCTATCTATCCAGCTACTCTCTTTTCTGCTTTGTTTTCAAGGTTCTCTGTGCTCCAAACATAGAAGATGAGTAACCAACGTGTATGTGTTTTCCAGCTCTCATACCTCCACATCTTTGCTCGGGCAGTTTCTGCTGCCTAGAATCTCCTGTGGCCCCTGTCACTGCTTTCTGTCAGAGTTAGGGCCAATTGTATCTCTCTTACTGGATGGAGAGCTTCAGAAGAACAGGCGCCATGTTTCAGTCATCTTTGCTTCCCACACTGTGCTCAGTGCTTAACCTTGGTAGGTGATCAGCAAACACCTTCTGAATGGAAGCGAACACAGTAAAGCAGCTTTGGAGACAAAGCTGTACTCTACCTCTTTCAAGTTCCATGAGCGTAGCCAGGTTACTTAAATTCCCTGTCTTGGTTTCCTCATCTGTAAAGTCGGTATAATAGTGCCCACTCTGCAGCTATTAACTGTTTGATGAGATTGCATAAAGCTTAGCACATAATAAGTGTTCAGTAGCAATCACAGCCTCTGGGGAAGCAAGTGACGCTCAAAGAGCAGCAGACTTACTAGGACTGGTGGTGGAGTCTCCGCTGGATGGCTGGGCATCTTTGGCCTGCTTCAGGTTGAAGGGTGCCCCCAAGCTCTTGGCACAATCTCCACTGTCTGGGCTGGGCCCCTCATCCTGAGAATGGGAGAAGACAGAGCTGCCAGACTCCTGAGAGTGCAGCATGCTGTATCGTCTCCTCTTGTCCTGGATAAAGGGGGAGAAAAGAGGGCTGGGCATGAGGCTAGATGTCAGAAAGGGCTTCCATAGAGCAGTAAGCAATGGGAGGGGAGGTGATGGAGACTCTATCTTCGAAGAACTGGAATAATAGGAAAGTCTTTGCTTGCTTGGGAAGTTTAGGCAGACTTCTGTTTAAGAGATGGTAAATGGAAATGACTTCATATTACTTTTATTGTTTAAATTTTTAATTATCTTCTTTATTAAAATTTAAAAAATGTAATTCTAAATGCCACTTTTATCTCAAAATAGGAACTTAAATTAACAGAATGAACCATCTGTTCCTTCCATTCCATTTTCCATAATATAAACATACATATAAACCATAAGGGGGTCATTTTTGTTTTACAAAAACTGGACCATATTACTTATATTTATTGGTATCTTGAATCTTACACTTAAAACATTTTAGAATTCGTGCATGTCAACTATTCTTTCAAACATCTGACTGTACAATATTCTACCACTTCTTACTGTTAAGCTTTCACTTTGTGGTGATATACTTTTCCCATCATAAAAAATGCTATGGTAAATCCTTGGACATAACTCCATTACATCACTTTTATTTCTATGTGTTAGAAATTATTGGAAGTACATAACTTTTTAAATCCCTTAGAAGGGATTTCTGAGTTTAAAAGTTATCTATTTCTAATTTCATTAGTTATTTCTAGATTGCTTTCCAGGAGGGCAAGTAATGTTTACATCAACAATGCATGAGGGTACCCTTTATCCAACAGCCCTACTAGTAGCAGGAGAAAACTTTGCTGGTCTCACGGGGAAGGACAGAAGAATGGGTTGACAGTCCCTTCTAGTGGTAGGGTCTGTTGATGACCTCTAAGGTCTGTTTCCAGACCTCCAAGAAAGGCCTAGACTATGCGAAGACTTGACCAGCATTTTGTTTAGCATTTTTCTCCCTGCAGCTGAACACTCTACTATCCATAACACATCAATTATCACTGACCATGGTTCTTAGGAGATTCCATAACATTCTAAAATCTGGAAATTTCACATAAAATTCTCTTGGAGATTGGAAACATAGTTAACACAGATCCCACATTCTCGCATAGCGGTAGTTTGTTAGAGCTGAGTAGGGGCTGCCCAATTTCTACAGGGCGCATCAAAAGAACTATCCAGTTTGCCATAGTCTTCACCACTCCTTATTGTCTCTCCATGAACTCAGTTTAACTGTTACCCCTTGTGGCATTTGCCCCTTTTAATTTTTACAACAAGATTATTTCATTCATTTTATATCTGTCCAATCCTTCTAGGTACTGAGTTTGTGACTCCTGCTTAAAAACAAAACAAGATGATACATCCTTCAATGTGGAGTGGAGAGACTCACTAAAGAGAGAAGATGGATGAGGAAATAGCTTCTCAGGGAATCTCACACATTTTAGCATAAATTCCATCTCACTTTGAGAAATTACTTACTTTATCCCACTTCTGCCACCACATAAAAGAGAATTATCTGAGTAAGTAAAACACGAGCTCATTTAAGGAGCTATGACCTGACTAGAGTGTTCAGGGAAAGACGCCTGAGTGTAATTATTTGGAATAGAATCGTTCATCAAAATCACTTTGGGAGATTATGTGAAATGAAGTTTCCTGGGCCTTACCCTCAGAGATTTTTATTCAGTAGACCTAGGTTGGAGCCAATGATCTGCATTTTAAATATGTTTCCCAAGTTCTTTTGCTGCAGGGCATCTTGAGAACCACATATTGAAATGGTGACATTTACCCAAGCAGTGTCACCATAACTAAATGCCCATGGCCTGGCAACTATACCCTATAACTGTAAACCCAGGTTTCATTAGTTCTTAGCTGTCATGAACAGTCTTTCCAGCTAGGTTGGCTTTGTGGGCAGATTTCTGGACCCCCTTTGACCCATGGAATTTCTAAGATACTTACAGATCTGTAAGTGGAGCTGTATAAGGAGGCATCGCACACAATGCCATACCCCACCAGCCGTTCTCCAGGGAAGAGGGTACTGGTGCTGACAGGTGAGATCAGGACTTCGGTGCTCTCAGGGAAGACCCACTCCACAGTCACATCACTCAGGACCGGGGCCATGGCCTTCTTCAGGGATTTGACCATCTGTTGGGCAGGGTCAGAACACAGGCTGGGGAGATGTGTGAGCAGGGGTATGTACAGATGTGAAGCACGAGGACCGTGTGGGTATGAGTATAAGGGAGTGTGAGCAGAAAAGAAGTGACAATAGGCCTTGGGGTGGTTTGCCCAGCAGTGAACATGCCACTTTCTTAGACGCCTAGAATGTCAGAGTTGGAGCAGATTTTTGCTGTCATCTTCTCTAAGCTTAGAATTTTATAAATGAGAAAAATCCAAGACTCAATGTAGGGTAGTGACTAGCCTGGGACACACAGAACGTTTGGGTCAAAACATGGACTATTCAAGGACCTTTAGCAAGTCAGCTTGCTATCCTGGGCCTCAATTTCCCCCTCTGTTGAGGTGAGTTAGAAATTCTTCAGTCTCAATGTATTTGGGAGGATTATCCGAGATACTGGATTTGAAGTATTCGCCACTTGATAGGCATTCAATAAATGAGAGCTGTAGTTTAGTATCACATAGGCCAATTTCCTCAAATGTACTGCAAGGCTGGAGAAAAATGATTTGGGGATTGTGGCAGCCATAGAGATGTACTCTGAAATTTCTCTTCAAGAGAGACTGTTCCCCTTGGCTGCAAGGAATGCAGTTAGGTGACAGTCTCCAGATGCAATGCCCCAGCTTTGGAGCCAAGAATGCACCTCTACCTGGAAGCCCCCAAGCAACAACTAAGCAGGGCAGGGATTCTAGCATCTGGAGTTTTAGCCAGCCACAGACTAACTGTTAGGCAGTCTTTGCTCCACAGCTCCCCTCTGGGTTGGCTGAGACCTTGCCAGACCTGTATTGCTGGCCGAGGCTCTCCCTGCCCTATGGTGCTTCCTTCCTTTCCTTTCACAGGTGTTGCATCTGCATCACAGACCTAGAGCTTTCCTTCCTGTTTCCTTCTCTTTTCCCTTTCACAGATGTTATCCTCCCATGAACTTGCACTCTTAGCTTCAGCTGTCTCCAGTTCCTGGACTGACACAGGGATTTTCTAGGGGTTGGATTATTTGTGCCAATTGTGCAGGAAATGGAGAGAAGACTATAATCTCCTTGATTTCTGAGTTCTTTATATCTTTTTGAGTCACCATTTGTCACTATCAGGAACGTGGCCAGAAATAACTCCAAACTCAACTATATAATCATAAAAGCAGTGACCTCTCAGGAGTCCCAAGCCTGCCCAGCCAGTGGATGGAGCCTGTGATCCAGTGGCTGGAGACCAGGGGATCTAGTGTTCTGTACCAGCTCCAGGTGTTGCCTGCTCTGTGGCTTCCGCCTCTCTGATTCTCACCGGGGTGCAGTGTGCCTTAGTGGAGAGCTCAGATTTGGGGTGAAATCCTAGCTCTACCACTGAATTGTGTTTGGTCAGTTTGGGCCTCTGAGTTTCCAGCACCAGAAGAGACTGGGGCCCTTCTGCCTACCTTGGGTTGCAGCCGTTCCCCCTCTACCAGGAACTCAGCACTGCCCTTGGACACCGTGGCCAGCCCTTTCACCAGCCTGTGGCAGACGTTGGGTCCAATTCCAAAGCTATAGCACCTGTGGGGAGAGGAGGAGAAAGGCTGCTACTTCCTATCCTCTCTGCCATCTTTGTCCCTTGAGGGGAAAGGGACGGAGCATTATTCAGTAGAGCTATCTCACAGCTGACCCTAGCTTCAGGCAGAGGGCCGGGAAAAGGAAGAGGTCCACCAATGGGCATTTACATTCACATGTGCAGGCCAGAACTCCCACCTCAGTGCAGAATCAAAGCAGCAGGAAAGTTTTCTGCCTAGGCTGCTCTTTGGGAGCTAGCTGTATAGACAGGTGTGGACAACTCATCCCTCCTGTACTTTTCAGGGGAAAAGGCAAACTTGGAGGTCAGCCACACCATCCCAGAAGCGAAGTACTATAGGGTTCTCTCCTCTCCTTCCGGCATTTTCCATGCTGTCCTGGTTCTGGCAGCCCCAGCCCAGGGCAGCCCGGAATAACCAAGCCCTAAACCTTCAGCCTGTGCCAACCTGGTAGAGAAGGCGTGGTTTCGCACCAGCTCGAGCACCTTCCCAGTGTTGTTGACTGCCCCATCTGTGATCAGGAAGAGAAGTCGCGGGTGGCCACGGTGTACTGGCTGCCGGATGATCCACTTGAGTGGGGAGAGGATGTTGGTGCCACCCATGTCAGCTCGCATTCTCTGAATGCTATCACAGGCTATGGCCAAGCTCTCCTGCAGGAAAGGGTCATAGGCAGGGAGGATAGTTCCCAGGGTCACCTTGTAGTGAGGAGACAAAGCCCCCTGGGGAATGAGTCCTTTTGTTCCCCTGGATAATATAGTTCAGCCTCACTGGAGTTGAGTCTTGTTTCTAATTTCATTTTTGCTCCATGCACAGGAAGAATAGGTGGCCACTCATTTGGTACGCTTCTGCTCTATAACACTCCTACCAATGCCTGAAAATGCTACCATTTGTGGTATATTAACTTGTTGCTGTCCTTTCTGGATTCCTCTTTAAAAATATAAACAACCCTGGAAAAGGTGGCACATCAACCCCCTAACTGCTCAACACAAATGAGCTTTCCTTTTCTGATGAAAAAGGCAGGTGGTATGGCGGAAAGAATACTAGACCAGAAATCTTAAGACATAAGTTTTGGTCTGACTATGGCTCTAAATCTCTACAACATTGTAAGGAAATCACTTCCCCAACCTGGGCTTCAGATTCCCTGCCTCCTGGACCAACACTGTGAGACCCACTGGCCAAGGATTACTGGCATTGGATGGATGTCACTGCAGCAAGGACACATTTCTCACTGGACATCAGATGTCCTTTTGCTCCTGGCTCAGGAGACTGTTCTTCTGACATTCATGCTTGGAGTCACAGCATGTATCAAAAAATCTTAAAATGTATATGTACCTTTGACCCAGCAAGACTGGGAATTTATCCCAAGGGAATCATTAAGGATGTATGTGAATCTTTGCTGCAAAGATGACTAAATAGAAGAAAAGGCAAACAACTTAATTGCCCTACTGTGGGAGTTTAGTTAAGTAAGTCACAATTGAAATATGAGGCAGCTATTAAAATTATGTTGCAGATTCGTACTTATTGGCATGGAAATATGCTCATGATATGCAGTTGTGTTAGCAAACAGAAGAGTATGGAAGGCCTAATCCTATCTTTATTGAAAATATGTATAAATGCATAGAACAAAGTCTGGAGGGATTTATACTAAGCTCTTAACAGTGTTTTTTCTTTTTTTTTTTTTCAGACGTACGTGATCATGAGAGATTTTTTAAAATTTTCTTTTCGATGATCTAGGTTTTAAACTTGTGAGATAAATCAATATATATTATTTAAGAAAACCCATACAGCTATTTTTAATTGAAAAGTGGTCCCTAAGTCCTCCCTCCCTTCCTCCTCCCCCCTTCCTTCCTTCCTTCCTTCCTTCCTTCCTTCCTTCCTTCCTTCCTTCCTTCCTTCCAATTGCTAGACCTGGGTAAGATGTTCCAAGTTTGAACACACTGCTGGGGTCACAGTCTTCTTGTTTCAAATTGTAGCTTGAGTCTTGAGGGTGCCATTCTTAGCCCACCCACCCACTTATTCACTCTGCTACCCCTTACCATTCACTTCTTTAGCTCAACCTCGCATAAATCTGTTGTCCTCATGAGACAGAGGCTTCACGGAGTGGTAGGCATAGAATAAACATCCTCTTTCTACTCCTCCCTGTGCTCCCTTCTCTGTGCACACCCATATTTTGCCCAACATAGTCTTTATTTTAACGAAGAGGATGTCAGAAGGCTGTGATATCAGAAAGCCACTTAAACAAAGTTAACTTCTCTTTAGTCCTCTCCTCCTGAGCATCACCTAGGTCCTACATAGGCCGAAAGATTCAAAGGCAAGTCTCAGGGTTGCCTCCTCTTTCTTTTTCCTTCCTTTTATCTAATCCTCACCACCCCTTCCCTCCTGGTCCCAGCCTTGCTCTTCCTTACCTCACTGTAGGTCTGACTGGAAGGGAAGAGGGCCTTGAATGTGGATCCAAACCCAATGACATTGAAGAGGCAGGATGGCATGAGGCTCTTAAGAGTCACTAGCATGGCATCCTAGCAGGTAAGAAAAGGGTTTTCAGAATTGCGAAGGAGTTATTACTTCTGCCACCACACACCAGTATTATTATCCCTGCACAGAAATTGCCTCCAAATGGGCCTTTCACCCCTCTGTCTGCACCCAATATTGCCTTCTCTCCCAGATCAAGAAATTTGCTGATGCTGACCTCAGGCTTGGACCAAAGCCATCATCATAAAATTTCTC
Organism: Eidolon dupreanum; assembly: GCA_028627145.1. Classification (NCBI taxonomy): domain Eukaryota; kingdom Metazoa; phylum Chordata; class Mammalia; order Chiroptera; family Pteropodidae; genus Eidolon; species Eidolon dupreanum. Next base: position 8,869,063 of record CM053502.1, on the reverse strand, counting down.
ATCTGTGTAGCAAGTCTGACTTCTCAAAGCCATTCTGCTTTGGCTTGCCAGCTCCATTTCACCTCCCGCTGACCCTGGGAGGTAGAGAGCAGGGAGCACCCACGCCCTTCTGCCAAAACAAAATTGATGTCCAAGGGAGGCATGTGGCCTGGCCCCGGTCACAGTGGTGATGGACCAGACTTTTGGCTCTCATCCAAGGCTTTTCGGCAGCAGACTCACCCTAAGGGACAGTCTCTTTAGCTCATATTTGTTGAATGCCCAGGATGTACTTTACGTACATTACGTTACATAATCTTCACAATGTAGATTGTGAAGCAGACACAATATTTTCCCCATTTTATACAAGAGAAAATTGAGGCACAGAGAAGTAAAGTGAGTTGCTGGTGAGCATTCAGATAGTAAATAATGGAGCTAGGGCTCAAATACATGTCACTTTGTTTCCAAAGTCTGCAAATATTAAAGAGTCTTAATCTATTTAATTATGCAACACCAAGAGACCTTGATAAAGGTATATGGGAAAAAATGACAAAGAGGGAAAGTGGAAGAGATGACAAGAGGGAAAATAATGATATTGATGATAAGGAGGAGGGTACAATGCAATGACAAACATCAAGGTATTACTATGTGGTGCTAAGCACTTTACGTTAATGATCTCATTTAACTGATACAACAGTGGTTAAGAAGATTCACTTTGATATTAAAAATATCTGGGTTTAAATCCCACCTTTGCCTTTACCAACTTCATCTTAGATTAGTTATGTCACTCCTCTGAGCCTCAGCCTGGCACATATTAAACATTCAGTAAATGGTTATTGTTATCCAACCAATGAGATACAAATTAATATTAATACCTCTATTTTACAGATAAGGAAACTGAGGCCCAAAGTGTTAAGGAATTGCCCTGGATCACAAAACGTAAGAATAGGACTGAGACTTTCAAAGCATAATGCCAAGATCTTTATTCGTGTTGGCTCTGCCTTGGCACAGAACTCAGGCATGGGGGCTCTCCCTCATCCCCATATAGTTTATTGATGGCACCCCAGGGGAACAAACTGTTATACCCCAGAATCTAAAAATAAACAGCTGCAAGTGGATCCTGGAAATTTCCAAACCATACAGCCTTCCAGGCTGCACAGACCTGCCGCCCCTCCCCCACCCCCTCTGTGAACATTAACATTAAGCATTAGCCTTAACGCTCTCCCAGTATCTCTTTGTTGATTGTCAATATATTTTGTTTCTCTATGAAAGATGTCAATATCTGCATATTTTTCATTATCCACTAATTTATATATTCCTGCAAGCAGGAGACTCTGCTGATTTATACAGATTGTCTCTGCTCACACCTATTAAAATTTTCAAAGCCATGTTTTTGGCAGCAAGTGGCAGCTGAAGAATGAGACCAGCTGCAGGAAATTAAATTGGCTGAACTTTCCCCTTCAGCATGGCTGTTTGGATTTCTATTCTCTACTACCTCCCGAAGCCTAGTTCTCCCTAAAATGTTTACCTAATGGACCACAATTAATGACCCAAGTAACCCCCAATGACCTCATTGTCAGTGGGGAAGGGGGTGTGTGGCCCAAGGAATTTCTGTGCCTTTTTCTAAAAGGGCATGTGTAGCAAAATGGATTGTGAAAGGATGACCTTGAGGTCAGTGAGCTGAACTGGAAAAGAGAGCAAGAGAGACTCCAAGGGGAAAGGGACTGAGAGGAGAGCTGGAGGAAGTTAATGTCAGAGAATTCTGGAATGTCAAGGTTGTAAAGGTCTTTAGATCACAGAAAGGATTTATACTCATAAACCAACTCCATTTAACTGGTAGTAACTGCCTGGAACACTGATGAGAAGGATATAGATGCTGAGTTCAGGCTCTCTCTCTCTCTCGCTCTCTCTCTCTCTCTCTCTCTCTCTCTCTCTCTCTCTCTCTCTAATATATATATATATGTCATAGTCAATTATTGATGACTACTTGGGCTTGGGAAAAGGGAACAGAGGGACATGTGACACACGTTTGCCCTCCCTGATTTAATCCTTCCCTCTCATTTTATGGAAACTATAAACAAATCCCAGAGTTGAGAATCAATGTATTCAAAGGAACATAGCAGGTCAGTGGCAGAATGGATCCTGGAATTCAGGCATTGCTCTTTTCATTAAGTCATGCAGAAGAAATGATGTAATAATAAAAGAGAGCTTTTCTTAGTGCAAGGGTGTGTATAATTCCATGTCATCAGTGTAAGGAAGATGAGCAATTAACCAACAGGTGGAAGGCTTATTAGGTTCCTTTACTAGCACTATGATGCTGGGAAAAACACAGCCTCTTGGGGACTCAGTTGTCTTACCTGGAAAATGGCAGGGAAAATGAATTAAATGCTCTCTAAGGTATGTTCAGTGAACTCATGATATTTAGAGTAACTGAAGAGATGCTTTATAAATTGATATGGCAGTGGAATGGAATATACTTGGACACACAGGCCAGGAGTGTACTTCAGCACTCCAGCCCTGTGGACAGCTCCCCATTCCACTATTTGTCTTTGATGGAGGGCCAGGGAGAGGAGAAGGTACCAACCAACCAGTCCTCTTTACATCCCACTGTAAAGAGGCCTCAAATAGGAACTTGGGTCCCATATATGATTACTCTGTTATGCTTCAAGACAAAACACAATCATAGCAAGACAGTGGTATCACAGATCCCACCTAACCTCTCCCCTCGTTGCTGATCCAGTTACCCTGGAAACAAGAGTTTGCTCCAGGGATAAACTGAGGGGCTGGGGGGGGGGAATAAAATTTCAGGTGACAACAGAGCCCTATCTCTTCTTATTCCCTTATCCCTTGTTCTCTTGAACTATGATCCTTTACCCAGTTCAATAAACTACGACGAAGGGCTTTTTATGTATAAACAGAGCTAGGCCCCACGGGGGGAGATAGATGAGAAAGATCTGGTCCTTTTCCTTAATGAGTTTATAACTCCAGAAGAGGAGACAGACATGTGTATAGCTGAGAATACAGGGGAGAGTGGGGTAATGCCAAAATCGAGGTGAACAGTCTCCTGAGGGAGATGAAATACTTTTGGCTGTATGGGGGAGACTTTTAGTACTCGGTCTTCTGCACTCCTTCAGAACTCTCCACAGGTGAGACCATGCTCCCAGGTGTGACTGTTAGCAGGGCTGTGCCTCTTGCTTGGCTGTGAGCAACTTGATTGTCAGGAACTGTGTTTAAAACCTAATGTCTTTCCAGATGGCCAAGCCTAGGGCTTTGCACATATTAGGCATTTGGAGGGGAAAAAAAGATAAACCAAATCTTTTCTACTGGATTCTACACATTCCATGATGGTGTAGGGGCCATGTCCAGTGAATCTCCAATGTCGGTGGTAGGGACAGTCAGACAGACATGGGTTTAGTCTAGACCACACTTGCCGTGTAACCTTGGGTAGGTTACTGAAATTCTCAGGATGGGTTTTCCCCTTTGGAAACGGGTGACAATAGGACCAACCTCATAAGATGATTGTCTGGATTAAACAGCAAGCTGTACATGAAGTGACTAGCACAATATCTGACACGTAGTAGGCCCTCAGCAAATGTTAGTTTCCTTCCTCTCTTCTCTGTACCCTTCTCTACTCAGTACCTTGTGAGGTGTTTTAATCTGAGCGGGCACTCAACAAAGTTTGTAGAATGCCAAGGAAAGATGTTGATGACTTCACCCCCTGTTAATGGACAACAGTTCTACCTCTGCTCATACCACTTCAGCGTTTTATTTTGGGAGTGAGTTGATTTTGAATGTCTTTGTTTAAACTGGTTTTAAACAAAGTTGTTGTTCCTCTTAGTCATGGATAGTCATTTAGGAAAGTGGTTCAAGTGTGGGCAAAGGGCTTTTTGGAAACAAAAGTGCTGATAAAGCTGGTTTGAGGGAGCACAGCTGATTTACCCTGGAGCCCTTAATCCCAGGGGAGGGGATCCTCTAATAGGTACCTTGACACGGTGGATGTTGGTCCCACTCATGCTGCCACTCCTGTCGATGAGGAAGATAAACTCCCCATGGGCCTTTCTTAGGTTCGGCTGGACCGACTGGAGGTCAGGACAGAAGTTGAGCATGATGACAGAATGATGGGGAATGTCCTTGTGGAGGCGTTTCCGGATGATTTCTGTCTGGAGGAGAAAGGAAGACTCTCACTTGGGCATTCAAGGGGTCCAGCACTACTCCTGGGGGCTCACACTGGTCCCCCATTACTCACCCAAGTATTGTCAAGATCTCACTCAAACTCTACATGAAAGACTTCAGGTTGACGGTACCTGGCTCCTCTGTTTGCTAGACTTTCACAGGTTGCAACAGCAAGCATGGACTTTGGAGGCAGAATGACTTAGGTTTGAATCCCAGCTCTGTCACCTTCCAGTTGTGTGATCTTGAGTGAATCCCGCCTCTGGGTCTGTTTCTTCATTTGTAAAATGGGGCAAATAACGTTGCCTTCTCAGGGTGGTTATGAGAACGAACTGAGCTGGCACAGAGATGGGAAATCCCTGGCATGCATGCAGGTCCTAGTTGAATAGCAGTTTCTTTAGCTTTCACACTCAGTATATGAGCCACTCTGGCTCATCTTGGCTGTGAACTTGGTTTCCCTGGTTTACTGATTCTCTCCCACTAATAACTTCCTACTCATTCTTCTAATTTTACTTCTTTGGAAAACCTACCCCAGTCTCCCAGGTGGACTCAATTATTTGGTTTCCTCATTATGAAATAAGGACAAGAGTACACACCTCACCAAGTTGTATGGATTGAATGCAATGCTTATGAAGCCTGCTGCCTGGCAGAGAGTCATTGTCTCTAAACAGTAGCCATCCTCGTTGTTGCTGTTTGTCATGGGGGCCCCGGCAGTTCTCACACTGCAATGTTTTGGTCATATTTCTGCCTCCCCTCTAGCTTATATGTCAGTTGAAGGCAGGCCATGCCTAAGTCTCTAGCATCTCTCGGGCTTAACATAGAGCCTGGTACAGAGATAGGCTCAGTAAACAAAGGAAGGACAACACCATAGTTCTTTACCCTGTTATGTGTTATCTTAGCTGGCCCTGACATGATGCTGAATGCTCCTTCTTGATTCTCCCACTTTTTCTGCACCAAGCCTCATTTTCTCCATCCTTACTCTGCCTCTCTCTCTCCATTCCGGCTTCCCTCCCTCCCTCTGTCTCTCTCTCTCTGTCTCTGTCTGTCTGTCTGTCTGTCTCTATGTGGACATGTTTCTTTGTGTCTGCTTCTCAGTTTGTCTGTTTGAGTGTCTTTTGCAACTCAGTAGGAGACATCATCACCCACCCCAGTGGTGTTCAAACCAAAAATGAGGAATTGTCCTTGCTTCCTCTCTTTTTCTTACCCCATGTGTCCACTCCTTCAGCAAAAGATTGCCAGTTCTACAGTTAAAATACATCCTAAACTTGTCCTCTTTTCTGTCTCCACTTCTACCGCCCAAATTCAGGACAGTATCATCTCTTGCCTGGACCTTTGCAATAAGCTCTTACTGGCTTCTTTCCTCTACTTTTATCTCACTGTGGTCCATTCTGTATAGAGCAGGCAGCATGATCATTCTTGTCATTCTCTTGCTTAAGCAATAGCTTCCCCTCGTACCTTGCACCATGGCTTATGAAGTCCCCTAGGGACTGCCCCTTTCTACCCATCACTTTATCTTTGTCCACTCTGCTCCCTACATTTCAGCCACATTAGCCACTTTTCTGTTATTTGAAAATTATTCTGCTTTCAGTTCTTCGCCATCCATCAGGTCTAGTTCTCAGACACACTTTCTCTACACACCTGGTAAGACAGCACCCAGTGCTAGAATTCATTTTCGCATCATCCTATTTTATCTCTTTCATGCTCCCAGACCTCTCCAAACTGATCTTACTCATATTTTTACTTCTTGCCTGTCTCTCTGTGATAGAACGTAAGCTCCATGAAGACAAGGATGTGTTGCTTTCAGTGTTGCCTCTCCAGTCCCGAGAACAGAGCTTGACATCTATTGGGCACTTAGTGCTTGTTGAATGAATAAATGAGAGAATGAATTGGTGTGGGTCTTTTGTGTCTGTCACTCACACATGTGTGCATCTTTCTTTTTCTCTTTTAGTCTATGTCTCCATTTGTGTCTGCTTCTCACTGCATCTTCATCTCTTCTACATGGTGTCATTCTCTGTCATTTGTCCACTCTTTGCTAAATCACGGGTTTTGACAGCTTATCCCACATACTCTTTCTGACTGATGTCACCCTTTGGATGTCTGTCTCTCTCCCTGGTAAGGGACTGTACTCTCCCTCCCACATCGAGCTCCTTGGCTGAAAGCCATTGCCCAGCCTAGCTCTTTTGATGACAGAGCTCAAGGTAGCAAAAGCCACATCTGCCAGTGAGAGGAGCCATCTCTGGGAAATTGCTGTTTGTGTCTCAGAGAGTGGGGGTCCTGGCTCAGGATTCTCTAATGGCTCCTCAAGCTGCCATTATCCAATTACAATAAACTCATCACTTCTTAGCAGCTTCGGGTTGATCACTATCATCCGTGGAGCTCATGAAAATACAGGGCATTTGCATAACCAACTCAAGGTGGAAAATTAATTCTCATTTGCTTCAGTGGTCCCAGAGCTAATTGATTTAAGGCTTGGCAGGCAGGGCACCCTGCCCTAGCCCCTGGAGGCCCATGGCTGCCCCCACCCATGTGGTCTGCATGCAGTAGTTCTCAGAGTTCAGTGGTATCCCTAGAATTGCCACTCCCACTCTGAGAACCTAGCTTCAGCCTCTTCCCCAAACAAATTCATCTGGAAGAGGGGTCACCTTTGTGAGAACAGGTATTTCCAGTGGGGTCTCCAACACGGGGATGATATGATAGGCATTGAGCCATCTATACCTTCCCATCCCCCACCAAACAGGTACTTCTGGTAGGATCCCTAAAAACATGGGTGATGTGAGCAGTGAGCTGTCTACACGGTCCTGTACACTCCCCGTCTGCCATCATCCTCTGCCAGTCAGGCCAGTAGAAATGGGAGGGGCTCTTAAATCCAACATAACGGTCCCAAGTCCAAGTCCTTAGCCTCGCTGTCACCAAAGCCAACCCAAGGGAACAGTCTTCTCCTTTTCCCAGCTCACCAGTTAGTTTTGGATGCTAAACCTCAGTTTTCTCATCTAAAAAGGGAGGCAATAAAAAAAGGCAGAGCATCATTCTTAAAAGTGTCTTGGCATTCAGGACTCGGCTTGGTGTGCGGGGCCATGAGCGAGAGATTGCAGGTGCATCTGTGGCTATTGGCTCAGCTTCCTGCCATTTCCTTTCCCACGCCCAACCCCTTTGCAGGGCCTCCGTATCCCTGAGCTTCATGAGGGAGAGGGCAGGCAGAGGGAAAGGGTCTTTCTCAGGCTTTCCCTGCTCTGCCTTTAGTGTATGTAATAGCCAGCAAGAATCCCAGAGGAAGGAAGAGCAAGAGATTCATCAGCAGGTGGAAAAATGGAGGCCCAGGAATAAAGATGGAGCTGGGAGGGCACCTGGCTGTAGGTTCCCAGGTGTCCCTTGGAGGTGGAACAGCCTGGAGAAGACCAAGGTTGTTTCTACTGCTAGCCTAAAATTTTGAGTGGTTTAGGCACCTTGGTGGCACTAGGAGAAGGTGACCGGTCAGTAGGCAGGAGGGTAGCACCAGGGTGACTGCTGCATCTGGAAGTCCCTTTCCTCTGCCCTGCAGTGCCCCAGCCCACTGAGTGAAACTTTGACAAGGATCTGCCACCACCTTTCTGTGTGACCTTGGGCACGTCCTACCCCCACTCAGGCCCAGTCTCCTCATTGGCCCAGTGAAGATCAAGTTCCTGATGCCACCCCCGTTCTGCCACCCATCTCTGCTTCAGTCATCCTCACCTTTCGCTCTGCACTGCTGTCCTTCTTCATCCCTTTAATGAAATCTGTTCTTCGCTTCAAGTGCTGGTCAAACTCTCCCAGGGTCATGTCCCCTTTCTCCATCAGAACGTGTGGCATGTGGGGCTCTGCATGATGAGAGTCATTCTTGGCGCTTGTCCGAGAGTGAGGGTCATGCCAGGGGCCTTGGTTAGGGGCCAGATCCTCACAGTAGGAAGGACTCCAGTCAGAAGAGGGGCGTGGAAGCCCTGAAGCCATGTGGGGCCCCAGGAGGCAGGAGAGCCTAATGGGTGACTCATTGCTCCTCTCTGGGCCTCAGTTTACCCACCTATAAAATGGGAGTGGGACTGGGTACTCTGATCTTTTCAGGTCCTGACAATCTATGAATTCTTAAAGACACAAAGAGTTCTCTTCGAGAATTCATGGCTGTCAGGGTTTCACTGACCTCGGTTTTCCTCACCTCAGCTCAGCTGCCCTGGAGGCAAAGTGCCCCACTGGCTGGATGAGACCCCAGAGTCTCTGGAGCTTGAACCGGGGCAGGAGACACTCAATTCCACCAGCTTAAGCCAAGTTTCCCAGGAGGCAAGTAGTTGGTTTCCTCTTCTCTGCCACGCACCCGTACCCTCTCCCTGGCTGCCACTGGGCATGGGGCCACATGCTTGCACCCCACAGAAACAGCATGTCCTCCCTCCCACAGACACCCCGGGGGCCCTGCCCAGGGCACAGTACCGCTGGGGTGGATGAAGATCTCCACGGGCCTGTCGAAGGTGTGCCTGTTGGCCAAGGTGATAATGATGCTCTTGGCTGAGCGTGCGGATGGGGCGGCGTCAGCTCGGATCTCGTGGGTGGGACTCTCTACCCCTAAGAGGCACAGAAAGGTGGGATAGGCTCAGGAGGCCCCAGAGAGATAGGGGGACACCAAGACCCAGGCCAGAGATGGCTGTCACTCCAGCTTTATCAGAGGATCCTGACCTGCTGTGTAACCATGGACAGGCCTCCTCGATTGCCCTATCTCCAAACTGGGGGTTTAGATAGGTGGTGTCTAATGGTTCTTCCTGCTCTGTGGATCCAGTGGGGGTGAAAGGACTTGCTTCCTCATAGGACACATAAAGGTAGAAAGAGCTTAACGCTTGATCAGTGGACACTCCATAAATGCCTCTTGGTTGGCAACGTCATGCTGCTCTAGGAAAACACCCCTTGACAGGAAACCACATCCTAGTGTCCTTTGAAAATCTTGAGTGGGTTGGGGAGGGGAACCATGAGAACAATGGTTCCCAACTCTGGCTGCACATTAGAGTCAGCTGGGAGTTTTAAAATATCCAATCCCCAGGAAACGCCCCAGGCCAATGGCACCAGAAGCTCCGGTGTGGGAGCCAGGTGGCAGGATTCTGATAGACCTCTTGGCGATTCTGCTGTGCAAGGTGAAAACCGGTAGGCTGCGGCCTCCAGGTGAGGACCAAGAACCACCATGCTCTCATGGACGTTTCCCCACGGAAGCCATTGAGGTGGGGGTGGGGACAGCCCTGAAACCTGTCCTTGGTGGGGGTACTCATCTTCGACTGTTTGTTGGGGAACAGGAAATAGGGGTCCAAAAAGCCCCATGTGCTTCAGGCTGTCTTCCATCTGAGCTCGTCGGCTTCCCCGCCCTCCCCTTCTTTCCTAACCCTGGCGGCTTTGGGCCTGAAGCCCTCCCCGCCCTGGGTCTCTATTCTTTCCAGAGTCTCTCTGGGTCTGGGCAGCTCTCTCTCACCTGCAAGCAGGCATGGCCCACGGATCTCTAGCTGGAAGTTGAACTCATATTCCATGGGGTTGGACACATTGGTGTCCAGGAGAGTCGCCAGGCACAACTTGTTCCAGGAATCCAGGGCCCGTGTGCCAAAACAATGTCTGTCTTTGCTGGGAAGGGAGCGGAGAGGAGAAGAAGGAGGTGAGCGGCCAAGACCAAGGCTTTGGCAGGAGCAGCATGAGAGGACATCGAGAAGATGGTGAGTCTCAGGCAGCCCTGGTGCTCCTGCAGCCCAGCCCGAAAGGGGGCTGAGGACCTTCCTCCCAGCCTAGACCCTTACTCTCCCATTCAACCTGACCCCAAGGAGAGCCTGGATTCAGACACAGGCACAGCCGCCTACGAGGGATGGGCCAGGCGCTAGACATGGTGTTCCATAGCCTTAGCTTGCGTTGTTCTCATTAGGACCCCCAGAAGAAGGCATCGTGGACCCATCTTTCCCAACCCCCACATGGGGAAACCAAGGCTTGGCAGGATGAGGCAACCAGCCAAAGTTCCCACGGCTGGGCCTTGGCAGAGCATGCATCCTTGCCCGGGTCTGTCTGGCTCCCGCTGGACCACATCGCATCACTTCTTGAATCGCTGCACTGTTGTCTTGAGCGAGTGCTTAGCAAAGTGTCTGACCCCTGCTGAACGCTCAGGATTCTGGTCCCTCTTTGTGTCATCTCCAACCCTGTCTGTGATCCTGCTCCCTTCCCCCCACCTCCACCTGCACACCCAGTAAGGTCTTTAATATATGTCCCTAATAGGCATGTATTCTTATAAAACACATGGTAGCATTTGGTTGTGAATGTGTTTTAAACTGAAAAGATTGCATTATATTATGAATCTCATTCAATTGTTTCCCTTTTTTCTCTCAGTGCTGTGTTTTTAAACTCTGTCCAGGGGATGGTCTGTAAATCAAAATCTTTGCTGCTGACATGGTACCCGTTATATATATCGGGGGCACCTGTTATATTGTATAAGTATATTACATCGTCCTTATTTATTCCTGCCTCCACCCCTTACATCCACAGGGACCACCAACACGAAGATATTCATTCGTATCCTTTTTTTGAACTTACAAAAGAATTTCTCTGGGATCCCTGGGTCAAAGGGCACACACTGAGTATCGCCAGATGATTTTCCAGGGTGGCTATTCCAGATGCCAGTTCTACCAGCACTGAACGAGTTCCCTTCTCTCCTCATCCTCACTAACACTTGGTATTATCTATTTTTTCTTATTTTTTCTTGTCACTCTCTCTGAGCAACCTGAAGGTTCATAGGGATTCGATGCAGGCTTCTGTCATGAGCACCTCTGCTAATTCTACCTGCCACAGGGGCAGGAATGAGTTTATTGCAGCCACCTCAGGAGTATCAGGGCCTCCCGGGCCCCTTGTTCCCTGATCCCCCAAAGTCTTGAATGTCCCTAGCTTTGCTAGGCCCTGCCTCTAAAACGCACAAGGCTTGGTGTTCTTGGTAGCACTTACGAAGGTGACATGTAAGCTGGTGTTTCATGACCTGAGACTGGTTTGTGCCGCTAGCTTCTCTGTTGTGCTAACAAATGCCCTCACCTGATCCCTTAAGGTCCTACACCATCTGACTCCCCACCAGCCCTCTGACCTCTCTCCTTCACTCTCCCATCTGCCACACCCGCTGCCTCAGGGCCTTTGCTTCTGCTGTTCTCACCTGTAGGACCGCTCCTCTCTATTCCTATTTCCCTTTCATGGCCCATGTGATGTCTCCTTCATCACACTTTTCACATAATTAATTATGCATGCAAGTACACAAACAGTTCCATATCAGTGGTGTTATAAACTGGATAATGCTCTCTCCCAACAAGTTCCAAAAAGACAGAAACCATGTCAGTTTCATGGGCCCTGGATCCCTAACACTCGACTCAGTGTCTAGCACATAATAGATGCTTAGAAAATACCTCTTGAGTGCATTAGAGAATAAGGCCTGGACATTCTGATCCCCAGCTATCTAAATCCCAGGAATTCTGGCCAGTACCAATACAGGGCATTCCGAGGAGATTCTTAAGTGCTCTAAAGGGAGCAGGGGAGGAGCAATCGTGCAGGTGGTGGCCACTGTAGCACTGAGCTTCACCTCTGCCTCCTATCTCCACTGCCCTGCACACCCCTGACTTCACTGGACAGACTCCCTGCTGCCCACCTGAGACTCTGTCTCTGGTCTGGGCTGGGGCTCCTTACCCTTGGGCTTGTTGATTGGAGGGGCCAGCGTTCTCGTTGCAGAATTGAGGCACGATTGGGGCGCAGACGGCAGGCAGCAGGACCCGCACGGCCCCACTGGGCAGTGTCGGGAGCTCTGAGGAGGTGCTGATGAAGACGGTGACGTTCTCCATCGGGGCAATGGTCCCCAGGTTGACCACGAACAGGATCCGCTCCAAATCCTCATCCAAAGCCAGCTTTCCCGGTGTGTAGGAATGAGGCATGATGGGAACCCCCTCTTGCAGAGTGTTTCCTAAGTGCCAGGCTTGGAGTCAGCAGCTGAGCATATAATATCTCTAGTGCCCTCTAAGCATGCTGCATGGTAGGTCTGAGTAGCCGGTTTTGCTGATGGAAAAACAGGCTCAGCCTGGGGGTGCACCTTGCCCAAGTTACTCAGCAAATCACTCATTTGTTGAAGAAAGATATAAACCCTCATGGGTCTAAGACCAGGCCTGTGTATATTCCGCTATAACCTCTCGGGAGTGGGAGACTTAGACCATAAAAACCCCAACAAATGGTCACATCTCCATCCACAGACTCTACTTCCCCCCAAGAATCACATACAAGCATCCCCCACCTTTGGGAACCATGCTTTTGCTCATGTTCTGTCCTTTTATCTGAAAGGCCCATCCCCCATTCCTACTTACCCAGTCTTACCTATCCATCCAATCCTTTCATGAACACCTCCCTGGCCCCCAGTGTGTGCCCCTTTTTCCATCCTCTGACATAAATCAGACCTCTGTTGGCACAGCCACCTGCCACCTCCTATCATGGTCACTCCTAGTCACATCTCACCTATTCTTTCAGGCTCTGAGTAGTCCCGACAACTTGAGGGCAACTTTGCATCTTACACATGATGACTGCTCATTAAAAGGTTCCTGAATGTCTTAACAATCAGGTGACAACTTTCATTTTGATCATAGAGTCAAAAGTAAGAATTTCTTATATCATATGATACTTGGTCTGGATTCAAGCCTAGGCTCTGGCAATAATGCCAATGGTGTGTGACCTTAGGCCAATCACTCACCCTATCTGAGCCTCAGCATCCTCAATACACAGGCATCAGTAACCATGATTTGAGTACTTAACTCGGTAGTAGGGACTGTGTTGAGTACTCTGCATGCATGCTTGCTGTTGGGCTTTGGTTGTGTATAATTATGAATTCTCTTTTATGGGTGAAGTTTAATTCCTTATCTAAGCTCACACCACTTGCAAACACCAGGATAGGGAGTCAAACCCTGATATGATTCATTCCATAACCTCTGCGCTTAAATGACCAGCTATTCTGTTTTGTAGAAATATCTTAAAACCCTCCCTTTTTTTTTGGTCTCCTTTAATCTTCACTATGCTTTTGAGGTGAGAACAGGAGAGATTATTCTATTTTACAGACAGTAAGCGAGGTTCAAGAGGTTTAATCACTGGCCTGGGGTCATACAGGATTCCTGACTCTTAGTTTAGTGCTCTCTCTACCCTATCCCATCACTGCCCTTTCAGCCTGCCTGAGACTCCAGCCAGACCCAGGCTCTGACACAGCCTTTCTGGCTTCCTTACCTGTGACAGCTGTGGCTCGAATTCGGGTAGCTTTGATGTGGCCGCTCTCCATCTTGGCTTTGTCCTTGATCTGTACTGTTACTATGCGGTCAGCAATGACTGCCTCAAAGCCGATCACCGTGGTGTACTCATCCAGTGGGTACACGAAGAGGCCTGTGGGGCAGCACCCAGCATCATGGGGTGCCCCAGCCTCACCCTGCATGACCCACCCCAGGGAAGGAACCAAAACCTTTGACCTGTCAGATGGAAGGATGGTGCCCACTGCCACTCAGGGGATGCCAGAAGAGGACTCAGGCTGGAACTTCATGGCTCTGGGGCCAGGCAGGGTGAGTGCAGCTGCAGGCATTGTATGGGCAGTGGTGCAACAGGAAAAGGGACAGCCGTTCCCCTGTCGCAGCCAATTCTTACTCTGCAGGACCGTGAGGCCTGTGGCCAGGGCTTCTGACTTTTCAAGAGAGAGTGGGAATCTGGATTTTTATGTGACCTGCTATGTGGGCCTAATAAAACACATCTGTGTGGTGAATTGGCTACTGGTGCCACCTGTAGCAAATCAGTAGACTCGTCTGGGCCCTGCAACCTTTCCTAGCCTGGTGACCTCAGATAAGACATTTAGCTTCTCTAATCCTCACAGCCCCATCTGTAAAATGGGGATAATCGAGCTAAACTCAGGATCATCATGAAAATAGCTACCACTTATTAAGCTATGTGTCACAGTGTGTGCCCTGCATTTTTATACTTTAGTTCTCAAATTTTCAGGGCACATGAATCACCGGACCGGGGGAGGGGGATGTCGTCTTGTTAAAATGCAGATTCTGATGTAGTTCTGAGGAGGGGCCTGAGATCTGCATTTCTAACCAGCCCCTGAGTGATGCCCATGGTTTGGGGACCACACTCGGAGGATCAAGGTTGCACCTTACTTCATCTGCCCGCTAATACTGGGACAGCACAATGCTGAGCCCATGATGAGCCCTCCACAAACCCGTCCCTCTGAGCCTCGGTTTCCTCTTCTATAAAATGTGGGGGAAACACATGGAAGCCAAAGGAATTGTCCCAAAGATGTTCAGCAATTTAGTCTCCTGGGGCCCCAGTGGGTCCCATTTTAAGCCACCCTCTCTAGGTTTTTTTAAACTGAAGATCAGGTTCATTTGCTCTGCCCAGGAGATTTTGAAGGGGAAGAAAGTTTCCCTAAAGGTTCCATTTTGGAACTGAAATGGTTTCAGAACCTCAGGTTGGGCTGGAGGGTGGGGCCCCAAGACATGAAGCTTGGGGGTTAGGAGGCCCCATCACTGTGTATGACAAGGAACCCTAATCACAACCAGCTTTTACGCAGCAACCTCCTGGCCGGCCTTCCTGTAGCTCCCTTAAGGAGAGAGGAGTTTGATTTACAAAGGATTCTTACAGGCAAACATCCATCCACAGTCCTAAATGCTCCCCCGTGGATGATTTATATTTGCAGACTGTTTTATCCCACACTGTCCTTCCTCACACATTACGTCATCTGTTCCTTCTACAAACTCTGGCATCCAGACAGGCAGAGGAGCATCCGACTTGCAGCAGGACAGCGGCTTTTCTAAGGTCACAGGGACAAGAGCCACTCCTGGCTTCCTCTGAGTCTTGAGTCCTCTCCTACTATGAGGTTCCCTAGAGAAAGTGGAGGACTGGACATTTGGCACGGGTGGGCGTGCCTTGAAAACCTAAAATGGCTCTGGGACAGTTGGCTGGAGCCGAGTCCAAACGTGAGCTCAAATCCTAACCGATGTGCAACCTGCTTCGAAGCCTGCAGGCCAGAAACGGTACCCCTATTTACAGGTGAGGAAACCGAGACTCAGACAGGTGACACGACTTGCCCAATATCAATCAGCTAGTCCACGTCAGGGTGGGAATTCCACATGGAGGAGGGGGTGGCCCTGGGGGAAGCCCCGCCAGGAGTCCTCACCTTGGAAGGGCTGGGCCTCCAGGTTGCCGTAGGTGAGGGAGGCGGTGAGTCCCAGGGCATAACCACTGACGAAGGAGGTGACATCAGACGTGGTGAGGGGCAGGGCTGCCCCTGTGACCTGGTTCAGCAGACCAGGCATCCCGCTGGCTCCTCAGCCTTCAGAGTCTGCAGGAGACAAGAAGGTCAGGAAGGCTCCCCCCCATTTCTCCTCTACCCAGTTCTCCCACTGCAGACCCCCAAGTCAGTGTTATTCTCTTCATTTTCCCCAATCTCCTCCCAGTTAGTGACTCATGATAATGTTCAATCACCTCTAAGAAAAGAAGGGGTACCTCCATTTTTTTTT
>CM053502.1:8833552-8852889 GCA_028627145.1 Eidolon dupreanum | reverse complement strand
TTTCAAGCGTGGTCGGGAGCACTTCCGTATGCTTCTTGCCCTCTCGTCTCTGATGCTTTCTTCCCAGAAGAGGATAATGCATTTCTAGTCCCTGAAACCTGCAGGCCAGCCTGGGATACTTTGCGAATACACACACACATACACAGAGAGAGAGAGATTCTGGTAATCCTCAAAATAGCCCCTGGAAGCTTTTGTTGTTTGTTTTGTGTCAAGTCATCAAACATGTGAGTGTCTTCTCTGTTAGACAAGGGGTCTCAATAGTGAAGATGAGCACTAACCTTACCATCATGAATCAATCCTATATTCTGCATTTGTGAGACCATTAAAGATTTGTTCAATGCTACCTAGGGGTGAAGTTGAGTGCTATGACGGCGTCACTAGGGTGTGGGGTAGGAAGTTAGAGGAGGCTTCTTTGAGGAGGTGGCATACAAGCTGGAGCACGAAGGAGGCATCCAAATGTTTAAGGAACAGGGCAGAAGAGGAGCAGTCGGAGACAGGGCAGCAGGTGCAAAGCATGGGAAAGGGCACCATGGACCCAAGGAAGATAAAGGAAATAAGACTGGCTGGGACAAAGTGAGAGTGGCCCATGCTGAGGAGAGGGGCAGGCAGGAGGGGATAAGAAACAGTGAGGTCACCTTGGGGTTGAAATTTTACTCCGAGAGCCATGGACCGTCCTTGAAAGGATGAAACATGCTTTTGTGTACATGTTATGGAGATCAACTTGACCATTGAGTAGTGAATGGGTTGGAGCACGGTGGGCTGGGAGAATGTCCCTGGGATGCTATTGTGGTGATAGAAGTAAAAGATGGCGGTGATGCAGAGCAGTGAATGGGTTGGGTGTGGAAGTAAGGGAAAGAGAAGAATCAGGGTGCTTCCTAGGTCATGGGTTTGTGCAATTAGGTAGGTGATGGTGCCTTTCACAGAGGTAGGGAAGGCCAGGGGAGGACCAGGTTGGTGGAGGTCTAAAACTCTGTTTTGAACATGAGTTTATGACAACTCATGTATCCAGGTAGAGTATGCAGTTGGATGTATGAGTTCGGAGGTCAGATGACACCAAGTTGAAGATCAAATTTAGAAGTTATAAAGCTATAGATGGTAATTAATACCATGCAACAGGACCTCCTGTGGGCTGAGAGCTGGTTGGGCACCACTTGCAAGTTCCATGAGAGCAGGGACCATACCTGTCATTGTCATTGGTCTATGCCCCCATCAACTACCATCCAGCACATAGTAGGTAGTTTGGTAAGTCATTATTGAAGACTGAAGAGGGAAGATGCAGAAAAATCCAAAGACACAACCTCTTTCTTCAAGAAGCTCATGTTATATGAGGCCTCCCTGAAGCAAACCCAGACTAAAATGCAAAGGGCAAACAACTGCAAAACCAGTTTGCAATCTGGAACCATTCTCGAGAGCCAGGGTTGAGATTTACCTTAGCTTCACAGAGCCCGCCTTGGTGGGTGGTCCAAATTAATGGGCTAAGTACACTTGTTGAGACCACACATTTCCAAGTTCCTTAGAAGTATCTGTTTTATGCTCTATATCAGATACATAGTCAGTGGGTTTATACACCATTTGGTTTCACTTTCCTGTAGCATATTGTGCATGTCTTTGCTACTACACTTGTTTTACTGCACTGTAGTCCTTTACTTTGTAGATGTCTTTACCATTCTCCTTAACAACATCCCCTCCATCCACAAAACTGCCAGCTTTGCAAAGGTAGGGGGATTTGCCTTCATAATTCCAGAAGTTGGCTGGGTGCTGGGCATGAGACAGGTAGTAGAGAACTGATGCCCATACTAAATAATAGAAGCTCAGTGGGTTTATTGAATTAATGAATTCTTAGCTATTTATTGAAGCAAATTCTCTAAGGATCTCTCTTAGGTAATGCTTCTCAGAATTATTATATATGACCCGATAGCAATTGAACTACATTTAGGGTTTTAAAACTCACTACGTGGAGGCTGGGTGATCCGGAGTAAGTTTTTTAATCTCTCTCTTCTAAACAGAACCTAGAATTGGTCTGCCTGATGTCCTGCTGTCTGTAGCATGTATGAATTTATACATGTTTATTGAGGTGGTGTGATGCGTCTGCCTGAGCAAAAGCTAATGCAGGACACTTAGGTAATTGCAATCTCTGCTTGGGGAAGAAGACTGTGTGCAGAAAGCTTTGGGCGCCAATGCCCAGGACCAGAGAAGAAAAATATGTAAAGTACTTGGTTGAGAAAGGCATGGAAACAAAGAGTATGCTATTATTATGATAAAAAAAAATAATCAAGCTATCCGTGGTCAGTTCATCAGCAAGCACTGTTGATTCTTCCTCCAAATTAGCTCTCAGAGCTACCCACCTCTCACCACCCCCCTCCCCTCAGCACCCTCCCCCTGGACTCCGCAGCAGTCTCCTTGCTGTTCTGCTTCCCCTATTGCTTTAATTTATATTTTAAAAATATAAATTAAACCCCATCCCTGCCCTACTTAAAACACTTGGGGGATTACATCACACTCAAAATAAAATCCACACTCCTCACCCTGGTCTTGAGTGATCTGTCTCAGCTCTCACCTCTCTCTCTCCAACCTGTGTGCCTACCACTTACTCTCTTCTCAGCTCCTCCAGCCCAGCCCCTGGGGCCTCCCCGACACTGCTTCTGCCTGAAATGCTCTGTCGCTCACTTTTAGCAGGATAGCTCTTGGGTCTCAGCATAAATGTCACCTCCTCAGAGGATCCCCAGGTACACCTTCCTATTATTTTCTATATTTGAACAGTATCTTGCTTTATTTCCTTAGTAGCTCTTCTCACTATTTTTAATTTATTTCTCTGTTCATTTATTGATCATCTCCCTTCCCCCTAGATCTCAAACTCCACAAAGAACAATTACCATGACATATTTATTCCCCAGTGTAGCTGCAGGATATAGCACAGTGCCTGGCACACAATAGCCGTTCAATAAATAGTCATCGTATGAACAAATTCTCCTGATTCTGCATGGAACCCAGCAATGGAGGGGGGAAGTGGCTATTTTAGCATCTTGAAGCTTTGGCTTTGAGAGCACTGAACCTAGTATAGGCAACAGTTTGAGCACCAATAAAAACTGCACCCAGTCCTTGGTAGTAACCTCAAGGATGTCCAGTGTGGGATTGTCTGAAGGACAACCCTCTGACCCCAGCACTTCCAGAAACACTTAAAGGAAGGGACTTTGTGGGGTTCTCAGGTCCTACACAGTTGTGGGGCAGGGGGGCAAGCTTGTAGGTTTTGTGTATTCATGTTAATGACATTGGCTAATGGTTGCTCACCTTCATTTTGGCCCTTTGCTCTCAGTGGTAAATAAATTTGCATTTGGATAAGTCTGTCTGCATCCCTGTCAGTTCTGCACCTCCAACCTGGGAGTCAGTCGCAGCTGCCCTTCTATGGTTGGCTCTGATAGAGGCAGAGGGCCTTCACGAAACAACACGACTTAGTTCTGGGGAAAATGCATGCACAGAATCATTTCTCGCAACTTGTTTTCTGTTACTCCTGTTTGTGGGCATTAAATGGCAAGTGTAACCTGGCAAAAAGCATAACTTTGAACGGGCTTCTGATGGAAAGTTTCTGACATGTGCCGGGTCTTCTCTTTCAAGGTGAAAAAGGATGGGATGGTACTTAGGAACCAAGGGGTGCCCCTTCACCTATCTAACTCCTGGGTGCCCTAGACACGGCCAAGGTGAGCACTTGTCCACTTCAGGCTCTGATCCCCACTCTGGAACCAGAGGGAACAGCCTGTGTTGACAGAGGTCCAGGCAAATATAACCACATAGCCCTCCTCCTTATCAAGGGACATTTCTGTCTGGGTGGGAAGGGGCAACGGGAGAGGCTGGGACTTGTGGCTTGCAGGCCGATGGTGGCCCACAGCGGTCTCTGTGGCACATGGGCTAGCAGCTGCTGCCGTACTTTCTCAGTTGTACTTGTGAGAATGTATCGACACCTTCCTTGGCAGACTTAGGGCAAGTGGCTTGAGGTCTCTGGACCTCCTGTGCAAGTGGGGACAACGATACCTGTGTCATAGGTGGTTGTGAAGACAGAAGTGATCAGGTAGGCCAAGGACCCGGCACAGTGCCTGGCACAGGCTGAGCTGCCCCTGCCCCCACCCCCGCCTTGATCTCAGCCTTTACGACCAAACATAGTCAGTGGCAGGTTCACTCTCAACAGGCTGCCAATCCCGTTTACTGAGCATCCACATAAGAACACATCACATATCTTAGCAGCACTGTTCATAGTATGCACGGTGACACTAATGCGAACAGCTATGATTTAAGATGCACTCTCCAAGTTCCAGGAAATTTTCATCTATCAACAGATCTTGTCTGCACAATAGCCCTGCAAGATAAGTCTTTATTATGATCTCATTTTGTAAATGAGGATGCTGAGACTCAGAGAGGTGAAGAGAATTAGAGGGCAGAGCTAAGATTTGAACCCAGGTTACCTGCCTATCTCCTCAGCACCATGCTTTCTCTGCCTCCATCTGCCTGGGACCTTTCCGTGACTGGCTTTAATTGTGACTCCCCCTCCCCACCGAGGAGCTTCGCCTCTGTGGTGACAGTCACTGCAGACAGGCATGTGAACAGGCCTATCAGTAGGATAAATTGATCTGTGGCTCCCTGGGCTCTCGAAGACAATTCATTGCAATGACACATTCCCAGCAATTTGAAGATGGTTTTTCTCCCTCAAAGACTTTGTCCCTCTGAGGCTGGATCCCAAGCCCAGTCCCCAGAGAATGGAGAAGCCTGGTCTGGCATCCCTAGGAGCTAGGCTGTTGCCATGGCGTCTGCCTTAGCTCCTCTGAGGTCCAGCCAGTGTGGTCCAGATAAGCATCAGATCACGCCAGGCTGGTGGCAACGTTGCCAAGGGGATGCCGACCTCGAGATGTTCTGATGCTGTGAATACCAGAGACTAGCCAATGGGAGGCAGGGACAGGGGTTCAGAAGGGCCTCTCCCTCCTAGGGGCTGGTCTTCTGCTCCTGAAGTGTCCCTGCCTGTTGATATCTCCCAAAGTGCCTAGCACCGTGCCTGGCATAGAGTATACACTCATTCATTCGACTGAGCTTACTGAACACACCTATGTGCCTAGCACTGGGATGCAAGGAGAAAGCGAATGCACACACAGCGCTGACCCTGATGGAGCTTACATTTTAGCTGAAGAAGGAGCTGCTAATTAAGGTAAAAGGGCGACTGTGACAAATGTCCCCAAGAGAGCTACATGGTGCTTGTCCAAAACAGAGGAATCTGACCTAATCAGGGAGTGAGGAGGTCTCCTTGAGTGGAGATTCCAATGAGCAGGCGCTAACGAGAGGAGGAGGAGGAAGAACAACGGCCAAGGGAACAGCACATGCAAAGGCTGACGGGACACATGGGACAGGATGAGGATCAGACTCTGCGGGGCCATGGAGACGGCGCTAGGGAACCTGACTTCAATCTCGAGAGCAACAGGAAACCGCCAGAAAGCTTTAAAGCAGAGTGCAATGTGATCGGATCCGTTCTGAAACGATCACATAGCTGCCGAGAGAGGGTTTGGACGGAAGGCCCTCTGAGTGGGAATGCAGACATCAGAGGTGGTGGGAAAAGTACTCAATAAACATTTTGAAATTCTTTTCCAGATCTGAACCCTGTCTCCCTTGTCCATCGCCACCACCATCATGGCTCAGGCGACTTCATCTCTTTCACACAGTTCTGACCAGCGCCTAACTGGACTCTTGGCCTCTGCGATTTCCCATCTGTCATCCGCCTCACCAAGGCTGGCGGCGTTCCCAGTCCCAACCTCAAGTCCGAGCATGTTCTCCATGGATTGTGGGGTGGGTTTCTGTGTCTTCCTTCCTTCAGCCTGAAATGAGGGCCTCTCTCTTTGCAGTTACAATTCCTCCCCTCTTCCCACTCCCCTTGCCGAGCTCCCCTCCAGCTGCTGGAACTTAGGGTGACTTTTATTCCCAGGTGAGCTCTCTGCCTGGAATGCTGTTTCCTCCTTTTAGTTTGGGCAGTTCCGCTTCATCCTTCAAGAGCCAACCCAGGAGAATCCTCCTTGATGGCCCCAGCCCTGTATCTTTTCTTTATCTTGGTCCAGATCTTGATGTATTTCCACTCTGCCTCTTTAGGTGAGGGAGAGAATTGATATCGTTTGGAGCATCTACCCAGACCAGGCTCTTAAAAGTACGTAAACTTATTTAATCCTGGTAACAATTGTCATGTAAAGAAGATATTATTATTTCCATTTTAAAGACGAGAAGATCAAGGCTCAGAGAAGAAAAATAACTCATTCAAGTTTACACTGCAAGTAAGTAGCAGAGTCGGGGTCTGTCTGCCCTGAAAAATCCAGTCTCTTAATATCATGGCATCTGCCCCTCCTTGAGTAGGGCTGGGATGCGGAGGTGTCATTTGGCCTCTTGAGGTTCATTGTATTTGGGAAGGAGAGGAGTCAAGAAACAATGTAACTAAATACAGGCAAAACTCTTATTCCCTCTGTATCTGCTCCTTGCTGAGGCGTCTCTGTCTTAATGAAATTACTACTGGGTGTTTATTTGTCATAAGCATTTATATGTTATGTATCATTTATATGTTATAAATAACATCAACATATTTATTGTACATGTACATGTGTCAGGCTCTGTGCAAGCTGCTTAGCGAGCATTATCTCAACAAAAACTTTACAAGAGCCCAGGAGGGGAGGTGCTGTGATTGTGCTCCTCCTGTGGGGAGGAAACTGAGACTTAAGTCTTCATCTACAACGAGAGTGACTGTCATGGGCTGCCCCCAAGCCCATAGCCCCTACCTCTATGAAATATGCCTTGCATATGTGCAAGGAATGGTTTACCCTGGGTCTCAAGGTCATTAGGGGCTCAGCCACTTTTGTGGGCCCCCTAACTGTTCCCAGAGCCTGAGCTCCACTGCTGCCCCCTGCCCAGGGTCTGCAGACGCTTCTGGAGTTCCCTGGCAGAAAGGAAGCAATCTTCATTGTAGTTCACTGTACTTCATATATTCATCCATTCATCTGTCCATCCAACAAACATTTTTTTAGAACCTACTGTGTGCTTTGCCCTACTATGTGATGGGACTATGGCAGATCAAAAAGATATGGCCCTCAAGGAACCCACAAACCAGTGCTATTTCCTGCCTACCAAAGCTATCAGAGTGCAGAGAGCAGTTGGAAAATCTGATTTCTGGAAAGGCCCAATGACACATATTGAAGGTTGGCAGCCGGTAGGCATGTCCAGAAGGTCCTTATTTTTCCTTCCTCTGGTAAGGGCAGATGCTGTAAATTGATAGAAAAAGGAATTAGCTCAGCTGTTGCTTGCCCCTCATGGACGCCAACAATTAGGAAATATCTTGCCGAGTCTGGGCAGTGTCGTTATGATTGGATTTCCCCTGGCTCAGGCAGCTTGCGGAGATTTTTCAAGAGGCAGATTGTCCCAGCTCCTCTGTCAGCATCAGCTCCGGAGGCATCTCTCAACATTTCACCCTTCCCGTTGACACTTCTGCCAGTGGGGTGGTTGTATGGGTAAACTCTGCCTTCCTAAAGAAACTATCGTAACAGCTGGCATTTATTCCATGCCTTCTGTGGACCAGGTTCTATGTGAGTGATGCCACCATTCCCACCAGTGATCCTGGAATGTAGGGGGTATTCCCCATTTTACAGACAAAAACATTGAGGCTCATTGAGGGAGGGCACCTTGCTCAAGTTCAGACAGCCAGGCAGCGGCATGCTGGGCCAGGAGCCCACTTATATTGACAGTTATATGCCATATGCCATATTGTTTCCCAGCTAGGCAGCCCTGCCTGCAGGCTAAGCATTGTACAAAACTGCAATGTCTTCTAAGTTGCTGATCCCTTTGCTTGTGGGGGTTAAGGAGGTCTGAGTGCGTCAGAGAGACACAGAAAAGGGAAATGGGAGGCCTCTAGCTACAGCTCTCAGCTTATGTGAAGATAGAGTCTAAAAGTTTGGAATCTGGAATCCATTTGCCTAAGTAAGATGGTGGTTAAATTTCCAGACCGGCTGCAAAATCCCATTTGACCCCTAAAGCCATGGGGGATTACAATAGTATTTCAGCTGCACCCAAATGTCACTTATAACACTGTTGCTGCAGGAAATGCATCCCGAGGTTTCACTCATGATACCAGCAAGGTCTCTCTCCACCTCAATGTCCCCCACACTGAGCCACAGCCTCAGAGCTTCTCCCAGAGGGGATGGATGGGGGCTTAACTCCTCATCCATAAGGGAGACCCCTCTGAACCCTGGAGAACTCTCCCCATTTGTCAAAGACAGTGCCTGACGCACAGTAAGTTCTCAGTAGATGTTGACAAAACAAGAAAGTGAGAGATGAGGAGACAGTGGGCAGGAGGGGAAGTAAGAAATCAGGAAGGGAAAGAGAGATGACAGACAGCAAAGCAATAGCTTTGATTACTGCTCAGGTGTTTTGAGGGGCAGATTTCAGAGGCAAGCCAGCCAGACATTCCCGTGCTATACTTGGCCTCCACCCACGTAATTTTGCTTCCGGCTGTCTGGCCTGTCTCAAAGATAAAGAGTTCTTCAATAAGCAGGGAGACCAGTTTATCTGCTGCCCTCTGTCCGGATGTACACCCTGTTATACCAGCAGCAGCCCCTCCAGGCCCAGGCTGCCAGTGAGGGGCTATAAGGACTGATACTTATGCCTCACAAACGACTCCTTCCCATCCTGGGTGTCCATTTGCCCTTTTCTGATGGAAGAGACTTAGTCTAGCAGACAGGCATCTCTGGGTGTTGCCATGGTGATGGCTGTGATGTCACTTGGGAGTAAATCAAATTGCAAGTCTCAAAGTCGAACCGCTCCATGTTGGGAGGGTTGTTAGGAAGCGGGAAAGAGTCGATGAGGCAAGAGGAATTGCATGGTGGACCTGCACCTTGTCTGTCCCCTACCTCCCCTCCCGCTTTGTCACCTGAGATGGGGCTCCTTTATTCATTCAGTCATGCAAATATTTTTTTGAGTACATACTATGTGCCAAGTACCATGCTAGATGCTGAGAATGGAGCTGCAGATAAGACGATGAGGTCCCTGTATAGCTGCATAGTTTACAGTCAAGTGGGAGAGACAGGCACATCTAGAATTACCCAATAATATGTCATTACCATTGTGATTCATGCTATGAAAGAAAGTATAGGAAGCATATTAGTTTACTAGGGCTGCCATGACGGAGTACCACAGACTGAGTGGCTTAAACAACACAAATGTATTTCTCACAGTTCTGGAGATTAGAAGTTCAAGATCAAGGTATCAGCAGGGTTGATTTCTTCTGTGACCTCTCCTAGGCTTATAGATGGCCATCTTTGCCCTGCGTCTTCACATGGTCTTCCCTTTGTATGTGTCTGTGTCCTTTTCTTTGTACAAGGACAGAGTAGGCTCAGGTGTGGTAGATTACATTATTTGCCTTCAATTCTCCCTCCCTTCCTGGCTCTGGCCATGGCTTCCTTTCTGTGGGAGTAATAATATTTTTCTACCCCATTGTTTTTGGTCTTAACTATATGGCTTACTTTAATAGGATGTTAGTGGATGTAACACAAACAGGGACTTTAAAATTCTTGCATGATTGGGCTTACACTCTTATACATCTTCTCCCTGCCATGAGAAAAACATGCCCTGGTTAGCTGCTGGTCCCTGGAGAATGAGGAGATCTATAGAGAAGACTGGAACCTGACTGGGAGCCTACAGAAGGATTGTCCCAAATAATCCATAAACATGTCATCAGGAAACATAAATGTTTGTTGTGGTAAGTCACTGAGGTTTTGGGGGGAGGTGGTTGTTACACAGTATTATCATAGTAATAGCTGACTAATACACTAAGCAAGAGATGCAGTTGGCTTAAATTAAGGTGATGACAATGGGGCTGGAGAGAAGTAGGCAGAGTCAAGATATATTTTGTAGTTGTTAACATATAGGTGGCATTTAAATCTTGGGATGGATTCACTAGAAACAGAGTGTGGAATAAGGACCAGAATTAATTCTTGAGAGATTCCATCAACCAAAAGTTAGGTAGTGCATTACTCTGCTTTAACTACCATAAAAGAATAGCAGACTGGGTGGTTTAAATAATAGGAGTTTATTTTCTCACAGTTTTGGAGTCCGGAAGTCCAAGATCAAGGTACCAACAGGGCTGGTTTCTGGCAAGAAAGAGAATTTCCTGGCTTGCAGATGGCTGCCTTCTTGCTGTGTCCTCACATGGCCTTTTCTCCATGCACGAGCACTCCTGGTATTTCTTCCTCTTCTTAAACGGACACCAGTCCTATTGGATTAGAGCCCCACCCTCATGACCTCATTTAATCTTAATTATCTCCTTGAAGGTCCTATCTCCAAACACAGTCACAATGGGGGTTAGGGCTTCAACATGTGAATTTTGGGGAACACAATTCAGTCATAACTGGTAACATCTCCTAAGGGCCAGGCACTGGGTGCAAAAATAAAACCTGCAAATTCTCTTAAGATTTAGACGAGGAAGTCAAATGGCATCATATCCACTGCATTTCATCCGTCAATGTCATACAGCCAGCTCAGATTCAAGGGGCAGGAGAAATAGAAGCCATCTCTTGATAGGGGGAGTGGCAAAGCCACATCTGCAAAAGGGCATGCAGGATGGGAGGGGCCGTGTGCCCATCTTTGAAAGTAAACATGACAGAGGCTTCAAGGATGAGTGAGTAGGAACCTTCAGAATTCTTTCTGGGCCTTTGGATACCACTAAGGGATTTGACAGTTATCTGGAGGCAGAACCACTTATAGGCCAAGGCATACCCAGTCTAGGTAGTTATTTGAGAATGTACATGCTTAAACCTACCTCAGCTCTGACAGGGACCTAGAATCGCCCTGAGTGTGAAAATGATGGGCCTCTCAGCATCTTCTAAAGGTGATGTGGCTAATGACATTGGAGATCTGTGTTTTACCTGCCCGGCCCCCATCTTTCCTTTCTATGATAATGTAAACCCAATGCTCTTTTTGTGAACTCTCCTCCTTCACTGTGGGCAGAATAGGTGGGGCTGTCAATCAAGGTGTCCCGCTTGTCACCCAGCCAAGAGGTGGACACAGGCCCTGGGACAACTCCCAGAACTTAAGTCTAAAGGGAAGTCGCATGAAGACAGAGATAGGATGAACACAGTTCACAAACAGGGCGCTGGCAGGGACTATGCTTTACTTCCTGCTGCCTGGATTCATGGTTTCTTGTCCTTTCTGAGAACTGATTTGTTCCTTTGTTTTAGTTCTTCCCTTGATCTGTAAGCTTTCCCGCATCTTCTCGGTGAAGTTCTTTGCGGAAGTGAGTCAGTGTGGATTTCTGTTCCGTGCAATCAAAGATCCCTAAACATCAGTCTTGGCTGCGGAAATCTGACAAGGCACTTTTTGCCATGGCGACATAAAGAAACTTTGACTCAGGAAAAGCCTCTCTTCAACTATCCCCTGGGGAGAGGCAGTTGGAATGCGCTCCATCACGACAACTTGCAGGCATTGCGTGGCTTTCCCCCCTGCAATGCCTTCATTACATGAGGGTGAGACAGGTTTCCCAGCTTGCTCTGAATTTCTTGTCTCTGTTCATTCAAGGTTGCTGCAGAGGCTCCTGCTGTAAGGGGAAGGGTCCTGGACTATGTGTGACAGCGTCAAAGAAATGAAGCTTCGAGCAAAGCGAAGGCCACCGCTGGCCCTCCTGATGGAAGCCCTGGCAGAGCAATGTGCCCAAAGTCACTGCCAGAGACTCAGGGAAGCATTGGTGAAGAAGAAACCAGGTGACTATTTCTCCAACTTGCTAGCTGTGTGACCTTGGGTGAGTTGCTGTGATGCTCAGTTTTCTTACTTGTCAAGCTAAGAGAAATGATAACCCTACCACTTAAAGGTTGTTGAGAGGACTAAGTTCATAGATATATGTCAGAGTTTTCTGGAATTTGGTATTCATATCACTGGCGTCACATTAGATAATTTCAATTGTTATACAAATAAGCAGATTTTATTTTAATAGTTGTACATTTATTTCTATGGATATAAAACAAACAATGAGCACCCCGTGGCTGCAGTTTTGTGGATGTTATTCTTTAGGATGAAGCCAAGTTAAAAGTTAATCATTTTAAAGGAAAGTATTCAGTAAATAATAGGGCAAGTGGGAAAAGTAAGTGCCGATCATCAGGCAAATGCAGCTTTGGGCATGGTGTTTACAGAAGTGGCGTCAGATAGATGAGCGTAGCTGGTGAGGGTATACAGGGCAATGGGGACCAGGCCTGTCTGGATCTAGGCCCGGCGGGGTCAGACCTTGGAGATCCCTATGGAATATTCTGCCTCAGGCAATGGCGAGGAGGTGTCTGAACCTTCCTCTGAGCAGGGCCTTTGGGGCTGGACTTCTGTTCACTTCCTGTTGCTGTTAAGGGTGGTGCCTGCTGTGCTCTGGGAAAAGAAACTCTTGTCCTCAACCCCCAGGGACAAGCTGTGCAACAGGGGCAGACGAGGGCGGCCTCCATCTGTGCACCCTCTGCCTCTGAGCTCATTCCTTGCTGATTCCTTCTCTCAAGTGGGGTATGGGCAGGAACAATGGGCTTTGGGATCAGGCAGGGCTGGGTTTAAATCCTGGCTCTGCCATTCACTGCCTCTGAGACCTTAGGTAAGTCCCCTCCCACTCTGAGCCTCAGTTTCCTCATCTGTAAGATGGGGGCAATAAACAGTTTTGGAAAAATGTGTTCCCCATCTAATTCCCCCCAAAAAGCTTGGAAGGGCAGCAGATAGGGATCATAATGGCCTGGTGATTCATGCAGCTGCTGAGAGGACAGATGAGACACCCTGTGACAGCACCAGCACAGGGCTCCATAAATATGCATTTCCTTAGCCTGCTAATACAAGGCTCCACTAAAATCCCCCAGCCTCAGTTTGACTATCTGTGGGAGAGAGTGGCCGTGGGAAGGCCAGGTGGGACCCCGTTCAAGATTCCTCCCAGCTCAAACACAATCTCCTCCCTGTGCTAGGCTCTGTTCTGCTCTGAGCAAACCTGGGAAGCAGAATTGGCTTTAAGTGTCTTCCACTTTCCCATCTTTTCTCCCATCTGTCTCAGGGTAGTGGGTTTAGAATCAGAGAGGCCTGTATTGGAATCTCAGCTCCATTACTGACCAGCCTGGTGACCTCACATAAGCTCCTCACTCGCCATGTGCCTCAGTTTCCTCACTTACAACATGAGGATAAAAATAGTGACTTGTGGGTTCTCAGGGGGAGTCAATGAGATGAGGAATATAAAAGGATCCAAGAGGGTTTCTAGCACATAGCAGGTAGCCCTGACACTCTTGTCCCTTCCTTTCCCAGCAGAAATTCAGTGTCTCATGTGCCGGAACTGCATTCCACAATCTTTCTTCAGTCTCAGAGACAATTCCATTGCACGCTTTCCACTCTCCTCTTCCCTTCTCTTCCCCCGTTTTCTTTTTTCTGTACTCTCCCACACCCTGCTGTGGATCTTACAGGAGGTGACCGAAGACAGGAAACTACTGCATATGTGAGTCCAGGGCTCTTGGCTGGGAGTGGAACTGGGGCAAGGGGCAGCTGGCTAAGTGACAGCAGCCTGGGAGGCGGGCCTTGGCATTGGCGAGTGAATGCAATTAGTACTGATGAGGCCCAGGGTTCCTTCTCCATATGGGCTTGTTAACTTGGCCATTGCACTCCTCTTAATAAATACTGATGGGCAGTGTTTGAGCAGGGCCTTGGCCCAAGGTGGGTGGGTAGGAAAAATAGGGGTGAGTCATAAAGATTAGCAACCACAATGGTAGCTATCACTTATTGAGTTCTCAGTGCGGTTATTCTGAGAGCTTTAGGTGCATTACTTTATGTAATCTTGACCTTTGCTCTTTAAGAGTTTATACTACTACTAATAGTTATAACTACTACTGTTTATACTTACCGTGCTCCAGGCATCATGTTAAGCACCGCATATCCATTTTCTCAATTATTTCCCCAGCAACTCTCTGAGGAAGACATCCATTACTATCCCCATTTTACAGGTGAGGGAATCGAGGCTCAAATAAGTTACTTGTGCTAGGTCAGTGCTTCTCACACCTTAGCGTACATGTAAAATAGCTGATGATCTCGTTCAACTCCAGATTATTCAGATTCAGCACGTCTAGGGTGGGGCCTGAGATTCTGCATTTCTAACAGGCTCCCGGGAGATGTGGATGCTGCTGGCCCATGGACCACACCAGAGTAGAGAGATCCTAGATCACCCTGCTGGAGGGTGGCCAGTCTGGGGTCTGAACCCACACTGTCACACAGATGTGGGGCCAACTTTGACTCTCACCATAATGAGAGTAAAAAGAGAATGTAGGAGAGGATAGGGAAGAGAGGGGCTATTTCTGACCAGAGGGTTGAAGGAAGGCTGTGTGGATGAGGGGTTTTGAGAAGCATCTTAAGGATGGATGGGAAAGGGCATCTCAGGTCAAGGGCTTCTTAGGTCATGAGCAAGAACATGGAGAAAGAAGAGTGGGATGCGTTTGGGGGACACGATTACCAAAGCATAGAATATGTTTTGGGCTGAATTGCATCTTCCCAGCCTCAATTTATATGTTGAAATCCTAACCCATGTACTTCAGAATGTGACTTTGAATAGAAATAGTGCCATTGCAGGTGTAATTGTTTAAAATGAGGTCATACTGGAGTAAGATGGGCCTCTAATCCATTATGACCAGTGTCTTTATGAGACATGGATATAAAGACACATGCACAGGGAGAACACCATGTGAAGACTGGAGTTTTAAACCAACTGTTAAGCCTCTTTAAATCAAGAAACTACCAGACGCTGGAAAGGACACCTGGAATAGACCCTTCCCTCACATCTTCAGAGGAAGTGTGGCCCCACTGACTTTTGATCTTAGACTTCTCACCTGCAGAACTGCAAGACAATGCATTTTGTTGTTTAAACCACTCAACCTATGGTACTTTGTTAAAGCAGCCCCAGCAATCGAATACAGCGCACCTGTTGGGTGCCTGTTATTGTGTGTGTTGGCAGATGATTTCCAGGGAGAAAAATGCCCTCTTGTGCTAGGAAGTATTTCTAAGTACTGATTTAAGTTCCTCTTCTTACCTGAGAAAGTCACAGTGGGGGAAACGGGGCAAGAACTACCAGGTATTGGGTCCCACTATATGTCCAAGTCTGTGCTGGGCACTCTCCATGTTTTAATATCATCCCCACCGCACTCTTAAATGGAAGGTCTTATTATCTTCATTTCACAGAGGATGAGACTGAGGGTCAGAGAGTTTAGGCCGCTTGCCCAAGAATTTGGTTTGTAGATATGAAATAGCACAACAGATATTGGGACTCAATGGTCTAATTTCTCCCATCCTTCCTACCATTATAGAATGCCTGATGATGAGAAAGGTGACCCAGAGCCGGGCCACACTTTGAGGAAGGGAACGAGTCCAAGATCAGGAGGTTGGCAAAGAGATCTGCCTGCGGAATTCTTACCATGTGAGATAACAGCCCCCTTATTGTTCAAGCTACTTTTAGTTGGACCATCTGTTGTTTGCAAAAGCATCCTCACAGAAGCAGTCATTTAAAATGAGCCAGGTCTTTAGGTCTAAGATATACTGCAAGTGTTGCATGTCAACAGGAGCTAATAAACAATACCCTTGTTTTTCCCCACCCACATTCTGAACTGATTGAGAAATAAGAACAAGAGAAAGGCAGATGAAGTCCCCAAACACCACCTTTACTAAAGATAAAGCTGCTATTAGAGAACGTGGCTCTGTCTGCAGGGAAGTGGGCTGCCTTATGTTGCACCCAGAATAGGCAGACTCGCCCACCCAGGTGTAGGCAGCTCTGGGCCATAGCAGGGACCGGAGGAACCAAGCAGAACCTGGCTCCCTGTGGGCAGCTCACTGCCAAGAGAGAGTCGGGGGGAGGTGCTGGGCTACTGTCCTCACATTCTCTATCCCAGAAACACCAAAGAGCTAGGTCACTCAGTGGGGAGGGCGTGTGAGGGGGAGGAGAGTGGTCAGCAGAGTCTAGATGGCGTTGCTTCTGGAGGGAAAGGGGTAGGGGAGGGGAGGTGTGGGGGAAGAATGAGAGAGCGAGCATGTAAATAGAGTAACTGTATAATATAAACTTATTTTTGTTTCAAAAATGAAAAGTAAACCTATGTGTGTTTATGTTTTATGAGCACAGACAGGCATGGAAGAGTGTAACCCGAGGTTGCCCCAAGGGGTGAGGGTGGAGGAGGGAGGGAAATATAAGTGGTGTATAAGGGGGTCGAGGCAACAAAGTACAAAGTTCTTGCCTACCTAGAGCTGCCAGTCCTATGGGAATGCTTGGACCACCTTCTATGATCCCATCTGGAAAGTGAGATAGGGTTAAGGGTTAGGGTGAGAACTCAGTCGTGCAGACATTTGAGTTCCCACCCTTCCATCATTCATGAGAGATTGAAGAAGTCAGAGGTGGGTTCGTGAAGGAGATGAACACTGATTGGAGGCCGACAGTGCAAACCAGTGGTGCTCACAGTTGTCCCCAGATCAGCAGCATCCACATCACCTGGAAACATGATAGAAATACAAAATCATGGGCCCCACCCCCGATCTACTGAATGAAGCTTGGCCGAGGGTTTACCTAGCCCTCCAGCTGACCCTGATGCTTGCTAAAATTTGAGAACCAGCAATGTAAAAGATATAGCTTTGGAGTCAGATCATCTAGGTTTAATCCAGTCTCTGGTTCTTAATAACTCTGTGGCCTTGAACAACTCAAACAACTTCTGTGAGTCTCAAGTTTCTCATTGGGGAAAGTAGGAATATTGTCCTATCTTGTACAATGATTACTACGAGGAATATGCCAAGCACCATTCTTGATACTGAAGTCTAGAGCTGAATAGTCATGACCTCAAGGAGCTGGCAGTCAGTGGGTTGTAATAAAAGTCAACATTTGTTGAGCATCTGCTATATTTCAGACATTATGCTGAGTGTTTTATGTGTATTTTCTCATTCAGTTCTCACAACACCCCTATGAGGTAAGAAAATTATCATCCCCTTTTTCAGAAGAGGCTGAGCGACCAGGTGAAATGCACATGGCCACTGGGTGTGGATAGCCAAGAGCCAAACACAGGTTGTCTGACTCTAGAGCCTAAGAGAAACTCTGTGTTGCTGAGGGAGTGGGAATTAAGCTTAGCATGAAGATCCCCTTTCCCAGAGAAGAGAGATCAGAGCTATGAGAAAGGTCCCAGGTAAAGGTGAGGGGAGTGTTGTCAGGATCCCAACCTTAGCTGCTTAGGTGTGGGGATAGAATTTTCCATAATTTCACACCTGCCTCTATTTCAAAAGGTCTACATTTTCAAATCTTTAAAGCTTTTAGCTCAAGATCATTGCCAGAATTCTAGAATAATAAACAGGTACTCTGCTCCTTGCTCTTCAGAAAAGTCAATACATTTAAGGAAGACTGAGTTGTTAGGGAACCTCTGAAAATGCAACTACAACATTTCAGGGCTGATGGCATGAAGGCATTGTCATGTCAAAGCATCACCGCCATGTTGCATTATTGGTTGTGTTTAACTTTGGTTAGTCTCTGTTTGGCCCCTCTTCACCTCTACTGCCCCTTGCTGGGTTCATTATCTGCTGTTCTCTGATCTGTTCTTGTCCCCAGAGGCTGATCACTGCATACCCCAGCAGTCAGCTTCCCTTGGCCTCTGGCTTCCAGTTGGTGGTACAAAAAGGAGCTTGGAAGGCAGGAATAAAGAGAGATGGGGCCTCTATTTTCCCCATGCTTTCCTGTCGGGCCACAGTAGGTCTCGCAGAGGCCACTTTTCTCTGTGGCCACGGCCCCTGTGGAGTTCCCTTTTCCATGGCACAACTCTCACCAGCCCCTAGCCCTTTCCCTCGCCCCTCACCCCTTAAGACCTGGAGTGGTAATAGCTTTCTGTTATTGCTGGCCCGTTGGGTGCTTCACCACCCTTCGTAGCTTCCTTTAATTCTGCCCGCACCCCGTAAATAGTCTCTTTATCACATTTTTTTCGTAGTAAACCTTTTCAGCATTTTATCTTTTTCCTGAGTGCGACCCTTGCTGATATAGACATTAGCACCAATAATGGCTAGCACAGACGGAGGGCTGACCATACGTGTGGCCTTGTTCTAAGAGCTTTACACGCTTTAACTCATTTAACCCTCCCTGTGTAGTAGGTGCTGTCTGGTACGAATACTTGAATGAATACTAGTTACCTTTGGCCAATGAACTTCAAGCATGGTTCCAGAGGAAGGACACAGAGTGTTAAATTAAACAGAAGCTCCTGTAATGGTACCTGACTTTTATTGCCATGCTGTGGAAACTGATGTTGCAGAGGTCTCAGTCAGCGACAGCCTCTTGTTGGGCTTTATTTTTGCTCCCCCATCTCGTGAGTGCTGATGCTGTTTCCTGTGCTGCTGGGCCCCCCCAAGCACCCAGCACAGGCCGAGAGGCTGGCAGCAGATGCTGCACGAGCTCCCGCGGACTGATGGATTGGCTGATACTGTGCGGCTGAATGAGTAGATGCTTTCAGAGTAGCTGCTGCCAGGGGAAAATTCCAAATACAAAATATTATTATTAATTATCACGATTGCTCTTTTGGCTGCAGGTACCATGTCTGCTTAGAAGGAAGAGATAAGGCATTCCTGCCAGAGTAAAATGACTGATTAATGCTGATGAATTTTGTCCTCTGAGAGGAAGCAGCAGAGTGTTATTATTTTCATTTTAATGACTTCAAGGGTGAAGTTAAAAGAAAAAAAAAACAACCTGAATTTGAGGGCCGGCTAGGCCCAAGGCTGTGTGACCTTGGTTAAATTACTTAACTTCTCTGTGCCTCAGAGCCTTCATTGATTAAAGGAGAAGTTAGGACTAGGTAACATCTACAATCCCTTTTAGCAATTCCCCAAAGATTCTGGGCAGTGCAACACCAAGGCCCCAGCTGATTGGCTATCTGTGTTCATCCATCCTTTGTCAATGGGATGCTCTCAAATGCCAGTGCCTCTGGCTTCCTGGGTTCTTTGGGATGTGAGAATTAAACGTATCCTTTTTGTATTGCTGTGAGAGTCATGGGCATGGTGGGGAGAAGGAATAGAGGTAAGGTCTGGACAGAATCCCCTCTTTCTCCTCCTTCCTCCTCCTCCCAATCACCATGATCAGCACTATATGAAAATTAATCCCTTTAATCCTGATAACACCTGAGTTCAAGGGAGCCTGAGGAGGTGAATATTTTTAACTAAGCATGTTGCTCAATGGAATTCTGTTAGAAAGGAAGATGAGAAGGATGGATATTGAGTAGGGCACCAGCAATATCTGTCACACAGGCTCTGTGCTAGGCATGCGGAATACAAAGACAAGTGACACGTGCCCC
>CM053502.1:8761981-8833052 GCA_028627145.1 Eidolon dupreanum | reverse complement strand
ACAGCCACTTATCAAATGTCTATTATGCAGAAGACACATCCTGCCTACTATAACTTTTAATCATGATATCACCTCTGGGTTTGGATGCTGGTGCTGCCATTCACCACTGTGTGACCTAAAGTACCTCACGTGACCTCTCTGAGTCTTATTTCCCCATCTGTATAATGAAGATAATAATCCCCCCTCCATAGGATTATTGTGAGATTTAAGCATAATAATGTGTAAAGCCCTTAACACAGTACCTTGGCACATAATAAGTGCGTTAAAAAAGGGTAGCTGTTATCATGCAGAGTTTGAACTTAGCCAAGTTACTTGACTTATCCGAGGTTATACACCTAGTAAGTGATGGAGCTGAGCTGTGAATTCAAATCTTTTGCATCTATTTCATTTTCTTCCTCTCCTCCTTTGTTAGAAAAAAATACTGTGTTAGCACCAGAGCACTGTGAAAAAGAAATTGCAGTGCTTGGGTGGTTTGGCAGTGAGTGTGCAATTAAAACCCAAGGCTAATGACAAAAAAAATTATAATTTAATAGCTAACATTGATGGATGTACAGTAGGCATGTGCTAGGCCATTGGAAGCATTCTCTAATCTTTTTTACAGCGTCCTCCAAAATTCAGTCATTTATGCTCTATCTTCACAATTTTTGCCATTTCTATATACAACCTATGCTATTATTCTACTTAATTTCCTTTATTCTACCTGATTTATTACTTAAATATATTTTTAAAAGAAAGTTGTTATTACTACTGTAAGTAGAAAGCCAGGATCGTTTACCATAAATAGAAGATGACCAGGAAGATGAACACAATTAAAACAAAGTATTGTCAAGTTCTAGCTAGATAATGCTCTGGACCCAAGGCCTGTTCTCTTTTAAAAAGGGAGATTAGCGAGTGTTAGAGAGACATAGAGACAAACTACAACCAGCAGGTGTTTTTTTGTGGCCTTAACTGGAACAAACCAAAGAAAAGTAGGGAAAAATAACCTTCTGCCTTGTGATTTCATGTTCTTTAATGCCCTGTTGATATCCAACCTGATAATTTCATGTGTCTCCATTTCCTGCTGAGGAGCACTGCCATGTGACAAGTTTTGGGGAAGTTTTACCCCATTGTACAGATGATGACTGAAGCTCAGGGAGCTCATGTTATTTACCCAAGTCAGGCATCTAACAAATGATAAAAGATAGGGTTAAAACCTAGATCTTTCTCAAAGAGAGAAATGTGTCTAACTTCAACAGGCCTGGGCCCACCCAGGCACACTAGAGTGTTTGCTTCACTTTCCTGTTACGAGTTCATGGTCATCAAGCTCATTGAGGCTCTGAGGTCCTCAGCAGCCTGAGAAACCCTGACACCCTTGGGGAGGAGGGTGGCCCTGGTGCTGGGTGCTGGAATTGGACGGGGGCGGGGTCTTGCAGTTGGCAGTCACGTACCCATTGCAGCTTCCTCCACTTGACATTGAGCTCTAGCAGCGTGTGCAGCTGCCTCCCTGCTGGAAGTGCTACCAGCTGGGTTTGTTATGGGGAGTGGGGTGGTCAGGACCTGAGGCTGTCCTAGGCATGCTGACGTCGTTGACTGGGGTGGGATTCTGCCCTCCTGTACGCACTGGAGTGGTGGAAAGAGGAGAAGCCTGAGTTCACATCCCATTAGTCATTTGAATTACTTAGCACAGTAAACCTGGGAAAATATTTACCTTTTTGCACCTCAGTTTCTGATCTAAGAAATAGGGATGATCCCAATAACCCGTCATGATGTCATTTTGAAGACTAAATGAGCTAAAGCTTGAGTATCTAGCGACATTCTGGCTGCTCATTAATGACAGTTTTCTCTTTTCCCTTCTCCCCACGGTTTGGCACGTATGTGCTACCTTAAATCCTAACCCTACTGAGCACTGTTATGATCTTAAGGATATGGGTTGAGACCAGTGTGTATTTTGGCTAGGTGGCAGGAATATAATATCTTTCACATATTAGGAGTGTCTTCATCATTTATAGTTGCTCATATTCTCCAACGAATTGTGGCTCATAGGCTGGTGAGGGTTTTTTTTTTCCTTTAAGAAACCTTTGGGCTTTCTTCCTGTTGCCGTTCCAACAAGAGAAAACGTAAGGTCATCTGACATTTGCTGAGGCCACTGTTCTGTCCTGTATGGCATCTTCTGTCTCCTTTTGGCTGTATCTGTCAGACCAGCTTTCCTGTGCTTTGGAATTTTGGAGTAGGTTGACTCTTGGAATTGCCAGGGTCCCCACCTCCATCCCATTCTGTGTCCTGCCCGACAATGTAGGAAGGGACACTGACAGAGAGGAAGTAGTTGCTTTTCATGACGCAAAGCTCAACCGTGCAGCCCAAACCTGGTGTTTCCCTTACTGGCCTGTCATGAGTCTGTTCTATGTGAATCTGCAGCAGCCCCTGTTAGCTCCACCTTCACCTTGTTCCTTCTCTATGGAGTGTTAGGTTCCTACGAAACTGGGGAGGGAACATTTATTTAGTAGCATGAACGTGTATACAATATTTCAACTACTTCTTCAATAATCCTGTGATAGGCCGCATCATCTTTTTTTGCAGACGAGACGTGGAGATGCAGAGACGTTCAGCCAGTTACTAAGGTTCTAAGCTGTGAGGCAAACCCTGGCACGGGCCAACCCCTAATCAAATGCCACGTTGGGAAACCTCCCCTTTCTTTCAGCTTCTGTGGTGAATTGCTCAGGTCCGCCACCCCCATCAGGACCTAAGTTCTCATTCTTCCAGCTGCTGGGAGTGTTGGTGGCTGACAGCTCTCAGCCACGTCCCCTCCGCTGGCCTGCTAGCCTGCCTCAGTGCAGCACAGCTCTGCAGGGCCACTCAGCGGGATCGCCTGAGGCTTTTATCCTGACTGCATTGCAGTTCTCTTCCTCCTTCTGCCCATTCCTCCAGCCTTCATGCTTCCACAGGTGTGATCCAAATGCACGCTCCGATAAACTTTCTTCTACAGCTCTCTGTCTCAGATCTATTTCTCAGGGAATCCGGCCTTGAGAGGAAGTATATTTGGTGGAATTGTCCATATTCTGCTGCCCCAGCTTTTGGTACATAAACCTGCATCCTGCTAACAGGGGACAGAAGAGGGCTTGGGAGCCATGTGGCCTGGATTTGAATCCCACACTCCACCACTTACAGTGGTGTGATCTTATAGACGGACCTTCTCAGAACCACAGCTTTGTTATTTGTCATGTGAGCATAACAATAATTGTACCTATCTCATCAGCTGTGGCAAGCAAGATAAGTCATGCATTTAGAATGGAGCCTGGCATGTAGTAACGGGCAGTAAGTATTAGACATCAATAGCTGCTGAAAACACCTTCATTTTCCCTGCTTCCTTAGTTTCCTTGAAATCACACTCTCCTGGTTTGCTGTTCATCCTCTGTTGGCTTTGCTGACTCCTCTACTTCCTCCCAAGCCCTAATTCAGGTATTCTTCAGATTGTGTCCCTTCCCTCCTTCTGCTTCCTTTCTTTTTCCATATTCTCTCTCTCCAGTGTCCCCCACCCTGTCAGGAAGTAGGCCAGCCCTCAAGTGCAGTGAATAGCCCTTGAAGTGGGCTGTGTGTATTTTTTAAGTGATGGAGTTTTTAAAGGGGATGGGCAGACCTTTCATTTGCAGGAATAACCAGAGCATTTCCCCATTTTATTGCACCAAAAGTCAGTCTGTCAGAGGTTTTGAATCATGTTCGTGATTTTGTTTGCAACTTGCGCCCTTCGGTAAGGGCATCCACCTGTCTTGTAATAAGTGCTATTGTCAAGGCTGTTAATGCAGAGGAGGCAAGAGGAGGTGGAGAGAAAGGTAACTACCATTTGAAGTTCTATGACAAGAGACTGTGTAAAGAGATTCTACGAAATTCCTGGAATAATGAGGACAATGAGCCATTATTCTCAGGGCTTCATTTTTAGACCGTTTTAATGAGTGCCATAAATCTCGATTGTTTTCATATGAATTACAAGACTTCTAGGAATGCATAAAACCCATGAAAATTACATACAAGAAATTCGGATGCCCTGTTTTGGATTCAGTTGATCTACAGGTAAATCCATGGAAAAATGTTTTCTGAATTCAAATACGTGGTTCTAGAAGAAGAGGAAGAGAGGGTCCAGAGAGAAGAAAAGAAAATGCAGAAAAGGGGGAGGAGAGAAGCGAGAGAAGGGAACTAGAATCTATGAGTCATTACCACGTGCTTAGCACTTGACAAATGTTTTCTCACTTAATATTCACAAAACTTCTGTAAGCAAAGAGTCTGTCAGCCCCATTTTACAGATAAGGACACTGGGACTTGGAACAGATAAAAATCCTTCTAAGGTCATACTTAGGATGGTCTGACCCCCAAATTCCTTGTCCTGAACACCCCACCCTGCTGGAAGGGCTCACTGGTAGGAGTAGGGCATTCTGATGTCATAAGTTTAAGACATCTTTAGTCAACTGCAATTTTTGTCATCACCCTCTTGACATATAGGGACAGCAACTAAACAAGATACTCCTAAGAAGTGACCTTGATTTGTTTATAACACAAACTAATGCACGTTTTATGATGAATTCACCCCCCACCTGTCACTACACACACAATTCACACACCCTTTAATTCAGAAAAGTCTTTTGGAGAGTTTCATCTATGGTTCAATCTGTTGTAACTAAATGGACTGAACCTGCTTTCAGTCTACTTTTCAGGCATAGAAAATTTCAGAGGCAGAAAATTCCAGAGGTGGGGCAGGATTATAAAATCTGGGTGCTAAGGAAAGGCTTTTTGCTGATGAGCTAGTGAAATCCCTTCATCACACACGTGTGAAAAAGTCTCGTTTATTCGAGGGGCCATACCAAATGATCTCTTACCTGATGCCCTTTTATGAACGCACCAGAGACGGGAAAAGAAGGAGAAATTATGTGGAAGTAGAGAGTTTTAGAGAGAAACAAAGATGTTTCTTTTCCTCTGTGCTTGATTGAAAAAAAAAAAATCTTAGCAGTTGAAATTTGGTACTTGCATCGAGGAATAAAATTCCCAAGCTTTTGTGTCGGACGTTTGTGGTCTCTGTCCTGGCTACTGTCCTGCAGTCTGTTTAGCTGAGCGAGATCAGAGCCCTCAGTACTGGCAGCTGAAAGTAACATATGGCTGATGAACAACTGCCACCACCTCAGAACAAACATCTCAATGCGAAGTGCTTTTAAAGTAGAGTGTGCATTAGGGTCTATGTTTGCCTCCTCATGCTGTTGCAAGAAACGATGCTGGGTTTCCATGAATCTCAGATTTGAGAGATTCTTCTTGGTAGGCTAGAGTCCAAGGGTTTCATAAGGTTAAGAAAATCATTCTAGAGAGCATACGAGGACAGCCTGTGAGCCAAAAGCATCAATTTTGCTTTCTCCCTTGAGTCCTGCCTGTGAAATATTTTCCAGTTATTTGTACTTCGCTGCCCGGACGTTCTAAGTGTGGGGCTGCACGGTGCCTCAGAAATAAAATGTTCGCTGGACACTCTATACAGAAGTCCACTTGCAAGACTAAAGTTTGTGCCTCTGCCTCAGGTTAAAAGCCTATTTACATTTCTTGCAAGTTGTCCTGTCCAACTTGACCCTGCCTTCCCTTCCCAGTTCACACCCCTCTCAGGTTCTGATTTAAAAGCACTTAATTAGGGTGCTAATTAGAACCTAATCTGGTTGCTAATGAAGTAGGTGACAGCTCAGATCAATTAAAAAAAGGAAAAAAGCATCCCTGGCCTTTTGTTTGCAGCCTCTACAGGATGACATTCTCTTTTTAATTGCTTTGAAACAGGCTTCGCTGAACAAATCTGCCTCTGTCATTGAGGCTTGGTTCCTGGTCACATGGCCTGTGCCAGCAAGAGGCTGCACTGCAGCAGGAGAGAGCCTTCAGACTCGGAAGAGCAAGGTTTCTCTTTTCTCTGTGCACGATGCTTTATAAATCTTATACTTCCAAGGGGATCGTTCTGCCTACCTGTCCCACTCCTGACCACCAGCATTCTACGATACTAGCTCTACATCTTCACTGAGCTGAATTATTGCTTAACCAGCACATCCCCCATAGTATATATAAGCACCTACCTGAAATAGTAGCAGTGTGAATTGAGACCAGACAAACGTTTTAATTAATACCTCTTCTTTTTTGCGTGTGCTAAAACCTGGATGCTGGACTCTAGGCACAGAACTCTAGATTATTTTTGTAGAAATAACAAGCGTGGGTGAATAATGACATACAAGGCATCACTCGGTAGAAAATAAAGTTGCTTTCTCGGTAGCAGTCATCTCGCACAGCGTGTGAGGTCACTGTGATGCCAGGCCTGAAGACAGAACGGAGGGGCCCACTGCTGGGAAGCAGACCATGAGATGAAGGAGAGAGGATGGGGGGAGGGGATCTGAGGGCAGCGGGTGCCTGCACTGAAGGAAAGAGATACACAAGTGGTTTAACGAAATGTTTGTTTGTTTGTTTGTTTGTTTGTTTTTAAGTGAGGCAACCTTTGGTTCACCTCACAGATTTCAAGGACCTTGTCAGCTTACAATCCCTTATTTTTTTATTTTTTATGCCTACAGCACCTGGTCTTCCTAGGTGGTCTCCCATCCAAGTACTAAGCAGGCCCGACCCTGCTTAGCTTCCGAGATCAGACTAAATGTTTTTTAAAATAGATATCGAGCTGCTGTTGTATACAGGCACTATAGAGTAATGAACAAAACATAGCTCTTTGGAAGACGGACGATAAACAATGATTATAAACAACTTAAAATGTGCAAAGTGCTGCAGAAGATAAATCCTGAGCACTATAGGCTTGTCCTGTGTGGACTCTGCAGACTCTCCCAAGGAACGAAGTTTGAACTGCGAAGTGAAGGTCAAGTTAGAGGTGGCTGGGCAGAGGGGCCAGAACAGAGTCACCCATTGCAGGAACAATGAATGGGAAGTGGGAGGGAGAGGGAGAGCAGCTTTCATTCTAAGAGCTGAGAAAAGTCCCACTTGCCAGAGCCAAGAGAAGAGAAGGATGTCATGAGTTGAGGCTGGAGCAGAGCCCAATCATGGGTAGCCTCTGAAGCCACACGAAGGATTTGGGACAATAGGGAACTATAAGGAAGGCATTAAAAGGTTTTAAACAGGGGATCCTTATGATCCAATTGTGTTCTTGAAATACCCCAGCAGGTATGTGGGGGAACTGATTAGAAGGGATCCAGATGGGATGTGGGTGGATCATCCAGGAGGTTTTACAGTGGTCCAGGTGAAAGTCAGTGGTGGCCTGAACTAGGAGACCATTAGGGATGGGGAGAGATGGAGAGACCTGAGAGACCGTTAGAAGACAGATGCACAGGAATTGCTGGTTGAGCGGGTATTGGGAGTGAGGAAGAGGGAGTAATCAGACTTTTCACGTTCAAGGCTTCCTGTGGGAAGATCACTGGGAACTGATAACCAATCCAGGCCCAAGGGCACTGGTTTTCAAAAATGTTTAAGCAACAGAACCTGCCTAAAAATGAAATCTTGCATAGATGACACTTGGAAAGTTTGAACACTGGGCTTGAGGCCCTGCTCACTCAGCCTTCTGGTCACCACCACCACCCGCCTGTCAACCTGGAGGTGCTGAGGAAGGTATTCAGCACAGCCCTGCCCAAGAGGATATCCACCTGAGTTTAGAACTACTCCAAGTATGATCACCATGATCATGCCACCAGTGAACCGACCAAAGGTCCGGTTCCTTCGCGCCCAGGGGGACTTACAGAAATCTGACCTCTGCATCACTCCAGGTTAGAAAGTACCAGGGCGGCCAGTTACCAGATGTCTCCCTTTCTCCCCCATCAGCAAATGCCTCATGATCCTTCAAAGCCCAGCTTAGACATCATTTACTTCATGAACCTTCTGCAAGCCCCCAGTTCAGAACAGATCGTGCCCCGCCTTGCTTTTTCTTTCCTTCTTTTCATTTTTTCCTTTTTTTTTTTTTTTTACTGCACTCATCTCACGAACCACTGGGATTATTTGTATACACGCCCTTCTCCCTACCAGACATTGAGTTTCTCTAGGACAGGGGCCAAGTCTTCACATCTTAAAGCTAGGCACAGTGCGGGTGCTGAATAACTAACTGCGTGTCCAATCAGATTAAATGACATTGAATTAAACTTGGAGGGGACCCCAGGTATTCTATAGTCCTTCCTTCTTCTACATAAAGGTGAGGGTGAGCTCCAGCTCATTCGTGATGGAACTGGTTCCGGAATCCAGCATCCTGATTTCTAGTCCAATTTTCTTAGGATCCTTTCTGCAGTGCTCAAGAGTTAACAGAGCTGAACAAATATGTAAGTGTTGGAGAAAAAAACTCTCCGGTCTGCACGCCGTAGGTGGCTCTAGCTGGTTTAAATGGTGCTATCTCAGTATCACCCACGAGGCCCACGGCATAAAGTGACTTTCTTTGGAGCCATTTTTCATAAGCAGAAGTGTGATCGTCTCTCCAACTTGTCCTCGCCACCTGTCATTGTTCTGGCTCCTTCACAGATTCCCTGTCACTTTGAATTCTTACCTTCAAAAAAGAGCCACTTCTTACACTTTGTAGTGGAAGTGCTTTGTTTGTTTTTAATCTCTTCTTGCAAGATTTAGCCCGAGAATGGTTCCAATCTAGAGGCTGTGGGGCTTTCTCTGTGTGGACAAGGGTTAGGAAATTCTGTGGGGTGGGGAGAGTAAATTGATTGCTGTTCCTTGGAGACCAACAGTTTTTTTTTTTTGAAGACCAGTTGAAGAGGGGTTCTCAAGAAGCATCTTGAGTATTAAAGCTGCAAACACTTTGTTTTCACCCTTATGATGGCAATACTGTGATCCCCAATTTACAAGGAACCTACCAAAGGTCTAGAAACCTGGGTGTTCGCCACGTTCAAACCCTAGTTCTACCACCACCAGTGTACAATCTATCCCTCAACCTCAGTGAGCCTCAGTTTCCCTCTCTGTAGAATGGAACCGATAGCACGTCCCTAGCAGGGTGATTGTGAGGACTGACGAAAATGTATATAAAGCCCATGGCAGAGTCCTTGGCCCCTGTGGTCACTTAATAAACGTTTCTTGTTAATAAACCCGCTTTTTTTTTTTCAGATGAAATCTTTAGTCTTACTTATTTTAATTCCACTCGCAAATCCCAGAACAGCTGTGATTGGTGCGTCTGCCCAACGTTTTCATGGAAGTGATGCTTGGTGCAATAAATGGTTTGATGCTCTAATTGTTGTTGTTCTTAACATCACTATTGTGATGCTTATTGATGGGATGGATGTCTCTTTTAAAGACAAGGAGTCACAGTAGCTGAACACATACAAAAAATGAAACCCGGATCGTTTTATGTATTTTGCCTGGTTTGTGTTTGAAAAATATGAATTAATCTGTCAAAAGAAAAAGAAAAAGTGTTTAACCAGTGAGGGCACTTGGACTGATTGAGTCTGGATCCCGTAGCTCCTCAGGGTATCCTTGGCAACTGTTTAGGCCTGAGCTGAGCTTCTGGGCGCTCTGCTTTCAAATGGAGGACACACAAAGGTTACACTTTCAAAGCTCTTGCGTCTGTCAGCTCGAGTCTGTAGGCAGGAGGGCCTGTTGAATTACAAGAAAGATGGGAGTGGCCAGATACTTCCCCTTGAATAGAAATATTATACTTTTAAACTAATGTCTGATTTGGATTTAATAACTCTCTTGTTAAGAGGTACCACGTAACCATATCTTAACCCTA
This sequence comes from Eidolon dupreanum, assembly GCA_028627145.1. NCBI lineage: Eukaryota > Metazoa > Chordata > Mammalia > Chiroptera > Pteropodidae > Eidolon > Eidolon dupreanum. The sequence continues at coordinate 8,823,364 of CM053502.1, read as the reverse complement.
GTTTAAGAGCAACTTCAAGCATCACTCTCTTTGCATCTTTATACCGGAAGCCATCTCTTTCTCATTCAGAGGCCTTCCTGGAAGGATTTTTGCTACTTGAGTAGGTCATTTGTCACATCAAATAAAATGACTAGCTTCTCTACTTATTTTTTTTTTCAGGATTGAGTATTTGCTGGAAACTGTTTTAGTACAAACTAGTTGCACATAAGAATATACCCTAAGGAAATAATTAGGAACACCAAAAAAGCTTAATAAATTTAACTCAGCATTAGTCACAATAGGAACACATTGAAAAGATTGAAATGTCCAGCAATGAGGATGTGGTTAAGGAGATTAGAAAGCACCATCAGAGGGAATTTTATATGGCCATTAACAGTTGCAATTATGAAAAAATTTTAATGAAAGACATGGGAAAATGTTTATGATGCCATGTTAAAGTCGGATGTAAAATTGTATGTTGAGCCTGACCTTGACTTAAATTTTAAAAGATATATAGATGAAGACTGAAAGGAAGTGTATCAAGCTGATAACTGTACCAAAGTTGTTACTTGGGAATGGGGCTATAAGTGATTTTTATTTTATTCTTTATATTTTTTCCAGATTTTCTAATTTTTCACAGTATGCATTAAGAACTTCAATTTAGGTAAAAGTGTTATTTAATCAAAGTAAAGACAAAAATCTCATACATTCATGGAGATGATAATGGTAGAATTTTTAAATTAGAAATGGGTAGTGAGTGGTGGCTGTTGAAGATTAATGTCTAGCACCTATATAACATTTCATGAGAGGCTTTTAAGGTGTTTTATAGCCCCAAGTTCATTTTCATACCATCCCTGTGTGATAGGCAGCAGAAATTATAATGATTTTTTGGATGAAAAAGAAGAGGAGAAAAAGATGTAGCATGAACACTGCATTTTGCTTCAAGTCATATTTTTAAGCTATGAAATTAGAGCCTACATGAGGATGTATTGCTACCATCCTCCTTCATAGACACACGGACTTTGAGGACTGGCAGGAACTTGAGAAACAGTGTATAGTCCACGACCTCGCAAAGAGGAAACCGAGGTGAAACAGTGAGTTAGCCCAGTATTTGGAGAGATCGTTCCCACGCCCTGTCTTTTAGCATGAGAGAAATCCCAGAAGAGCTCTTTGCTTTAATATATAACATTATTTCTGCTGAGGGCCTTTAAAAGAAAAAAGAGGGATGCTGAGTTATTACAGATTCTATTGAGATGGGGTAGGTAGGAAGACTATTGGCAGCCAGAGAAAGTGGGCCCCCACCCCTGCTGACTGAATGCCCTGCTGATCAGAATGTCTTCAGCTCTCTTTATCTCCTTTTAACAGACTATCTAAGCTCCTCCTCCTGTGGTCCTCCAGTGTCCTGGACTTCCTGTCACTGGTGTCTCCAGCACACCAGCACATCTATGATAGCGCTCAAATTTAAGATTGAGAGTATTCTCCCTTTAGTGTGATCGAAGAATTCAAAGCATATCTCCCTCCCAGTTTTCCGATGTGGTTTTTAGAGGTGGGCACAGTGCAGATTCGCAAATACACATAGTCCCCCACAGTCACCATCTCTGACATTTTCATCAGTGCTTAATCGAGGGGGAGCTTTTTTTCATCGCATCCAAGAGTTTGCAGGGATTCTAGAAGAGGCAAAAGTTAGTTAATGATGCTACTTTTGGAGTTCAGTAGACATCTGGGTTTGAATGGAGGTTCTCTCTTTGGCTAGCCGACCCTCAGTTTCTTCAAACTGTAAAAAGAAGGTGATGAGAATAAGATAATAGTGACTGTGTTAATCAGGATAGGGTATGCTATGATGCAGTAACAGGTAAATCTAGAGATATTTGGGAACTCGGTTCAGCAAAAATTAATATTTTGCTCATGCAAAATCTGATGTGCATCATCTGGGGACTCCTGTCTGGTGACCCTGAGATTCAGGCACCCTTGATCCAGTGTTCCCACCATCTCAACATGTGGCTTCTAGGGTCACCGAGTCGGGGAAGAGAGAGCTAAAAAGTCATGTATTGACTCTTAAATGTTGTGTCCAAAAATGATACCTGTCACTTCCACTCATATGTCATTGACTCAAACTAACTACATGGCTGTGCCCACAAGGGGATTGGACATTTCCGAGAACATATGGGCTACTGGGTGAGCGCTAAATGTCTTCGCCACCTTCCTAACCTTGAGTCTTTCCTATGTGTTAGGTACTATTACAAGCACTCATTTAGCTCTAACTCTTATAAAGTAGTTGCTAATATCTCCATTAGACAGATGATAAACAGCCACAGAGATAAACTAGTCAAAGTCTCACAGCTAGTTAGTGATGGACCCATAATTTGAAACCAAATAGTCTGACTCCAGGGCCTAAGTTTTTAACCTCTGCACCTATTGCTTTCTTAATAATATCTCTCTTGGAGGGATTTCTGTAAAATTATAGGCAATGTAAATAAAACACCTGGTATGCAGTGTCTGACGTGTCATAGTCACTCACAAATGGCAGCTATTTCGTTACTATTATTGTTGGCTACCTCAAATTCTGAGTCAAGGCAGGGTATAAATAGATGGTTATGTGACAAAGCTTTATTAAAAGGGGCCTCTTTTGTCTTGGCATCTGGGGTTGCATGGAATGCCTTAATATAACCTTGCAGAGAATTATCAAGTAATTACCATCATATGGAAGTATTTTAGCAAGTCATGCCCGTTCTTACCCTGTAATGGCATGAAAGCAAAGTCTACATTTTAATTACTGGCTTGCCATGTCTCATTACTGGTATCTGCAAGGCTGCTCTGAGCAAAATTTAAGGACACGACCATAGTTTATTTTGTATTTGTTGTAATTAAACATTAGCACTGATCTCGACTTGCTCCGTAGGTCGTTAAACCAAAAGCGCTGTGCTATAAAGTGGTTTCTGAACCTCTTCGTGGAGCCAGAAATATATTTGGCGTTTAAGTGACTCTCCTGTCTCTTTCCTGCCGTGAGTTCATTGATATGGCCCCTCCCCCTTTTCTGGAAGCCTGAAGACAGGCAGACCTGCGGCTGAGTGAGAAGGGCAGGTAACTGTGGGGACCCCCCACAAGAGTTGCTGAGTCATGCGCGTGGATGCCTCAGAGTCCTTTCGCACTAGTCAGAACCCACAGGTATTACTGTTTCTAGAAAGTAAATAGGTCGTGTTAGGTACTGTGACTCCCCAGCATTATTTTAGCTTTAATTGAGTGTCATTCTGAAGGACCTCCAGATTTACGTATTGATACTTTCGTTATTGGAAACTATGTCGGCTGGATATTGGATAAATATTGGCAAGTCTTTAAAAAGAAGTATTCTGCAAAATAGCATGTTATTTTATGACTGCAGCTAAACAAAAATAGCTATATATGTGGCCAGCATCCAGGTGAGAATGTCATGGTGATGGTAGTTATTTTATAGTGGTGAGATTATGAATTCATTATTTATGATTTTTCAATTTTATATTGCCTTTGATTTAGAGAACAAATGATTATTCTGTATATCCAAAACATTACATTACATTAAAAATCAATTGGAAAAGCATCAATGGCAAGGTTCAGAAAGGAAATCTTTAAAAATACTCAAAACAGCGACACTTGATGGAAATTCTGACCTTTAAGTAGAGAACTTGAAAAGGGTTTTTAAACGGAAATATATTTTTAGGGAAATACAGGAAGCTTTTTAGGAGTCAGTAGATCAGCCTTATTAGGAAATTACAATTGATATTTTTCAAACATCAGAGCAAAACTAAGAACACTCTAAATTTAAGGGGAAAAAAATTGCCCTATAATCACACAAATGCCACAGACCAAACTCTCTTTCTGCTTGTTCCTTATACTCTAATATTTGCTCTCATTTATTGACAAAATTTAACATAATTTTAGATACATTTATACCGAATTTTTCCCCCAAAGACTATAAGTATTTTTTTACTTGATACTGTATTGTTTGACATATTCAAAAAAGGGCTTACTGACTACATTTTAAAACATAGTTATTCTGGAGCATTTGTTGACTTGAACTATTTGACCTTTTCTAAAAAAAAAATAATATCAAGATTACAGCTGAAAGGAAAGAGATGTCAGTCTTGTCATCTTTGCCTTGAACAGACAGGAGGAAGGGTGCTGGTCACAGGTGACCTGGACTCCAAGCTCTTCAGCAAGACATCTGCCCTAAGTTTCTTTTTAATGCTTCAGAGCCTTTGATCTGTGATGCTGACATTCTAGAAAGCTGAGCTGCAAATAGAAGTCTAGCACAGAGCCTGCACCCGAACCCTCCGGCAACTTGTCGTGTGAAAGAAAACAGGGTACCCAGGGTAACACAGACAATGCAGTGGTGTTCAGAGTCTGGGCTCTGCCCCCAGGAACCTGCCTGGCCTGTCCAACCTTAACCTTTACCAGAACTTCACTCTTTGAAAACCAAATGGCTTTTCGAGCTCCTAACCATTTCCTGTTCTGCCCTGATTCAGCCTGCAGAGCCTGATTGCTCCATCTCAGCTTGGTCCTGGAAGAGCGGCAGCCAACCTGGGCCTTGGCTGTGCTGGGCCAAGTGCAATTGCTGGAAAAAATATCCACAGCATTGCTGCAGGCCCTGCAGGGCCTTGCGTTGGAGGCATACTGCCATCTAGTGGAGAAAAGAAAAAGGCCTCGTTGCCTTTTTTTTTTTAATTAGAGGAGGACCATTAAAATAGACCCAAGGATCAACTGTCCTCTTTGATGCCAAGGGAGCTTGAAAACCAGAGAGGGAAATGGATTTTCCGAGTGTCACACAGCCAGTGAGTGGCCGCAACGGTACTACAGAACCGCATCATTTGAGCCTTGGTTCAGCGTTCTTTGCATTATACCACAATAAAGAAACCAGGAGATAGAAGAGCTTCTAGTTTCGGTTGACTAGCGTTTCATACCATGGCTGAGCTGGAGATGAACACATGCGGGGCCAGAGTCTGAAGAGAAGGCGTCCGTTATTTACTGTCCTGTAGCATGCCTTAGCCGGGCTCTCTCAGGGACGGATGCAAGGCCAAAGCAAATTCATTTGTCCACCTAGCTCCTCCTTCCTGCCATGTGCCATGAAACTCAGCACACGATAAGACCACGTATATTACATGGACTTACAAGCAAGAGATGCCACAGGTCACCTGTGCCTGGAGGGGAGAGAAGAGAGACCTCATGGGCTGCCAGCCCCAGCCTTTCCTGTCCTTTCCCTCACCAACTTGTTTAGAGCTAAGGAAAAATTTGCTACTTCCTTGTCCCCAGGTAGTTCTAGGTCCCCAGGCTACCCAGATCCCTGAAAAGGGATGAGAGTGAGAGGAGGGGGAGCAGCACTCTTGATTTTTGACTTTAGAGCCTGCCTTGACCTTGACTAAAGTGGACTGGCGCCTTTGGCTTCACAGCCAGTCTGCAACTAAAAGGCATTCACACTGAGTAGACTGCTACCCGTGATTGTGAAAGGGAAAATGCACGCTGCATTATTCAGTGTCAGTTTGAAGGGTGGAGGGAAAGGTGGAAGCCAGTGCCTAACTTCATTGCCTTAAAGTAAAATCCCAAATGTTTATTCGAGACATATGACTGTGCTTTGAGATGACTCTTAGTCTAGTGTCTCGTGGATAACCTAAAACAGTGAAAGGATTTCTTGGCTGCATTCTCTTCCTTCAGAGCCTGGGCCTTCCCTTGACTCCTAGACCATCATTCCAGCAGGAAGGGTGAGCCCATCCTGCCTTAAATGGAAGATTGCTGGCAGAGTCTTAAGCCATAAATGTGAGTGCTAAGAAAGCGCTCTTAACCTTTAAGCTTACTCCTTTCATTTAATTTCTTGAAGCTGATTAGAGTAAGGGGAACTTTTGATGCCGTTTGTTTTTCTAACCCCGAGAATCTGACTCAGAGACTTCTGTGGACTGCAGTTTCCTGAACTGACTAAGATTTGATACAACCTTCAGTGCCCAGGGCACTGGCTGAGTCACAGTGCAACATCACATGGCCTGGTTTACCTCAGGTAAAAATGTTCTGAGTTCTCTGGGTGACAGAACAGTCTGCGGATGCTGAGCGCTGAAAGCCTGGCCTGGCAGCCCCCAAAACAGAAAGCCCAGCCCCCAAGCGAGGTCTTGCTTCCACATGCCTCTGTGGCCTCTTCTCCATTGCTATACTGCTCTCCACAATTTTCTCCTCCAAAGTGCTTGGTTAAAAGTGGGCTTCCCTGTATAGTCCAGGAGTCTGTTGAGACACAGAAGGATAAACAGTCCTGCTTTTCAGCTCAACACCTGGGAAAGGGGCTAGGATGAGTATCTTCATGATGTAGACCATATTGTCCCATGAGGACATTTTTAGAATTGGGTTGCATTTCTAACCAGAGACTTGGCCCCAAATGAATCGCCGTGATATCCAGCAGTGTGTCATAGAAGCCAACATGTTCCCAGACCTCTGTAATCATCAACCAGAGGAAAATCTCTGACAAGCCTTTTCCTCTCGATTCTGGCAGGGCCCTCCGCTCATTACTCAGTGTTGCTGAACTGAGCTGTCCCTCCCCAGCCACACATGCTGAAGCCCCTTTCTGTCCTCTCTTGGCCTTGATCTTGAGGCTGTTAGCCTCCTAGTTGCTTCACACTGGCTGGCTCTTCTTTATTCCTCACTGAATTCCTTTAACTAAAGGACCTTTGAACAAGTCACAATTTCATGGGCCCCCCTCTCCCTCCAGTCCCCACACTGACCTGATCCATGCTGTGATGAGCAGCACCCCGGATCGTCGTAACAGCATTCCTCTCCCATTATCGAGCCAGGACTATGAATAGCACGTAAAGAAAACCCCTATATAATGCACTTACACATGTAAGCCCTAGAACAGCCTGAATAGACCCCCAATCTACTCTGCCTTAAGGGAAACGAGTAGCTAAATAGGACATTCACTCAGTCCAAAGATATTGATTGATTCCTTTCTATGTGCCAGGTACTCTCCAAGGCACTCAAGATGTAGCTGTGAATCAAACAGGTAACAGCCCACATGGAGGGAAGGGCATAGTGTTATTTGTCATGAGTAGAAAGAACATTGACTCAGGAGACAGGAAGCCTGAGGAGCTATTCCAGATGCTTCCACTAACCAGTCACTTCTCCCTCTGATGCAGTCTCCTCATCTGAGTCCTTACGTGTGACCCTCTAAAGGCACTTTGATTTGTTACTCTACTTACACTGAGAATCTTCTCAGCCAAGAGAGTGGAGCTCCCCTGCCTCTCCTTAAGTGGGGCGTTCACGCCGGCTCTCCCCTCCGCCTCACCATTCTTTTCTGCTTTGATTGTTCTTTGGTCTTAAAGAAAGAAGAGAGAGTGTCTCTCCATCAGGTTAACCTGCCTCCTTACCCCGCTCTGGATGACGAACAGCCTAGCATGCCCTGTCTCCTCCCCTGTCCCTTCCCACATGGTCACAAACATTTTTCAGAAACAAACGACCCCTTCCTTGAAGGTGGTTGCAGTGAATGGAACGCCTCTTTGGGGTCACTGTGATGTCTTCGGGGGGCGGGGGGGCATCTGTTCCCCTGGGCATGGTCAGGAAAACCAGCGGACAGACAGATCACAGGGAGGGATTCAGTACTGTTGGCGCAACAGAACCACTGGAAACCAATTAATGGGCTGAAAACCAGAGAAAGGATGGTGGCCAAAGAACAGGCACCCCGCGGTCAACAATTACCAGTGTGGGCAGGGACTGCGATGTAGGTCAGCTCTCAGCCAGGAAATAGTTTTACAAGTGCAAAATGTGGCTCCTTCTGGAAGCAGAATCTAGGTAAAGGTTTTCTTTCTATATTTGGATGGATGACCACCTGGTTGCCTTGCGACTCACCTAGGTTTCTGAGACAGCTGGTCCACCTCACTTCCAAAAGAAAATGCCTCAGGGGCCTTCTGACCTTGACCTTCTGGTTGCTGATCATGCAGGGCTAGATCCTGCTTTATGAACTGAGTCCGGACAGGGTGCCTGCATTGTACTACCACATTTTGAGGACGCTGGGTGTTTTCTGACACAGGTGTAGTAGATTCTTTTTTGTTTGTTTGTTTGTTTGTTTTTGAGAGCATACCTTTCAGCCTCTACTTGTAAAGATTTCCAAGTTTTAGAGGAGTCTTTGGAGAATCCCAAAATTAAGATCAACATCCAAGCGTTAAGGACTCTTCGGACAGGCGTTTGGTCAAGCAGAGACAGGAGACTCTGGGGTGCAGATCCAGCTGGGTCTGAAATTTAACTCTATGAGCCCTTTGGTGCTTGGATCCAGAGGCTCAGGTCTATAAGCTTCACTGTGACGTTGACTCGCCCATCCCAGGCAGCACAGGTGTTTACAGGGTACAGAGCGTGTCTGCATTTATCTCCTGTTCACCTTATTCTAGGAACTCTCTTAGTTTTAGGTTTACTTGTAACTCATGAAGGCTGGTCCTGTCACATTGTTTGGTGGAGGCACTCAGCCCACTGGACACCACTTTTCCTCAGAGGCCAGAGCCACAGGTCCCTGACGGGCATATTTCTAGGTGGTTCCTGACTCTGCTTCAAGAAAATGGGAAAGGAAACTGCCTCTCCTAAATATTCATGGCTTCCCAGGGAAGCGATGTGCTTACCAAGGGTTTCAGTGCTCTACCTGCTGGTCCCTGCTCTGGTACAGCTTTGCCTTGAGGCTAGTTTGAGGCTGGTTTCCTCCCCCTCCACACCTTGGCTTCTGGATGATGGGGAAGTGCTTACCAAACCCCGAGATCCTCTCTTTCTTGGGCACCACATGGGGTAGCTTTTTGGCATAGGCCCTAGCGGTGATTGGACTTTCTGCTTGTCTTTTTAAGAAGAACGAAGAACTGTCATCTTCAGCTTAGCAGCATCAACCTCCACCCGTGAAAAACATCTGCTAACAGCTAGTCAAGTAGCATTTCTTAAAATGGCACATGAGAACGTTTGCAAAAGCAGTCGTCTAGAATCTTCCTGCCCTTAGTTAACTTTGCCGGCTGAGTTGTCTTCCTAAACTGGTAACAGTAGACTCCCCTCCAACCAGTTGGACAAGCTGTACCTTGTACTGGCCCCCAAATATTGTTTCATGCAGTAAATGCTTGGCATGAAACAGTTGGCTTCCCAGGGACTCTCTACGGCCTCGTCATCGAGGGGTAAATGTTAGGGGTGAAGGACTTCACTGTGTGCCCATAGGAGTTTAATGTCTTTTTTAAGCCAAGGACTGAGAAGTGTAACTAATGGGCATGCTGTAAAAGCCACTGATCACCTCATTAAGTGTTAGATCCAGTTCCAACTTTGGCTAAAAAGGAAGATCTCCAAAGACAGGCCACCCCATCGCTTAACGAAGAACTTCGTTTTAAGTGTGATGACTATTCAACAGACATTTGCATAGGCAAAGAGCATTTACCAGAGACCTCCACAATGACCCCCTGATTTCTGGTGGGATGTAGAGGGGTGGGAGGGGGTTGGGGAGGAAGAGATTTCTCTGCATGATGTACTCTATTATCAACGAATGCTAGTTTGGGATTTCAGGGTTCAGATGATTCTGTGCTGTTTCTCCCTTCTCTTCAAGGGCTCTTCTGTCATTACGGCCTTTGAGTACTCTTTTAGAGCCTGCTCCAGGGTTATGGTATGGTTAAAAGAGAGAATCCACAGAAAGCTTGTGCTCTGGTGCCTGGCATGCAGCATATGTTTACGGTCTTTACTGCCTGCCTTATTCATAATATCTTTAAGGGAGGAGATATGTCCCTTTTTTGAGTGGGGAAATACAGGCAGGGGTCAAGGAGGATTGTTGCCTGCGGTCCCTGCGGAAGGTCTCAGCTACTCGCGGGCTTATCTTCGCAGGCCAGTCTGCCTGCAGGGACTGTGTCAGGGAAGGCCCAGCCTGCACGTCGCTGGGCTGCTGCTCCGGGCCTTGTTTCACTGCAGCCTCGTCCCTCCTGTACAGGTTGGCAGTCTGGCTGGTGCTAAGGCAAGAATGCAGACCCACCAGCACGAAATCTCCACACTCTCCTTTGTAGAGAACCTTATTAGTTGCCTAGTGGCTTGGAGCGAGGCCATCCTTTATGGCGCAGCAGCCTTAGCTCAGGCCCTGCAAACCGATCTCCCTGCTTCCAGCCTCTCTCACTCTCATCCACCGTTCACACGGGTACCAGGAAGTCTTGCTGGAACCAGGTTCTGGTTGGGGTCATGATACACTCGTGTTCTAAAGGCTCTGTTGGCTCCCCTTTGCCTACAGGGTCAAGTCCGCACTCCTTAGCATGGTCTGCAGGGCCCTTTATGACCCCCCAGCTAACGCTCCCCACCCTGGAAGGACACACGCTGGTCACTGAACTCTCATTCATGGCAGAGCAGGCCCTTTCCTGACTCTAAACTCCTCGCTGCCTGGAAGGTGGTACCCAACCCCCTTCTCTGCCTGACAAACTCCTGTTCCATCACTCCAGACTCAGGGAGACCCGTCTGTGTGGCCTGCCCTGACTTTCTCAAGTGGAGAGTCACACACTCTGTGAGCAGGACCCTCCTGCCCGGTGCAGGCCAACATGGTTCCTGTTTTCCAAGAGCTGGCCCTGCCCCCACCACCCCCTCTGCTGCGAGGGGCTCGGGAGTTGCTGAATGGCACAGCCCGGCCTTGGAGAACACTCGTCCAGCCCCCTCAAGAGACGTAGTGTGAACATTCGTACCAGAACTTCTCCTAAACATGACAATTGTGTAATTGATGATTAGGGGATAGTAAACGCTGTTAAATCATTTCGTCATTTTTGTGACAAAAAATGGAGACTCACTGGCCCCTGGAAGGGAAACGACCTCTGAACTCTGGCAGGGTTCTCAACCGGGGCTGGACGGAAGGTATTTCGGTCCCCAGCAGGGTTTTCTTGTACAAATTGGATGCTGGCGCCCCTCGCCCGAGTCAACCCTCTGCCTTGTCATCAAAGAGCTGCTGGTTCCAACCCCCAAGTCGCTGAGCAGGGCATGCTGGCAAAGTCATCCTTCCTTTCTGAATCCCCACTGCCTCAGTGATAGAAAAGAGGTAATAACGTTGCCTCAGAGGAATATCTGGTAGACCAAATGAGTGTCTATCTATGAAGTTCTTAGCAGACACTAAAAACAAGTTAGTTGCGTTCTCCTTGTCCCCTCCTTGCTTCAGCTAGAAATTCTCCCGGGTTCTACCGGCAGCCAGCCGAGGAAGGAATTCTCAGCTGTGGCACACAGAGAGGGTCAGGCCCAGAGCAGGAGGCCTTGGGCACACCCAGCCCCTTTGCCTCTTCTTTCTACTGCTTAGGGGAAAAGCTCTACCCACAGACAATGTATAGCCAGGGGCTGCATAGATTTTAACTCATGTCTGTGTTCGTCTACTGTTCAAAGAGTTGAGGCCTTTGCCACCATTTCCGGCCAGTAGCCCATGTGTCCACTTGTTTTCATCACTGGGCCTGGACTGGCCTGTGAATGGCTGCAGAGCTCTTCCGGGAAGTACACCAGGTGGCGCTGTGCAGTGGCAAAGGGCCTGAAGGGAGGGACGCAGGAAGGAGCACTTCCGGAGGAGGGGGGAGGGGAGAAAGCAGACCCCTGAGGCCTCCGTGGCCCTCCTGCCATCAGGGGCAGGTGTCTGCCCAGAGCACTCTCTGACTCTAAGGTTGTGTCTGAGCACTTGCAGGAGCAACTGCATTCATTTTCCTTGCAGAATTTTTGACAAGAGAGGTGACCATGTCCCACATTCAATTCTCAGTGTTTCATGTGTATTAACAGCAGGAGTTAAGGACCCTAACTACCTTCTAGAAATGCTGGGAAACTGAGGTGCAGAGAGGGCAAACAACTTGCCCAAGGTGAGCGGGAGGCCTGGGGTGGAGCCCAGGTGGTCTGGCATGGAGGGGAGGTGCGGGTCATGCGCTTCAAGAGCACAGAGGGCTCGTTTTGCCCTGGCGGCTTAAATAACTCAGTGTGGCTCAGTTTGTTTGGTTGCTTGAGCGTAAGTCAGTGGCACTGGCTTAGAAGGTAGTTCCAGGAAGCCAGGGACTCTACTTCCTCTTAGATAATGTACCTTTGGGTTGCCATTTTCAAGAAACCAAAAACTAGTGTGCCAGAGCTGTGCTCTTGGGTCGTGAGACATTCATTCATGTATTTGATACTTATCAGCCAGGCACTGGGTGCCAGGAGTTCAGACAGGCAAGGTCCCAGCTCTCATAGACCTTGTATTGGGATTGGGCAAACAGCTAATTAAAAATTCATGAATAATAAAATTTCAGGTATAATAAAAAGGGAAGAAAGTAAAGGCAGGTTAATGAGGTACATACTGAGCAGTAGTTGGAGGAGAGGAAGGGGAGGGGGAGATGAACAAGCTGGTGCAGCAGGCACATCATCTTGCGTAAATTTAAAATGAACATTCCCTAGTTCTACGATCTCCTTCAAGCAGAGAAAATGTCATCTGACTTGCACAGCAACCTCTACGCACAACCACCCGCACGACTACCCTCTCTTGTCGTGGCATCGGTTTAGGCACAGGCTATGCATTAAATAAGGGAAGACTGTTCTCCAAGAGCCAGAGGTTCTGGAGCTGCGTCACGCTGTCTGTGCATCCCACTTGCTCACCTGGCCTCAGGTCAACAGGTGCAGAAGAGCCGTCCCATTCAGGCTGGGTAGCTGGCCATGTCAGAGGGCTCTATGACAATCGCTGAACTTGAAACTCAGATTTGGGTGTTTTGCAGAAAAGAGCCCGTTCGGGCTTACAGCTTGGCAATTGCTTTTAGCTAAATCTTCAGTTATGAGTAATAAAGACCCAGGCCCTGGTGGGCTGAGGAGCCACAGAATAGAAAAGGCACCGAGAGATTGTCCAACCTGTGTCTTCAAACAGGGAATGAGTCCAGAGATCATCCTAGTCTCAAGGCTCCGTTTCTCTTCTTGGCTATTCCCAAGGACGGAGATCATAGAGGGACCCAAAAATGTATTCACCCAATGTATTCAAGATCACAGCTCTGCCTCAGATCGATTCTCTCAGCTTAGGTCACGGCATTTTCATTCAGAGATGAAAGGGACCAGAGCAAGGGCCAAATTAGAGTATTTGATTAGCTATATGGTGGCCGTCTCACCTGCAGACTGGATTTCTGTTCTTTTGAAAATGTAAAATATTTACAGAACAGGAACCTACTTATCTTCACCATCCCTTGCTGCAAAGAATATATTATCTTGATTAAGGTAATGAGAGGCCCACGCTGAAATATGCGGATGAGGACCAAAGCAGATGGACGGAATTAATCTGTGTTTGCTAGCTTTACACAAGGCACTGTGAGGACTTTGAAAAACATGCCAAGCTCACTGGGGACGGCATCATTGTGAGACATGTCACTGTGAAAAGGCCAAGGGGCTTGGGTGACCCAAATGACCTGTTAGTTTTATGCTTTTCATGCCAAGTAGTTGCTTTGTTGTGTTTCTAAAGTAAGGTCATTAACAGTTTCATTTGGGGGAGGTTGGCACCTAACATGTGCAGGCCTCATCAGTAGGCACCCAGGAGAGTGCAAAGATGAACATGTCACCGGCCAGTGTTGAAGGGCCTTGCAGCCTTGTGAAAGAGGCCAGCCAAGTGCTAGTTCTGGGACATCGCTCCTCCCTTGGCTGATTCTTTCCAACCAACTCTCTGAGCCTCAGCTCCCATGTATTTTCCAGCTTTCCCCCTCTTCATCTGTGATTCCATAATACCCTTTAGTGCATTCATTTATTCCACTGAGTGCCTACTAGGTGCCAGGCACTCTTTACACGGTGGAGCTAATCTCGTGATATTATAGTTTTCTGTGTACCTCTCTGCCTCCCCGCACCAGATGGGAAGCTTGTTGAGGACAGTAAGCTCATTCCTGGCACCCGGCACAAAGCAGCTGCTCAATAAATGTCTGTGAAACAAATGAAGAGAGAAATGATGACAGTACAAGATGGGTAGTTACAAAAATAAAAATTAGCATTTATATGTATTTTTGCAGGTGTCAAAACATCCTCAGTAAACATGACTTCTTCATCTGATTCTGCACAACAGCCCTTTATGAAGCAATCATTTCCATCTGTGAATGGGAAGATTGAGGGTTAAGCAAAGTTATGATCCACCCACACATAGAACATGGGACTTTGGAGTGTTTCTTTTATGAGAACTTGAAGAGGATAATGAGTAGGAGAAACTCAGGGAAAGGAGAGGTCACCAGAGAAGTTAGAATGGACAGGTGGCTCCTGACATTTAGAATGGGGTTGGAGAGGAGGAAATTTAAGCTGAGATTCAAGAGCAGGATGGCCCGCGGCAGGATGGGAGGCCAGGCACGGGTTCACCCTGCTGAGATTGAGATGAAGAACATCATAGATCACAGGAGTTGGAAGGGTTCCTGAAATGACATAGCTCAGCCCAGCCATTCTCAGCCTTGCTGACCCTTAGCATTTCAGGGAATAGTGGGGTAGGGGTGCGGGCTGGCCTAAAAGGGCAGTTCCCAGGCTCCAACCCTAGAGACTGGGGCAGATCTTTTAAAAAAGCTCCAGACCCTTTTGGATGCTGAGGTCCCCTTAAAAAAGCCATTATTCAATTTTCACCAGTTGGACCATCTTAAGAGTTCAAAGCTGTTTGGGAAGCATGTCTGGCTGTGCCGAGTCAAAGGTTTGTTGGTGATGGTCTGTGTTTTCCCCAGTGCTTGCAGCCTAGTCCTTGTCTACCAGCTGCACACTCACCCTTTCACATACTGGTCTTCCTACACCTATGCCCGAAGCCTCCAAGATTAACTGGGAGTGTGTGTTGATTTGTTCTCTCTTGAGCAGATGGCTCACACCTTGGACTACCTGGAAGATGGGACTGAGGAATCTAGACTAGTTGGTACCACATGCCTTGGCTGGCCCGGCCTATTGGAGAATGATTTGAACAGTGTAGCACAACCTCAACGTCCAGGGCCAAGTTCAAGAGCATTTCAGTAAGCCCCCGGAGTGTCTCCTCAGTGGCCCCTTTCCTGTATAGATGGGAGTCGGGGCAAATGCTCTCTGTAGAGTGGACTGGTTTCCTGTGCTCCCAGACTGGCCTTTGCCTCCATCTGCCTCTCATACCTCCTCCACCTTCTTTTTAAACACCAATTAAATGGCATCAGAAGACAGCGGCTTGGTAGTCCAGGTCCTCAGATTGAATGCTCTTGGCTTTGACCAGGCTCCTCTGAAAATGAGCATGCAGACATCTTTCCAAGACTATTTGCTGTAGTTGCTGCCACTATTGTGCTTAGTTGTTTCCAGACAATTGTCAAGTGAGATGAAAGATGAGTATAGTACTTACCACATATGGTGTTTTTATTTACATGCCTCTTCCCACTAGATTGGAAATTCCTTGAATTGCAAAGACCTGTCTGATTCATCTTTATGCCCCATTTCTGGTTCATGTACATGTTGAGTTTGTTGGCTCAATCAAATGATCTGTATTTAAATAAGATTTGATTCATAAAAATCCAACATTCATACAGTTCAGTTCATGAATATATGTCTTTGGAAAATGTAATGCTTATATCAAGGATAATGCCTGTGTCAACAAATATGAATATTCAGAACAAAGAAATTTATCTCTCAGTCCCACCCCCTACCCCTCATCTGTCCTCACTTTCCTTGGCTTTAATTGGAATAGAGTGTCCCAGATTATGACAACAAATTAACTGCACCTTGAGTTTTTAATTTTAATATTTAATATATGTTAAAAGATATAAAATGTTAATATTTAATAGCAATCAAAAACATGCAAAAAAAAAAAACCTTTTAGTTTTTATTTTGCATCAACTTAAGTAAGGAAAATTATAAAAAGCCATAACCTCAAAAGTGAATATGCTGCAATGAAACTATTAGATTCTTACCATATAATCCTTTGAAAAACAAAGCAAAATCCATAAAGTATTTTATGTAATTTGACCCTATCCCTGAAAATTTGTCCTAAAGAAATAATTCAAAAGATGCAAAAAGCTACATAAATGAAGATTTCAGCATTGACTTCTATAGCAAAAAACTGGACATATGTAAATGTGCCACAAAAGGGAAATAGTTTGATCAATTACAGATATCAACATGTTGAAATATTATTCAGTCTTAAAATAATTATGAAGAGTGTAGAAATTTGGAAAAAGTATAAAGCTTCTGTGTTTGCTAAGATTACAAATGTTGAAAATGTGCATGGGTGCCTACTGGCAAGAAAGTAATGTGCAAAATAAATTTAATCCGTAAGAATGAAATAATATATGCCAAAATATTAACAATGGTTAACTCTGAAAGGATTACGGATGACTTTTTCTCTTCAATCTTCTCTATATTTTTCAAGTTTTCAATTAAAAAAAAAAAGCATGTGTTTTGCTTACGGGGCAGAGTGTAATGGATTCTGTAAGAGTTAGCCTCTTCTGCCTGGAAGAGTGATTTATGATGATGATGCATATTATGGATTAGCATTTACTTTAATACTATTTTCACAATAAAATTAGGTATTACTTTTTCTTTTTTAAGTAAGTGAATTATATACCCAGAAGCTGACAACTTCTGGTGACTCTGTGCCTCCCACCTTGGTCTTTATCTCTCACCTGGACTATAGAAGCAATAGCTTCTATTCGGTCTTCCCATCCTCTTCCCTTGCCTATTCTCAGCACAGCTGCCGGCGTGCTGATTTGAACACATATGTCAGGTATGATTTCTCTGCTCAGCATCCACAGGGGCTCCCCATTTTACCCCAAGTTATAGTGCCTAAAAGGCCCCATGTGATCTGTGTCCCCACCCCCATCTCTAAGCTCTACCCCTCCCTCTCTTGCCACATGCCTTTCCTCTAACAGGCTAGATGCGCCTTCTCCTTCGGACGTTTGCATCCCCTCTGCCAGGAACACGCTCCCCCCGCCCCCGCATTCTGTCATCTCCTTCAGGTTCTCCACTCAGATGTTACTTTGTCAATGAGGGCTGCCTTAACCACCATGGAAGATCCCATCCTCCTCCACCATCCCCTTGCTCTCCAGGTCTCTCTTACCCTGCTCTGCTTTCCTGTTTTCTATGGAATGTATCCCTTCCTATCACATTATGTGTGTTGTTTCTTTTCTGTCTCCCTGCATTACAATGTAACCTCCATAAGGGCAGGGATTTGAGTACAGCTCTGTTTATTGATATAGACGTCATATGTGCCTGGCATACAGGTGCTTAATATATATATTTGTTGAATGAATTTGTTACAGATGACTTGAACACAATGAGGGCCTGCTGGGAACTCCTTTGAGAAGGAAAAGAGTGAGCCGGGGCCCAGCCTGGGTTGGAGAAGCTACAGAGTCTGGATCTGGAGTCGTTGGGACGCAGGATATTTAAGTCTGGTTTGGGTTGACATTGCTATATCCCAGGTCTGGAGTGGGGACAGCCAGCGATCTCCAGGCTATACTTCCCATTTGGGGGGGTGAGAGTTACTGCCATCCTCCCACAGTTTGTCTGCAGGTGGGCGGCCTCTCTTGTTGACAGCGGGCTGTGGCCAGAGCAGACCCAGTCTGTGCCAGCCAAGTGGACCTGTCATTTCTATCTCTCTGTCAGAGGTGCAGTTCCCAGCTCATCACAAAAAGGACCAAGGCCCTACTGCACAAATCTCATTGTAAAGAATAGGTGGGCATGAAAATTATGAAACTAGGAGCTTTGTTAATTAGGCCAAAGGGACAATGGATTTTGTTTGCCCTCCCAAGAAAAAATGCATCCCAAATCAGCTGCTGGATTTGAATGAATGGAATGAAGGGAGGAAGGGGAGGGAGGAAAGGGGTAGAGGATATATAAACAATGTGTTATTTTACTGGAACAAGGATTTCTTTTTAAATAACCTTGGTCAGTAATCATACCCATAGAGTTAGGTGTTAATTGATTTTGTTTGGGGTACACATTGAGTGAAATAATGACCTTTCTAGCTGCATCTCTTCTAAAAGCAATGAATAGCTTTGGGATTCTTTGTACACCAAGAATAGTCACGCATTTTCTTTATCTGAAGGGAAACACTGCTAGGCAGTGTTTCTCTCCTGCCCACCACATGTTTGTCTTATTGCTGTCATTGTTTGTTTGTTTGTTTTTTCAAAAACAGTCCACATTGGTGACGTGGCCAAGCAAGTCCACTTGAGTAAATCCCACCTTGTCCAACTATCTTGCTTTGTTTTTCTTAAGAAAATGGATTTTATGTCCAGAATCTGGCTACCTGCTATGACGTTGGCGGCGACCACCCTGGCCCAGGCCACCACCATCTCTCCCCTGCTTACTGTCAACATCCAGTAGCTGGTCTTCCATCTTTCACTCTGGCCTCTACAGTCTGCTCTCAACACAGCAGCCTGAATGCTTCTCTGAACAGGATCGTCGGAGTGAGGCATGCTTAATTGTACCCACTGGCAGTTGTCATATTAATGTAGGCAAGATAATTAAATGTTAAATCAAGCTACATTCAGAGACTGCAGTATGTTGATCAGCTCTGCAGCCAGGCCACAGAGGACACCTGTTGAACAAAGGAAGGTTTCTGCTGGGGTTGCTAATCACTCCTTCCCCACACCTGTGAAGAGGGAACAGGAACAGCAGAGTCTTTAAGTGTCTGCCCTACACAAGTAAAATCATCCATTGCTTATGCCTAAAACCATGGGGAACCTATGGATCAAAGGCTAGGGACTGCCAGCAGGCCTTTCAGGCTGCATGCACTTCCCGTTCCTTACTGTATGTCCATATCAAAGGACATAAGTAAACACAGTCTTTAAACTGCAACTCACGGGAACTCAAGAATGACATATAAACTGAATTCTCTGAACACTCAGGGTCCCTCTCACTGCCTTTACTCTCGCTGTCCACGTCCCTCTCACTCTGTGCCTCTGAGAGAAGACCACGCTCTGTCTGTGGAGTGTGACCCCTTTTCTAATAAACTTTCCTTTTGGCCCGCTCTTTGGCGTGCGTGCTAAATTCTTTCTACACTCTCTCTGCCAAAGGACTCTCTTCTTCTCTCAGTGCAGGGCTTGGTCTCCCTCCCACTCGGGGAAATTTGCCCTGTCCCGCTTGAATATCAGTTGTTCGGCCTCTTGGGATGGGATTTAAGTGTGTCCAAAAACACCTGCAGAGATCTGTTCTTCCGCATGAACCCTTCCAGGAGTACTGCTGCTTCCTAAACTGTCTGAAGGTAGAGGAACACAGAGGGATGTCAGAAGCGGCTGGGAGAAACCGCCCTAATCGGGAAAGGAAAATGTCACATCACGAGTGTAGACACGAAACACAACGCCCAACTTCATGTTTATAACGGGAGCTACTGTCTTGTACGTTGGTGAGTCACCAAAGGTCTGTTCCGTGTAGATTGCTAACTCCTCCGCAGTGGCCTCTGACCTCTGCTCATATGGTGGTGTTTGGCTAGTTCTGGTTTTGGGGCGAGGGTAGACAGCATCGCACACTTTTAATTTTGTTCTGATGTGTCGCTTGGTGGGCTAAGAAAATACATGATCCTGCTTAACTCTTAGAGTGACTTCCAAACTCATGCTAAAGTAAAATAATCTAGTTTTCTTTGTAATTCCATATAAAAGGCTGAAAAGTAGGTTCTTTTACCATATGAAAGGTTCTTCTAAAATATACCCCAAACCACAGCAAACCGTGCATCCTTTTATCTTGACTTATTATGAAGACCTTAATAAAAAAAAGAAAAAAATTCTGTAAAGAGGAGCTTTTGCCTCTTGGGATTGGGCTTTGTTTGACATGAAAACCCCATTTTAATGGCAGATAAGAGCGTGAACAAAAGCAAAGTTTAGTTCCCAGAATTCCTACTTTTGTAATGCATGATAGTGGTCTGTCACTTGTCCTTATGGTTTTTAATTGCAATGGACTGCCTCAAGACTTGTCTCAGCTCCTTTGCGAGGATTGTGGGCGGGATCTCTGGGGTGGGTGACTGCTGGCTCACAGTCATGTTTGCAGGCCCGTCCCTTCAGCAGGACTGCCCCAGCTTGACGGCTGTTGGCTGTGCCTCCAGGCACTGTCAGGGCAAGGACTGCTGTGTCAAAGCCACCTGCCATCTGTTGGTGAAAATGTTTTAGACTCTAAATGATGAGTCACTTATTTCCCCTGCTGTTCCTTCTGCTGCCAAGACTAATTTACCTATTGGACTTTATCAGGGGACATACCGGAAGAGCTTGTCATGACGCTTTGTCCTATGCAAAGTTCATCTCCCTAAGGAGCAGTTTTCCTTGTGCCATCACCAGAAACGGTGAGAAAGAGTTGCCTTCGCATTTCCACGAGGTGGGGAGAAGATGGCAGCGAACCAGCCCGGGTCTCACTCTGGGGTCCTTCATGGACAAAGCCGGCCTCAGCCAGGTCTGGGTTGAGGACCAGAGGTGCCAATTTTCGTGCCAATGCTCTCGTGCTTGGGCGCCCATGCCAACCACCAAGTGTGGCACTGGGTGGGCCCTCAGTGACTGTTGTCTAAATGAATGACTGTGGTCTGTGACCACAAAGTGGGTATAGCTGACCTACCCAGGGCCACCAAGAGGAAAGTGCTGGGCCCAGCTTAGACCTTTAGGCCAGAGAGTGCCACATGCAGAGCTGTCGGAACTCTGACTTTCTGATATAGTCTGCTCTCGCTCACTTCAAAAGGAGAGTACACGGAATGACTTTCAGGAGGACTGCAGGACACTCTTTCCGTGCAGACAAGTTTAGTGCTATGACATATGCCGAGAGCAAGAGCTATGGGACGGAAGGGCATCTGGGGAGGAGGACTGGAACTGACGGCAGAGCCCAGCGCTTTGCCAAGGAGAAAGAATGAAGACCAGGTCAACAAACCTTTCTGTTCACTAGACTGTGGAGGCCTAAGTCTTGGGCTCACATACAAGATGTGCTTCTCTATCGACTCGGTTTCACAGAAATCAGTTTTATTGTTAGATTCGTCTTTTTTTTTTAAAAAAAGTTTATTAAGCTGGTTCACATCTAGCTTTATCCACATGTCCTGAAATATTTCTATGCTTCTTGCCTTCTATTTTTTTTTTTCACCACTCCAAAATTCTAAGCTCACTAGCAGCAGCAAACCCCTAACTGCAGACGGTTCTAACTCCTTCAAGCATGCCCTATTCACTGATGTTTGCTAAAGATTTCCTGCCTGGAGAAATTACAGAGTCCCAGGTGGGTGGGATTTTTATTCTTACCACAGAGTAGGTGTGATTTTCGTGGGAGGCTCTTCCCCCAGCCTGGTAGATCAAAGGCAGAGTTGTGTACTTGAGTCTTAGGTGGGAGGTGAAACGCCTGTACTATATCAGGCTCAAGCCTTTGTCCCTTCTGCCATGGCCAGTAATTAGGAGACACGGCCAGCTGCATGAGCAGCCAAAGGCACTGCAAGCCCCAGCTAACCTTTGCAGTCGAAGGAGCTGCTGACCAAACGCTGATGGTCTTAAGGAATTTTGCAAAACATTCGGAAATAACCTATTCTAGAGTGATCGGGGAGGGATGTGGGATGCAGTTAGGACAAGGCGAACCTTCTTCAGAAGAAATGACGGTGGTGCTAATCTCCATGGCTAAGTATCGATTTGCTGGAAGTAACATTTCCAACCACATTCTTTATCTATGCACAAGATGCACTTGTTGCTGGGGGAGCAACAGTGAGATGCTTCTAGAACTCCTGCCTTCTCTGTGGACATATCAGGGCTTTGTGATGACCAAGCTCTGGGGAGGACAAGTGTCCCTACTTTGAGTAGTGATTTGGCCTTAAAGGGGATCCAGATGAGACGAGCTGATCTCACAATACATGAGAATTTTGGCAAATTGTCTGTGTCACCACTCAGAGTCGGAAAAACAAGACTGGTCTTCGGTACAGCTACAGGCTAAGGCAGTCGGGTGTGCTTTATGCTGGTCAAACCAGACATTTGGGCACATGGTGTCTGAGCACAGGCATAGCAATGACAGCACACTGAGGGGACCCCCCCCCCTCTGGAGGAAGATTCTTAGTTAGAGAACAAGGGCACCATTGGAGCTTCGGTGTCTGAAGACACTGAAACTGGGGATAAAACAACGTATCCACACCCAGATAAGCCAGGGGGGCCTTTAGCGCAAACTTGCACAAAATTGTTAGTTTGTACAATTACAAAAGATTCTATTAGTGACAAAAGCAAAGGAAATCAGATTACATGGGTTTATCTCAGTTTTGGAAGAATTCTGCACACACAGAATAGCTACCAAAAGTTGTAAACCTGGTCAGTCTCTATTTCAAAGGAACTCCTGGCTAATCCATGGCTAGGGAAGTGATTTGCTTTCTAGCTCTCAGACTGCTTTAGAAATGGGGATTTCTATCAGTAAAAGACTGGTTCTCTCCTCTGCAGCCACGTCACGCAAATAGTAACTCTAGCCACCCCAGCCCCAGCAAAGAGGCTGCTTCCGAGACAGGCTTGGAGCCTGTTTCTTCAAGATGCTTGCAAGAAATACAAATGCCAGATCAACATATCCTGAACCTTGGTTATTTACCAGACTAGAATCCTCTCTGGGTAGTGTTTAATCCTGCATCAAATACAGAAAGGCAAACCCATATGCTTCGAAAGAATGAGAGTTCATTGTAAAGGCGAGCAGGTGCTTTGGAAAGGACCCAGCATTCTGGGAAGGAGAAGGCTCGGTCACAGCTGTTCACCAGGAGCAGCCCTGGTGATGTGCCAGTTCACTCCAGGGATGCAGAGAACTTGACAACGGGAAGAGAATCTTCGTAGTGCAGCTGGTGCACGTGCTAATTTCGCTGCTTTGAAGGAGATGCTGCGAAGACAAGAGTCCCAGGAATCACAGATGCACCAAGTCCCCGTGGCACCTGGAACCATCTGCCCAAGAGGCCACAGCACCGGAGCACATACCTGCTCAGAGACCCAGGACCCCAGCTGGGTGGCTGTGGACTCAGGGCCACCCCTCCCCGTCTTCCTGTGAGATGCCCAGCACCGACTTGTGGGGGATTCTGCACTCCTGTAGAGATTTGGTGAGGTCAGAGAAACGTCTCCTGGGTACCTCCATCGTTTCGATGCTGCAGCGTTGGTAGGTGGCCTTGTTCTTGTATTCGGCCACAGCAACAACGGTTTGTAATTCATCAGTTGGCCGGAAATGACGGACGAACCTTCGGCCTGATGGCGATCTGACAGCCAGCAGCAGCCTCGGCTCTTGCTCTGACGGTTCCTCCAGGTCTCCGGCCCTGGAGGAGCTCTGACTCCTGCTTTGGATGAGGAGTTTCCTCTCCAGGGAACACGCTGGAGCCCTGGGATCTTCTCTGCCTGTCTTCATGGTGCAGGCCTCCTCTTGGTAAAGAGCCTGGATGCTACTCAGTTGCAGCGAGCCGGCCTTTTTAGCTACTGTTTCCACAGCCTCCTCCTCCGGGGTCTTCCTGCTGATGGAAGGTAGGACCGGGTATTTGTTGAGGGAAGAGGAAGCCCCAACGGGCACCTGCTGCAGCAGCTCGGGGACCTCATCGGGAGCTCCCTGCTTTGGAGATTTGGGTGCGCAGGCTCCTGGTTTCTGGCTGCCTGACGACTCGCAGGGGATGGCTGGAGGTGGAGAGGATGCCGTGCGGTGAGAGCACACCCCCGTGCCCTGGGGTCTGCGCAGGCTCGGCCGGGTGCGTCCCTTGGCGGACTTGGGCCTTATGACGTGCATTTTCAGTGGGTTTGGCTGCCAAATGAAGGTGTCAGCTGCCGTGCTGACAACAGTGCTGCATTCATTGGGGGCTATATTCACAGGGGCTTCTGTGGCCATTGCTTCTCAAGAACCCTAAGGAAGCAGGAGGAAAGAGAGGAAGCCATGGATTAAGCTTCCTGGGACTTCTGGATCTCAGCCATTCACTTCCCGTGTACCAGGAGAAGCCAGGCAGCCACAGTGGGAGACCGGGGGACTTTCTCTCTGGGTTTCTGACATTTAGAGAGGGACATGAGCTGCAATTCATTCATTCATTCATTCATTCATTCATTTCAGGGAGTGGACCTTATCAGTGGACCAAAGTCCACCTACATTATTATAGAGAGGAAAGACAAGTGTTAAACCCACAAGTAAATAGATCTTTTTAAAGGGTAATAACTACTATGAAGAAAATAAAGTATTGCATCAGTGGGTGACTAGGGTGGGGACTAATTCTTATGCTTGATGTGGGGGAGGAGTGCCTTTAAGATGAGAGACCAGAACGATGAGAAGGAACAAGCCATGTTACAGGCCAGAGCAGCGGTCGGCTAACTTTTTCTGTAAATATTTTCAGCTTTGGGAGCCATGTGGTCTCTGTTCCAGCTGCTCGACCCTGCTGCCATTGGAGCACAAAAACGGCCAGAAATGATATGGAAAACAGCATTTCCAGGGGCTGCCTTTGCTCAAAAGAGTGAAAGCAGCCCTGTTAAGTTACCACACAGGGAAACCAGGCTTAGCTTCCCTCAGGAGCTGAGTGACAGACCAACAAACTTCTCTCTGCACTCTGTTTAGAAAGTTTGCTGAAAGAGGCGACAGCCGTTGGCTCTGGTCCAGGGTTCACCGTGGAAAGAGCCACCCTCTGCGACCCCCATTTCCATTTCTCCTTCAATCCTTTCCTTACTCTTTTTCCATCTCCCCAAAGCTTGCCCTTACTTCATTTTCCTTCTTACTTTCTCTTCATTTAATCTTGTTTAGGTGGCTCTGCACAAATCACTTAATGCAATATCCCTCCACTGCCCTAACTTTGTCACCAGAGGTGGAGGGACAGGAGTGGGAGGCTCCATTGCTATCTGCCCACTGGCCAGCACTCATGCGGAGGACCTCAGGGTCTAGTCCAACGGTCACATACCTTCTCTGCAAATGGCCAGACAGCATACAGTTTCAGCTTTGCTGGCCACATGGTCCGTCATAACTACTCAACTCTGCTCTTTTGGTGTGAAAGCCGCCACAGGCAGTATATAAATGATCAGGTATACTTGTGTTCCAATAAAACTTCACATATGGACACGGAAATTTGAATTTCATATGGCACAAAGTATTCTTTTGATTCCCCCCCCCCCAGCCATTTAAAAGTATAAGAGCTATTCTTAGCTATCGAGCCACACAAAAACATGGTTGTGGGCCAGATTTGGCTCGTGGGCCACCATTTACCAAACCCTGTCCCAGACCAACTCCAAAGGGGACTCTGGGGACATGCTAATTCTATAGACATGTGAGCCCCATGGTCACACAGCCAGCTAACGGCAGAGCCTGAAATAGAACCCAGGTGGGTGACACCGGTCTCGTTTTGAGGACCAGGCTTCGTGTCTCCCCCAGCACTTACCACCTTCTGTCTCCTACTGTTGATGTTTCTGTTTTCCCAGCTGCCTTGTAAACACTTCGGGGGCTTCTGTACCCGCCTCTCTCTCTCTCCTGGGGTGCTCATGAGTGCTTGTGAAATCACACAGAAGCAGAGTTCTGAAGCATGGCAGGAGGTGTGGGCATTCTCTGTGCAGGCCCACAACTGCCAGATCAGGTCTTCTCCGCTTTCCTTACCATCTCGGGGGCCCCTTCACCAACGCGGTGGCTGCCACTTCCTCCTCCTGGTCCCCGTTTACATCTTCCCAGGACACTGCAATGTCTTGGGCTCCCCGTCACCCTCTGAATCCTGACCAGCACCATGACTGCTGACCAGGTCTCTCTCAGCCCTCTGGGAACTTCCCAGTGCCTCGCAAACCCCAAGAAGCAATATGTTTGGGTGTAAAGGACACAGGCCTCGCTGTCATGAGACCTGGGTTCTAGTTTAGGCTCTGCCGCCAGCTAGCTATGTGACCTGAGGGTGATCGCTCCACCTTTCTGGTATGCCACCTTCCTCATCTACAGAATTAGCTATATATCCCTGAAGACATTGTTTAAATACCTCTGAACATCAGTCTCTTTATCTGTCACATGAGGATAATAATATGAAATAATATAGGTAAAGTTGTAAGCACCAGGCTTGGTGCATAATAAGGACTTAATTCAATGGTGAGGGTTTTTTGCTTTTGTTCTTGGTTTTGTTTGTTTAGTACTTTCATTATTTGAGGTCCAAAAGCCTTACTTGTTGCTTCAGAGTTCTCCCCCAGGGTGTCCTTGGGACATGGGTGCTACTCCCAGGACTCATGCCTGCCCCGCCCACTGCACAGAAATGCCAGAAGTTCCAGAAGTTCGATTCAAATGAGCTACTGCCTACTGAAATTGCCTCGAAAACAAGAAATAAATGCCTTCTAATAAATCCCTTCTAATTCCACACTTTAATCTTACTCCAGGTCATCACCATCACACAGTCCTAAAGAATGTAACTCAAGCCCCTTAGCTTTGCCATCCTGTGCCGATTACCATTACTGTCTAATTTGAGGGGGTGTTCCTCCCTTGCCACTAAAACCACAACCGAACAAAACGCGACATCCCTGTATCTTCCCGAAGTCCTAGGTCAAAATCTCGAACAAAGCTACCTTCTCTTTCCGAAAGGCCCCTGTATTTGCTCCATTCCACTCACAGACTGCGTCCTTCTATGCTTCCCGTTCTACTTCTCACTGGTCTTTCACACCCAATCTGGCAGCTGGGAGTTCGGGAGCTTTCTCCTTGGCATAAAAAAAAAGAAAAAGAAAAAAAAAATCCTACCCATTTCCTGTTAATTTAATCTATTTTCTGATCAACTGTGAAAAATATGCACACACCCACCCCACCCCCTTTTCATTTGGTTCTAAAGCTTTCAGTTATAATTAAGCAGCTCTGCACTCTAACTCAGGATGGCAGGAGAAGGGTCATAATTGTCCAACTGTTCCTCCAAAGACAAGCTCAATTGGTAAACCAGCTCCCCTCCTTGCCCACCCTTCACCATCCCCCACCCCCTCCCCGGCAGCATGGCTATTAATTTGCCACAGCTTCTACAGAATTATCACAGACTTGGCTTCCAACTCCCACACATGCCTCGGGAAGGTTTAACTGTCAGCAAGTTTGGTAACTTAGAAACCTCTTCCTTAACAACTTGGAGGAGAAAAGTCGCCCAGGCTCCCTGCTGGATTATTTTTAACAGTAAAACTTGAGTATGTGCATGCACTTTCTATACCTTTTGGTACTATATAATTATCCATATTCAGGGGGTGTCATAGTCAAGACACCCTGGTCATAAGATAACATGACTGTGAGCTATCTCAGAGAAAAACCTCAATTATGACTAATTCCTATAAGCCCACTCATGGTTATTTAGAGACTAACACCTCCTTCAGGTAAAACCATTCCATCGAACCTGCTTTCATAACCCACTGCCTCCTCCCGAATGCTGGGACCATCTGGCACATGGCAGGAATACCAACTCTCCCCGGTATCTAGCACATGGGGAGGGGACGTGGGAAAAACAGGTGTTTGGGGACCTGGGCCAACTTTGTGCCTTTATATTCACACCTTGGATCCTGAACTCTGCCCGCCCCCTCGGTCCAGGAAGCCTTCTGCAGCACCCATCATTATCCTAGCGCAGCTCATTCCAGCACCTCTAGGCCTGGCAGACTCTCAACCGCAAAGTGATTTGACAAGATCTAGGCGTAGGCATGCGTCAAGCTGCCAGCTGAATGGGCAAGTGGCCTGTTTACTTAAACATAAAAGCCGTATTCCAGAGGCCTGCTGGAGTCAGGAAACAAACACGGGGAACTGTTTGCACGGAGTTGCCAAGAGGGCAGGTGCTCATTCCTTCAGATTAATCACCAAGTCAACCAGAAAAGAGGAAAATCTGATAGAAGCTAAAGCCATGTTCTTACATTCCAAGGGTGCCCGCCTCCCACCACAGGGTCAGTCCACCCTGCTTCTCTCACAAACCCAAATCGAAAACTACATAAATGCAATAAAATACAACCACCCACATACCATCTGCTGGTATGTACCGAGGATGCATACATTAGAATTGGTCTTTTAAAAAACATTTATCAGTTAATATCACCCCCTGCCAATCGCCACCCCTCCCCTGAGGCTTTCAGAAATAACCAACAGGAGATGGTAGGTGGCCTGAGAATGAGGAAATGTTGGTACCATTCCCAGTTCTAACCAGGACTAATGATTAAAATACACTGTCCTATGCAGGAGTGCCCCGTTTAAAGGGAGTGGAGAGACTGGCCCACAAGCGACCAAGTGATCAAAGGTTTGGAAAAGGAAATGGGGATGATTCCAAGCGGACTGGGTAGGGGAGGCAGATGGCTCAGTTATTACCACTACTGACAACTCTAGAATGAAGTAAGCTTAAGCGCAGAAGGAGGGATTGGGGGGAGGGGCAAGAAAGAGCGTCTAGAAAGTGAGAGTCGACTTCGGTGAAAGAGCACTGGTCTGGGGGAGGCTCAGATCTGGTTCCGGTCTCTCCATGTGACTGACAGGATGTCCTTTTGTCCCTGTAGGTCTGTGTCCCATCTGTACTGCCCAGCCAGGAGGGCATGGCCCAGCGGTTTCCTAGGTCCCTCGGCTTCCGCAGAGTCCGGGAGTTGTCCATTTCCAGCGACGGTGAGCTCTGGCCAGGCTGGCTCTGCCCCAAGGCAGTAGCCACTACTCTCAGGGGACCTCTCCTGTCTCCTGGGGTTTGCCCCGTGCAGGTCTGGCGAGACCCGCCCCTGGGGGAATACTACCCGAGGCCTCGGGTCTGGCCTCTCCCGGTCCCTTTCTACTACGGGTGGCGGTGGGCAGGCCCGCAGGGCCCTCGCGGGGGTCTTGCTACCCAGTGGTGCTCACCTCGCTGCTTTGCTCCATCCGCCGCTGTCGCCCGGCTCAATCCACTGGTAAACAGCCCTGGTTTCCCGGGCAACCGCGCGGGTGGGGGGCCACGTGCTTCCGGTCTGGCGGGTCTGGCCGGAATGGGCCTGGTCTGGTGGGGTGGGGTAGGGTGGGGGCCTGGCCTCGGGGCAGAGGCTGGGCATGCAACCGGGCACCTGGCCTGGCTTCACCTGCCTCCTTTTCTTCCCTCTTCCTCTTCCTCAACTCTCTTGCCTGATTCCCCATCTCCTAGGGGAGAGGACGTCCAGGAGGAAGAGAGCCCTGGGAGGGGGGACGGAGGCGGGGGACGGGGGCGGGGGGAGGAAGGGGACGGAGGTCAGAGGGTGGGGAGGCAGTCCACCTGCCCTAAGCCAGTTTTGTGACCTTGGGTCAGGCGATGACCTTGTCAGTGTACCTGAATTTCAGATTAAGCTGCTGGACTTTCTGATTTCTGAGAACCCTGGAATCTGAGTGGCTGCTTTTAGGCATTTCTTTGAGTTGGGGACCACTTGTCTGCCTTATCTGTCCTCAGTGGAACTCTTTCAACACCAGGTCCTCGACCTCCTCATTTCCACATCTGCCCCTCACTCTTGGGCCACATCCAGAACCTTGTTATCAACTGCATCTGCTTTGACCCTCCTGACCAAGACCTCTTACACTTCCAGCACCTCCAGTCGCTTCTACCACACTTGTCTTTGAACATCTTGAGACTCCAGCCCATGGCCTGTCTGCTTTCTCCCTGCCTAGCAACCTGCTTCTTCCTGATCCCGCAGAGTCCCTGAGCCATTTTCTTGCAAGAGTCCTCTCCGTACCTTTGCCATGCTCTCTCTCCATCGCTCCTACTGGATGAAACCTCAGTCAGTCCATTGACACCCAGGTACTGAAGAAATCTTGACCAGCCACATTATGATGATGTAATGGAAATGTGTGGTCTTTGGTTGGACCCTAAACCCTGCTCAGAAATCCTTCCATGTTCTCTGGCTCAGTTCTGTGTCCTTTCTGCTCAGTGGCTATTTCAAACCCTGTCCTCTCTGCTGAAACCTCCCACCTCTTCCCCTCCCTCTTCCTACTCAGAAGGTAAACTTCTCTCTTCAGAGAGAAAATAGAAGCCATCATATGGAAATGTTCTCAGCTTTGTGCCATCAGACCTACAAACCTGTCTACTTTTGTCTCCTTGCTTTCCTGTGTCCCTTCTGTCCTAATGCGAAGGGACCCATTTGTTCTCTGCCACAGGGCCACATGGGTACACATACTCCAGGCCTTTGCTCCTGCTGTTCCCTCTACATAGAAGATTCTTCTCTAATCCCCTAACCTCTCTTTTCCTTCCTTTACCTAATGCTCACTTATCCTTCAGAACCCGATTTAATTGATAAAGTCTTTCTTCCACAGCGGAATTAAGATAATGTCAGAAGGGGTCCTGGACTATTGTCTGGTAGGCACTATTCTAGACTCTTGGAACATGCAGATGGATAGTTTAGCAACTATGTTATTAGAAGATAGTGTTAGTGGACATTCAAGAACTTTATTATCACTAGAAAAAAATTAGGATTTATTACCTAGCCTTGCAGCAAAACATTTGCTATCTTGTCTATCCCAGACTCATAGAACAAGTTACAATATAAACAGTGACTCCAGCCTCCTCATGATGTTCACAGTTTGTTCAAGAAGATACCTCGCATACCCATAAAGTGTTACAAATCAGATTATTTTCGATACAGTATGAGCCTAGGGGGGAAAAGTGCAAGCACAGGCTGGACACAATTATGTGCCAAGTGATTGGCACCCATAGGAAGTTTTTTGGGGTCTGCAAAGGTGGTGATCTTTTCAGCAATGGTGTCTCCATCTTATAAAGGAAGTGCTTGCTCTGGGGAGCTGCTCGTGAGAGCCTGGGCTGAGCAGGCCTCCTGGACATCCAGGGAGGCATCTGAGGCACCAAGAAGGTACAGGAGGTGGCAGTTTTAGGAGCTGATAGGTTTGCAGCTTTGTGCTGGTGGCTTATTCTTGTAAATGATTCTGTCAGAAATAACTAAGCAATGCTCTTCAGCCCTTCAACGCCCACCCAAAAAAGATTAAAGTGGATTCTTCATCAGCTATTTTAATATCACCTAAGAATTATGCAATCTTTTGGAAAATCAAATTGGTTTCTCACCCCCTTTGTGTGTGTGTGTGCATGTGTGCATATGCGTGTGTGCGTCCCCATGCAGGCATGCAGTGAAATGGTGCTTGGCCCTAGGGTCTGTTTAATATTCATCATCAGTATGTGCCTTTTGCTCCCTGGTGTCATGTAATGCTCAGCATGAAATGAGAGGGAGGCTGGAGGGAAGGAAAGGCAGTTGGCCAGTCAATTGCTGTGCCCACCTGCTGTTTAAAGAGAGAGTTGACTCTGCTACCTTTGTCTCCCATCCTCCTTTAAAGAGGTGTCTGCAGAGGACAAACCTTGTAATGCACACATGCAAAGTGGGTTCTCAGTAATGTGGCCAGAGGTCACTGCCATGTCAGCTCACAGGTAGACTCACCATCCTTACTAGCCATGGTTCCCTCTACTCCCCAACTTTCTCCCTGGGCTGCAGCCAACCTGTTTCTTGAATGGGCCCTCAGATTTTTTATCTCCAGGGTCTTTGCTCATGCCTACTCCACCCTGCTCCCTTCCTTGAAGTTAATCCAAATTTACTGATTCTTCAAGGCCCATCTTCAAAGTCACCTCTTTCATGAAGGTCTTTCCAGAACTTCTTCTCTCAGGTCCCTTTTGGTCCAGTGGAGCCTGCCCAACTGACATGGCACCATATACCCTCGCTAGATCGGCTCCTCTAATCTCACGGCTCTCCTCCGCAGAGACAGCATTAGAAAACAACTGAGCCTCAGGGCCCCTGGCAGAGCGGTTTGAAAACCCCAGTCCAGCTGATTCGAAAGCCCACTCCTCACCAGAGCCCCACTCCCACGCAGCATTCCTGCACGGCGCTTTACCTGGGCCCGCCGACTGCACCCGTGGTAGGAGTCATAGGCGTAGCCTCTGGAGTCAAGGCTTGAGTTCGAACCCTGCCTCCACCACTTGCTAGCTGGGGACCTTAGGGAACTGACTTTACTTCTCTGGACCTCAGTTTCCACATCTACGGAATGGAGATGATGAGAACGGGATTGCTGTGACGGTGAAATGAGAGAGTGGCTTAGCACAGTGCGTGGCGCGTGGTGAATGCTTGGGGAGGGTTAATGCTCATTATCATACTGTTTTCGTCCTACAGTGCACATCTCCTTCGGTAGGTTATGAGCTGTTCGGCAAATGAGATTTAAATTAATGATGATAACGATGCTGGTTCCACAGCTGGGATGTCTACTGAGAGATCCAGCAAGCTGCCAATCGGTGCCCCCAAAGCTATCTGGCTTGAAGTCTGAATGACCTCATCCAGGGGCTGAGCTAAAGACAGGAGTTTTGGTTTCTTAGCAACTTGTCCCCAAAGAGCATTTGATCTCTTTGAATTAGCCACTGCTAGATTTCGGAGTCACTACCCAGGGTCTTACTCTGTCTGTCCTCGATCTCATTACACGTGTCAATTAAGATCAAGGATAACCTTAAAGCAGAAGGTGAAGTAGTGGATGCTCTGGTAGAGAAGCCAACGGGCTGGCACTGTTAGTCATGCCTTCTGATGAATCAGCTTAACGAGGAGACCTGCAGATGAAGTTTTGGATAATGAAAACTTACCCCTTGAAGTACTACGGTTCTTTTATTATTTCCTCCATTTTACTGGAAAACGTTAAAAAAAAAAAAGTATTGTCTACTTCCTGGTCTTCTTAAGCAGAACATATCAAACACAGCAATTGATCTTGACTACTATTGACCAAGTGCTTTCACCTTCAAGAGCTTGTTGAATCTGGCCGGCATTCCAGGGTTGGGAGGCAGGGTCATTGTCTCCACCTTACAGATGAAGAAGTGAAGGTTCAGGTAGCATAAATGGCTCTGTCAGGAAGTGGTGGATCCCCACTCCTACCCTCTTCTCTGAGAAAGAATCCAGAGTTATTTGCTCTTTACCTTGTAGTCTCTTGCAAAATGCAACTTTTTCTTGCCAACACAAAGTCAATAATTGTGCTCTGGGTACAATATTGTTGATGTAGCTAGCGCCATCTGCCACTATACTCAATGGCCCCAGGTTCGCAGGCTTGGTCAGTTATAGTTTTAATTATTTCTCCCCCTTCTTTGCCTTCCTACTAAGAGCTTAATTCCTGTTCAACTCTGGGTCTGAGAAAAGGATATCTTGCTAGAACTGTGTCCAAAATAATAGCCTTGTGACATCTGCTTGGATGCTCAGGTAATTTTTGTTTTGTTTTCTTAGCTGTGTTTTGGGTAGGTACAGCCCTTAGCTCAGTGACTCACAGATGATTGGAAGTGAGTTCATTACTCCTTCCTCTAAACTCAAAGGCATTTAGAGCAATGCTCATCATTCTACCTGGGTGTAGGTTCCCCTCCGTGGACACAGACTATGAGATGGAGAGGTGCGTGCAGGGAGGCTTTTAGGAGACATCTGTCAGAAAGTGAGTAAGGCAAGATTGGGGAGAGGGAGAAGCTGACCCACAGAGGGAGAAGCTGACATTTAGAGACAGTTTCTAAGGCCTCAGCTGGTCATCCAGGGAGCTCTGGGGCTGAGATGGCTTTTCAGAACTGTCCTGAAGGAGACAAGAGATGGCCTTTTAAATCACCACCTCAGCCAGTCATTGGCTAGGGACTACTCCTACCCCCATCACCAGGAGGGGCCATAACCTTGGACCAGACAGTTCCTGCAGCAGAGGCATTTCTCAGTGAGTGAGAGGATCAGGAGCAGGTTCCAAACTCTGAAGAGGGGACCTGCTGAAGACAGTGCTATGCATCCTAGAAACAATGGAGGCCCACACGTAGAGTTACTGCCTGCTTGGGGCTTTTGGTCTATATTTGCTCTGTATTTACTCATGTGGCCTCTCCAGCCGGCTTGGAAGCCTTCTTTGGGCCAGAATCTTGTCTCATTAGGATTGCACATAGTTGACGCTTTGTAAGAATCTGTGCCATTTCATTACCAGTAATGCACCCAGGCCCCTTTGTCTCTCCAAAGTGCAGTCACCTGCTCCTTTGAAAGATGAGAGTCTCTTCCTTGTGGACTAAACCGTTACACAATTATTTTTTTCAGACTCAAAGCGAGAAAGGAAGCCAGCCTGTAGAGATGGAACTTAATTTAGAAACAACTGCGCAGTGTTTGAAACGCAGGCTGGCTGGGACCAGGCCTGGTCAGGGCCCAGCCTCATAACATCCACCAGAATTTTGCCAAAGAGGGCAAAAATAGCAAAGGTGCCTGACTAATTCTCCCAGCGGTCTGTATCAGGACCCCCGTTTAGAAGTTTTCCTGGGAGACTTTGTCATGGAGTGTAACTCTAGCCAAAGCCCTTACCTGCCAAATCTTCTAGGCTCAACCGAGCTATTGTTCATACTCCAGGGCCTGATGTTATCAGATTTAGCCTGAGTTTTTATGGGCGTATAAAGACTACTTGTAATGTAAAGAGCATTGTTGACTGCTCACCATGATGACATGGGACACTGAGCCCACATTCTCCTCTGTCGTCCTGTGGGAAGTGTGCCATTACCATTGCTAATAGTAATAGGAAGGGTGTGTTTACCTGTTACAGCATTTTAGAGTACAAAGTCCTTTTACTTGCATTATTTCAGTGGGTCCCCACAAGCCTGTGCAGTAGGGAGCTATGTGAGAGCAAGGAAGTTGTTTGAACTCTCTGGGCCTCAGTTCCTCCATCTCTAAAATAATAATAGAGCCTCTCAGGTTTTTATGAGGATTAAATATAAATAATGGAATACCCACGAAGCCTTTAGAGAACACAATTCCTGGCGTTTAGTAATTTCTTTCTTTCTTTTTTTTAAGTAAGTTTATTGGGGTAACATTGGTTAATACAATTACATAATTTCAGGTATACATTATTATTTGACATCTGTATATTCTATTGTGTGTTTACCACCCAAAGTCCAGTTTCCTTCAGCTACTATACATATATTTGATCCCTTTTACCTACTTCACTCTCCTCCCAAACTTTATATTTGACCCCCTTTACACTGTGAAGCTCCTCCTCCCCGCCCCCACCCCACTAGTAAGCACTAGTCTATAGTCCTCTGGTAACTACTAGCCTATAGTCCATATCCATGAGTCTCTGTTTATTTGTCCTGTTCATTTGTTGCTTTTAGGTTTATATAAGTGATATCATGTGATTTTCAACTTTTTCTGTCTGGCTTATTTCACTTAGCATGATCATCTTGAGGTCCATCCATGTTGTCACGAATGGCGGTATTTCATCTCTTCTTAAGGCTGAGTAATGTTCCATTGTATGTATGTACTACAACTTCTTTAGCCAATCATCTATCGTAGGACACTTCAGTTGCTTCCATGTCCTGGCCACTGTGAATAGGCATTTAGTAACTTCTTAACGAATGTTGGAAATGGCTGATAAGTATTTTTAGTCTCACTTTAAGGAGAGGAAATGGAGGGGCCAAGTTTATGAATGAGATACCTGGGCATCGAGGAAGGAGAATATGGTGGGCGGAGCTACCATGCAAATTGGGATTGATTTTCCTGCACTGAATTTCCATTCTGAACCACATTTATACCTTTAAAATTTGGGAAGAGGGGAAATACTGACTCCTCGAAAGAAGAAGAAGAAGATGAAGGGATAGTGTCCTCAAAGAAGAAATTTTAAAAAAAGAAAAACATTTGCATTTTTCAAACAATTGAAGCCTTTTTATCTTTCTATTTAGGTCTAAATACCAGAAAGAGTATCATATTCAGAGATAATTAGGTTTGAAAAACGATCGCTTTGCTCTGAGCCTTTCACTGAGGGCTTTTGAAGGGCTGGGGTTTCGCACCCATGGGGACTCTCCTCATTTTGGTCATTTCCTCCCCCAACAGGAGTTCAACTGGCACACCCTTTGAGAGCAGAAGAAGCTGTGATCGTGACACCGCGACCCTCTGGTCTCTGTGGGAATGAAGGTCATTGGCGTTCTCGCGGTCTTCGCCTCCTGCTGTGAGTAGAGAGCAACTAGGGGAGCTCTAAGGTGCTGTCTCCTGTCTGTGTGTCTGTGTTTTTGGGGTAGACCCACCTGAGGTGGCATAGAGTGAGGGGAAGTCAGATGTCACTCAAAAGAGAATCAAGAGTGGAATGGGATCCCACCAAAGTCCTCCTGCTTCTGTTTCTTCTGCAAAATGGTCTGTTCCCAGTGTTGGGATCTCACAAAACTTTCAGGGAAATCAAAGGTTAAAACCATTTGACTCATTTTTAGCACAATACATCCTTTTAGGAGTCTTTCATGCAGATGCTAATTGTTTTTATTTAAAGTCACATGGAGTCCAGAACAAAAACACAGACATATATCTCGCTAACTTAGAAATCGTTTTATTTCCAGTCAAAAAGGTGGCTTATTGGTGAATAATTAGTAATTGTAAGCTGTGGCTACCAGGAGATTGGATTGCATACCTCTGCAAAATGAAAAGAATGTACTAGGAAATATTGTTAGTTATGTTGGAAAACTCTTTGGTTTGATTAGCTGCGTAGATATTTGTCCAAATTCATTTTTTAAACCTGTTTCAGCCGTGGAGCACTAACTTTTGGGTCCCTAAGTCAGAATGTCAAAAATGTGGTTCCCATGTTGTCTTAGTCTGTGTGGAATTTACAGTTTTCAAGATCGTGGTATGGGGGATCCATAAGCAGGAAGGACCATTTCTGCCCCTGTGATGTGCCTGGAAGACCAGCACCCGAGTGTGGTCCCACCTTCTCCCCAGGGGCTGCTTGGGCAGCAGTGACCACACCCAGGCTTTGACCCCTCTTTGGTGCTTTGTGACAAGACATCTAAAACCACAGTATGAGATGGGAAGGTTCCTGGGAAAATTTCTCAAAACCCTCTGTCTCCATTTTTCTTCTTCAAGTTTATGCTTTTGTTTTATTTTTATTGCAAAATTAACATATGCTTGTAATTAAAAAATAAAACGAGCGTAAAATAACAAGATAAAGCCCCTTCTCATTTTCCCTGGCCCCAATCTTTTTCCTATACCCAAGATGTAACCACTTTTAAGACTTAAGAATACATCTTCCAGGCCTTTACACATACATTTAAAACATTTTAATAGAAAAGAAATACATCTTCATTATAAAAAAAAAAAAAAAATCAGACAGCATAAAAGTATATAAAACAAATGTTGCCTGTTTTTCTCTCCACTACTTCTTCAATTCCATTGCCTGGATAGATTGCTATTAAAAGAAGTTTTCAAGACATCATTTAGTTATCATTTCCCTGTCAGTGGATATATGAGTAGTTTCCAGTTTTTTTGATATCACAAATAATGCTGCAGTGAACATCCCTATACATATATATTCTCTGCGCCCCCCTACTTTTTTTTTAGGAGTAAAAATTGCTGAGTCCATGTATATTTGCCATTAAAAAAACAGATTGGGAGCATGTTTTCTGCTTCTTAGGTATTTTTTGTGAAATTATAAATGCCCTGTGATATTTGTAGGGACTGGCATTTCTGTCTTTGAACTTTTCCTGTTAATGTTGAACATCAGACCTGAGGGCGTTTCTGCCTAGGATGGAAGTTCTTTTTGTTTGTTTGTTTGTTTGTTTTTTGTTTTGTTTTGTTTTTTTAATTTGGGGGGAAGGCTGTAGTTGATGGCACTGTTCTGACTAGCAGGGAAACTGAGTTCTCATCCTGGGCCAGCAAGAAACTAGCTGTGTGATGCAGTAGATCTGATCTGATCTTCTTCCCCATGAAAGGGGCCGATGACCACAGCGTACAGACGCACCTGGCTCAAGGGTCTTCTGATGGGACGAATGCAAAGCACTCTAGTTAGAGAATGCCGAGGTGGTGTCACTCCCATTGCATTTTTTCTCCTTCCTTATTTTCTCCTTGACAGTGATGGCCCCCACTCATGGCAGCTTCTGGCAGTTTCAAAGGATGGTCAAACACATCACAGGGCGGAGCGCCTTCTTCTCGTATTATGGATATGGCTGCTACTGTGGGCTGGGGGGCAAAGGAACTCCTGTGGACGACACTGACAGGTGAGTGCAGAGGCGCTAAGCTCTCCTGTCATTTTATTCGCCTTGAGATTCATGCTTGAAGAGAGAGAGGGTATGGGGACCCTTGCATTGCCAAGTAATAGAAACCAAATCAGTTGAACATTAAAAAAACAAAACAAATAAAAAAAAAAACAAATGGGAATTGGATGGAGGTTTTGAGGAACCCAAGGCCAGGACCGGACTCCTGAACATGTGGCTTGTGCATTTCTAAGGCCCAGGACGTGCTCTGCTGTCACTACCTTGAAATTCTTCTGTTTTCGTTTTGCAACAGACCTTGCAAATCATGTAGCCCGTCCTGCTTAGAACTCTAGAAACATTTTCCATGCTCAGTCCTCATAGCAAATGTGGTCTTCCCTCCATTGCCCGGTTTTGGGGAGTATAGGTGCGGCAAGGTCAACCTGCAGTCTCCCAGGCTTAACTCCATATCCCGGGAGAGAGCATCTCGGTGGCCCAGTTTAGAAAACTCGTCCATCGGGATGAGGTCACACGGCACAAACCTGGCTGCCAGGCCTGCTCCGAGGATGGGGGTGGGGAGTGTGAGTTCCCAGGAAAAGTGGAGTTGGTGTAATCTGGCCAGCGTATGGGAGGGAGGAAGCAGCACAGTGTGTGTCCCATTTCACTGGAAGAAATAAACAAAACGTTCCTTGCCACTTTCAACCTACCCTGGATAAATATGTCCCCTTGGCGGGGTCTGAAGTATCACCCCTGGGTTGGGCTCATGAGACATGGACTGTTCCAGCTGGAAGGACCCAGAGCCCTAGAGGGAAACTGACACTGATGAAATGCTCACTGAGGGCCGAGCCATGGGACTGGCGATCTGCATCCGGGACCTAATTTAATCCTCGCAGCAAGTGGCCAAGACATCCTGTACTAGTGATGTACAGGTGACGAGAGCGAGGACCCACAAAACCCGTGGCAAAGCCCAAAGACACGAGCAAGTAGGTGGCAACGTCAGGATTTGAGTAAAAATTTGCCTGCTTTCGGGCACTGAGATGCTCTGTGCCTACCCTGTCCAAGTTCAAAGGTCGATGAAAAATCTAACACTATTCATGAAGCATGACAGACAGCAGAGATTCTGCTTGCACCCTGGGGTGGGGAGAGGGGAAGACTGAAGCGTCCGGCTCAGGCCATCAGCCAGAAACGTTTTCTCTTTTCTGTCTTAGAATTCGGTCCCAGGTTTATGCATTCCTGCCTCTCCCCGACCGGCTGAGGAAGTGAGCAGAGACTGTTCCTTAACTGTTTTCTCCCCTGAAATATTCTCCCTTCCTGCCCCCAGCCAACTGAGCACCATGAGAGCAAGAACTAAAGGATTATGTCTGTTTTTGCTGACAATTGTCTCTTCAGAGACTATCGCAGTGCTTGGCACCTAGTAGGTGCTCAGTAAAAAGCCATTGAGTGAATGAATGAGTACACAGACCTAAAGCTGAGTAAGTCCTGGGTCTGTCACCTTCTAGCTGTATGCTTTTGGGAACTTCACCTCTCCGGATCTCATTTCCTCCCCTGTGACCTAGTGATGGCGATTGCACTTCGTAGGGTTACCGTGAGAACTAATGAGATGGGTACTAGATAGGGCTCACTAAATGTGAGTGGTTATTTATATTATCGTCAATATCATCAAGAATTTACGCCACAACCTTCAGGCCCTTCTTGCCCAGAGGAGGAGGCAGATGGTCTTTTCCAGCTGACTCCCCAGGGCCCACCTCCAGGCACAGCCCCTCATCTCCTCTCGTCTGGCCCCCAGATGCTGCCTGGCGCATGACTGCTGCTATGAGAAGCTGAAGCAGCTCGGCTGTCAGCCCGTGTTGAACAGCTACCAGTTCCACATCGTCAACGGCACCGTGGCCTGTGAGTAGCCTCTCTCTGGGGAAACGTCTTGGAACCTGGGCCTTCCCTTCATGTCTGCCTCCTCGTGGGCCCAGAGAACATTTAGGAAATGAGATTTTCCCAAGTGCTTCGAAATGGAAGGTGGCAGTTCCGAGAAGTAGAGTCCTGGCTTGGTCTCTCCCCGATTGCTCCTGCCCACAGCTGTACCCAGCACACTCTGGGCACATGGAGCCGGTAGACATAGTACGTGCTCAATAAAAAGTTGTCGACTTGAGCTGAGCTGAACTTTACAGCTTCGCTGGGCAACTGTTGCTGTTGGGAACATTCCTCCTTATGTCTGCCGTGTGTTAACAAAGCAACTCAGCTGTCTTTCAGTTGAACAAATATTTGTTAAGGGTGATTGCATGCCAAGCACTGTGATAGGTGCCGTGGGGGACACAAAAGTAAACAGGAGGGGACTCATATGTCATCGAGGCTATTCAAAGAAAAGGGCAAAGGACAAGAGTGGGCAAGTGCTGAGTGTTCAGTAGGTGGGGAGTGGCTCCCGACATCCTGGGGGATGTCCTGGGCTGCTGGAGTGTGGGCATGTGTAGGGCAAGTTGGGTGTAAAGAGCAGCACCTCCGAAGGCACTTGCCCACGGGCTCCTTGTGGGTGCCGCTCATGCCAGCGGAGCCAGTGGCTCGGATGCCCCCGAGAGTGTACGGCGCGCCTCCTTCCTGGCCTGGGGAGCTGCAGAAACCCCTTTCTTCTGTATATGTGTTTGTTTGTTCACAGCTGTGAGTGTGTCCTGGAGTTCATGGCTCCTCCCCAGGTCAGGGACCCACCGCCTCCCTCATGCTCATCTTCCCCTTGAGAGGGAGGCTCAGCGCTCAGCTCCCAGGGCTCGCTGGGGCTCCTGACCCAGTGCTCCGGCTCAGGACACGCCAAGATGAACCACAAGTTAGGACCGTGCAGTCTCACTGGTCCCAGTGGAGAGACCTGAAACGCCTCGGACCTCTGCCACTGGAGAGGCAGCTTTAGCTAGGTCTGCTTCTCAGCCTCCGTGGTGCCCTGTCCCCAGGCACACTGCCAGTGGGGAGGGAATCCCCTTTTTTCCTTGTGTTGAGGCTGCCTGGCCATAACCACCCTCTGGCTTAAAGCAAATTGTCTCTTCCGTGAGGTCCCAAGGCCACTTCCAAGAGATGGGATGGGATCGGGGCCTAGTGCGGGGACAGAGGAGGGGGTTCCAGAGGAGGCCACCCCCAAATTATTGTTTACTGTGGCATAAGATGCCCCATGGAGACCTCTAAGCTCCATGCCCAGGAGGGTGAGGGGGGGTCGGTGCAGACCTGGCTGTTGGGTGGTGACGGAGGGGACATGCAGCAAATGCACCCCCTGACTCTTTCTCGACCCGGCTCATGGTCTTGCTTTCTT
This sequence comes from Eidolon dupreanum, assembly GCA_028627145.1. Lineage (NCBI taxonomy): Eukaryota > Metazoa > Chordata > Mammalia > Chiroptera > Pteropodidae > Eidolon > Eidolon dupreanum. The sequence goes on along the minus strand of CM053502.1, from coordinate 8,782,421 downwards.
CCCCCTGGTTTCTTCTCACCTCTTTTCACCTTGATCTTTAACATCTATCATGTCAAGGATTACTCGAATATGGCTGAAAAGGGCATCACTTTTAGAGAAAAATACACTCAAGGAGGCCTCTCCTCTGATATCCTTATAAAGCACAGGGACCAAGGAACAAGGGGAAAGGTGCTCTCTGGAAGGAACTGGAACTTCAGTAGGTGCAAAGGACCTTCCCGTACTGGATTCCCAGGCCCATATTGAGTCTCTGCCCTCGGCTCCTGTGGGCTGGCTTCACGTGGGCAATCTGCTTCTTAATCAACCCTCCTCACCTCCCATGCGGGGATCAGAGCCGCAGCCCAGGACCCCAGGAGATGGAGGAGATGGAGGAGAGTGAGTGACCTGGGGCAGAGGATGGAGTCCCAAGAGGTGGCATGCGGAAACGTCCTCCACCTGGCACAGGCAAGGTGGCTGCAGGCAGAGGCTGGTGGCCGGACTGGAAAGCTCACGGCCTGGGCTGCGCTTTCCACAGACGCTGCCCTTCGCCGAGCAGTGGTGCTCGGTTGCTCCTGGAACTTGACCAGGACTCCCAGAGTCCAGAGACCTGCTCAGGGAATTAGCATGGAGGACACTTCCCCGTCACCGCCAGGACCTCAGCATCCCTCTCCTCGGCTGACCCAGCCAGTGAACACCAGGCGGACCCCTGCCATCTTCACCTTCACCTCCCAGGAGCAGGGTTGGCAGCGGGGTGATCTGGGTTCGAATCCTGGGTCTGCTGCTGATATGTGCTGAAGCCTCGAGGCAGACACAGGCTCACCGTCTACTTGTCCAGTAATAACTGAGTGCCTACAAAAGAGGACGTTGCAGAATGTCATCCAGGGTGCCCATCCAGGGCCAACACTTAACTGAGGGCACTGACCAAGGCAGCCTCAGGCTTTGCTCTCTTGGCCTTCTCCAGAACCAAAAGCACCCTTAGAAACCATCGAGACCAACCCTTCATTGTAGCAATGGGGAGACTGAGGCCCAGAGAGGAGAAGGAATTGAGTCGAATAACAAGCAAGACTAAAATGTCGGTGTCTTAAGTCTTCCCAGTGCTCTGGATCACACCGCCTGGCCTGAGGTTCCTGGGCCTCAGTCTCTCCACCCATAAAACAGGTGCAGTAACAATAACTGCAGGTTACGAGCATCTGTGACAGCACCTGGAACCCCCATAAGAAACTTTTAAGGTCAGCATTATGCTCCTCATTATCAAGGAGGATCCTGAGGCTCAGAGAGGTTAAGTGAGATGGCCAAGGTCACAGCCAGAGAAAGAAGAGCTAGGATTTGGACCCAGGTCCTCTGACCCCTGAGCTAGTGCTCCTGCCTCACGCTGCCCTCCCCCAGTGAAAGGGGAGTTGCTGGGAGGTGATGGAAATTGAAGGGCTCACACAAATGCGAGTCTTACTGTCTGTAGCACATTTGTCAGGTTGCTCAGCCCTGGCCCGAGGGCAAAGAAAGGCAAAGGGAGTTTGCTCCTCTGTGGTGCCCCAGATCTTTCTGTTTTAGAAATATGTACCCCACTAAGAGGCCCAGAGAGAGCAATGCTGTGTAGTCGGGAAGAGCTGGGTCCAAATCCCAGCTTCACTCCCTTCAAGCTAGATAATTACACAACCACCTGGGCCTCAGGCTCCCCATCTGTAAGATGGAGATAATAATAGTCACTTCATAAGGTCACTGTGAGGGTCGACTAAAGTAACCCAACTAAAGGCTCTGGCCCACGGCAGGTGCTTAGGTAATGCGCTTCCTTTTAGAAGTTGAGATTGCTTTTTTCATCTAAGTTTTCTTTTCCCCTTTACCATGTGAAAAAAGCCCTGGGATTTTCTTTACTACTATTGAGAGATGTCTTTGAAGCATCTCCTCTGCACTTGGATCCCCTCCACCTAATGTCACGAAGGCCTTATAGAATAAAAGCTCTCCCCCAGCCCAGTTACGCTGCAGTCCAAGGAGCTGCGCTGCAAGGGTTAATCGCCTCCCCAGCCTCCAGTTCTGAAATCCTGCACCCAACCCTAGTCCCAGGTTGCTTAGCAACCAGTGGCTGCTCTGGGATGCAGTTGGTGAGCAGGGGAGGGAAAACAGAAAAACAACTTGGCCTGTCCACGTCTCTAAATGTCACTGGGCATCAGTGCAGAGAAAGGCCTGTAACTCCAGCCCTGGGGCAATTTACTGGGTAGGGAAGGTGGCCCTTGGGCAACCTGGGAGGTTGTTATCCCTCCTTTGAGTAGGCTTACATAAGTACTTGGCATTTGCAAGGGACTTTAAGATCAGCCAGTGGTGACAGCCCCCTCCACCCACACAAGCATGCTTATCTTGTGCAGGGAGGAGCCTGGTGGTGGAGGCGGAGACCAGGTTCCAGCCAACAGTACCACTGTCTCCTCCGTCTCAGAGCCTCTGACTTCTCCCTCTGCCAAAGGGGGAAGGTGAACATGGCAGCCATTGGAATTTGTAGTTAGCAAACATCTTCCTTCTTAACTACTGAATTTATTTCTCACACACCTCCACTCACTGACACATCACCCTTTTTCTCTCCTAGCATTTGTCTAGACCTGAAATTAATTACTTTGTTTACTTTTGCATCAGCTTTCTCTCCAACTACAATGTGAGTTCCGGGAGAATGGGGAACAAGCCTGTCTTGTTAGGGAGGCGCTCATTCTCACAGAGCCCACAGAACAGGATGCCCCTGGAGCTATGCCATGTGGGGTTCACTTGCTCAGACCTATATCTTCAGATCCTAGCCAAAGGCCAGACACATGTTAGGAACTCAATACCTGTTTGTTTGATGAGTGAATGAATGAAAAATACTCATGAAATAGTCAATGCAAACATCTCTTATCCCCATTTGAGAACTGAGGACATAGGCTTAGAGAGAAGCACCTTGTCTGAGATGCAGGCGGCAAGTCTGGACCAAGGACCTGGCTTCCCATTTCCTGGGATGGGCTCCTTTCACTGCCCCACAGGTCGTGTAAGTCCAGCCAGTGAGGCAGCAGCGGGTAGTGAGGACATGTTTACTGCGCACTCAGGGCTGAAGATCTGCAAAGAATAGACAAACTCCGCGCGTTCAGGGAGGGAGATAGACCATAAAACATTCAGAAGTAAAGATACATTCAGGTAGTGACAAGTGCTACGAAGCATCTAAAACAAGGCAACAAGCTCAACAATGATAATGGCAAGGGGGAGGGAAGGATGGCTACTCTAGGTGGCCGAGCAAGACCTCTCTAAGAAGGTGGCATTTGGCCAGTGTGGCAGGAGCAGAGGAGACCAGAAGGAGGGGAGATGAAGTTGGGCCTCAGACAGGGCCAGTCCCTCGGGGCCGGGGGGGACGGGAGAAGGAGCTGGGCTTCCACTTCAATTGCCTTTGGAGCAGGGAGTAATATGTGCTAATTTTGCTTTAGAAAGATCAATCTGGCCACTGTGCAGAAAAGTTGGGGAGCAAGGGAGGAAAGAAGGCGAGCCATTAGTGGGCTGTTTCAGTAGCACTGGGGAGAAGAAGTCACAGTAGCTGACATCAGGGTGATGAAGTAGAGGTGGAGAGAAGCGTCAGACCCTGGGAGTGTTTGGAGGTGAATCTGTAGGACCTGCTTGCTGATGGATTAGACGTGGGATGTGAAGGAAAGAGGCCGAACCTGAGATGTTCGGCCTGAGCAGCCATAGATGATGGTGTTGTCTACTGGGCTTGTGCAGATGGGGGAAGAACAGACTATGAAGACACAGCAAGAGCTTGGCACAAGCCAGATTGAGTCTGAGATGCATGTCAGACAGCCAAGGGGGAAGGCAAGCAGACACAAGCACATTGGAGCCTAGAGCTCAGGGGAGACACCCGGGCTGGTATGAGAACTGGAGACTCATTAGTGCTCAAGGGGGATTCAAAGCCCTGAGATTGAACGAGAGCACCCAGGGAGAGGACTCAGAGACCAGGACAGAGGCCCAGGGTGTGGACAGTTGGAGGCGTGGCAGGCTACCCGGGTTAGCCACAGGCAGGGATGCAGGCCTTCTTGTTTTGTCTCCTTTGTGGAACTCTATTTAATGGAATGAGAAAGAATAGCCTGATGCTGTCAGTTACATTCTTCATGTCTCAGTTTCCCCATGAGCAAACTGGAAGACCACTGCTCAGGTTTAGCTCCAGGGGCCCGGGAACTTGGACAAGCCTTTAGAAGTAGAACTGATTGTCGGAAGAGGATTACACTCCATGCGTTGGAAAGGATTGGAAGATAAAGCAGGAAAGGGAGAGAGAGATGAGAGAAAGGAAGAGGAGATTTGGAGAATTGAGATGGCAGAAAGGAGAGATGGAAAAGAGAGGAACAGGAGACAAACAGATCGACAGAAATCGAGAAGGACAAGAAAGAAGAGGGAGCCCAGGCAGGGTGGGAGGGGTCTCACCTCAGGTTTCTAGGGAGACAGGCGCCTGGGTGAGTGACATCACGTGGGGCCAGGCCCTTCTGGGAGGAGAGCGAGGTTGAATGGGCCGGGGCCCTGCACCCAAGTAGCCCTCATCCCCAGTGGGGACCAGCTGTAGACCAGGTGGACCCCTGTAGAACACTGGGCGGCAGCCGGGGGAGGGAAGCAAGGGACATGCTGAGGACAGCCAAAGTGACAGACCTGGACGTGGATGTGGACGAAGACTCTCCAGGGAGTCTCTGGGGGAGCTGGGGCTTGATGGATCTTGAAAGATTTTCACAGATGGAGAACAGGGAACGTGAGCGTAAAGGTGATCCAGGCAGCAGGAACCAAGAACCAGAGGCATGAGCAACTCTGGCACATTTCATGAGGGTGCACGGAGAGGTGCAACTGAGCCACAAAGCGGGTATCAATACGTCTTGAGAAAGCAAGTCTCTAGGGAGATGTGGGAGGACAGCTTCCTGCAGGAATTACGGACCTCAGAGAGGGAGAAAGGCAAACAGACTGTAGCCAGCACTGGGTCCAACTTAAGAGGGCTTTTTTTCCCCACATGTGAAGCTAAGGGCACATCCTTACAATAATAACAGGCGTCCAGAGAGCTCTCTCTGTGTGCCGGGCACATGCACCACTCCATCTGTCAACAGCAACAATGACAGTCCTCACAATGACCCCACGAAGTAGACTGTTACTTGTTTCTGACACTATTATTTTAAATGACCGTTATATTAATGAGAATACTGAAGCTAACTGGCCCAAGCTCAGCACACCAGGAGTCTGGCTGCCTCCCTTTCTCACCCCCAACCCTTCGAAGAAAGTGGAACTGGGGTGGGGTTGTTTAGGAAGAGGAAGCTGTGCCTTAGACATTCACACACACACACACACACACACACACATACACACACACACACAGCTCTGACTACTAGATAAAAATTCCCATCTGGTTGCGACTTGGCCAAAGGGCAGACACTGGATCCCGAAGGCCCATGAGGTTTCATTCATTGATTCAATGACTGCTGAGCACCTACTATGTGCCCAAAGTTGTTCTGCATGCTGGGGGATACTGTGATGGACAAGACAGGAAATGTCCCAGTCTCGAGGAGCTTACCCTCTCTCTTGAGAAGAGACAGATACAAGCAAGGGAACAAATAAGGGAAGTATCAGTAACGAAAGGTGCAGTGAATGAAATAAGCAGGGGTGAGAGGTAGCGTGGCCGGAGAGAGTTTCAGATCTGGTGGTCAGGGAGAGCCTCTCTGACGAGGGGAAATTTGACCAAGACACAAAGGGTGGGATGGATCCAGCCACTTGAAGATCCGGGAAAGAAGTGTTTTCAGACAGGGGAATAGCAAGTGCAAAGGCCCTGGGACAAGACAGAGCAAGACATGTGACAGAAAGAAACCAGCTCGGAGCAGAGTGACAGTGGCAGAGTGAGGGACAACGAGGATGGAGAAGTTGGCAAGGGCCAGATCATGGCAAGCCAGTTGGAGCCTCCAGCTAGGATTTGGGATGCCTTCCCCAAAGAGTAGGAAAAACACAGTAGGGCTTCAAGCAGGAGAGCAAACCTAATTCAAGGTAACATTTGAGGAAAGTCTCCGTTTATTTCCTTCTATTAAGGAGGAAGAGCTGGTGATGACAAGGGAATGGGGTGGTGGCCGAGAAGCTGGAGAGGAGAGGGCAGAGCATGAAATATTTTAAACATAGAGAAATCAGTGGAACTTGCTGGTGGGCTGCATATGAAAAGTCAAAGGAGGAGAGGAATCGAGGCGGGCTGCTTGTTTTCTGGCTCGAGTAGGAGTTGGTGCCATTTGCAGAGCCAAGAGTGTGAATGAAGGACAGACTTGGTGGGCGGAGGGAGCACTTGCCTCAAGCATTCCATTTGGGGGATCTCAAGTTGTTGATGCCTGAGACATACAAGTGAAATGTCAAGATAGTGGAAATACGAGATGGGTTCTGAGGACATGTAGGGCCTGTGTGCTGCCCAGGTGCACTGACTCAGGGCACCCCTCCATGGGGCCCTGTTTCCTTTCAGCCTCTCTTCACTCCAGTACTTGTGGCATGTCCAGGGGTGATCAGGGCTTGGGGACTAAGGAAGAGGACTCCCAGATTCTTTCCTTTCTGTTTTTAACCCCTGACCCCTTGTAGCAAGCTCCTTGTTCTCCCCAACCTTAGAACTAACCCCTGGGGGAGAACTAGGAGCCCCCAGTGACCCTCGGTCTCTCTGCAGGTGAATGTACCATTGGTCTCGGTGTCGGCTGCCTCTGTGGGCTGAGGGCCTGCGAATGTGACAAGCAATCTGCATACTGTTTCAAAGAGAGCCTGCCCACCTACGAGAAAAACTTCAAGCAGTTCTTCTCCACCCGGCCCCGGTGTGGCAAACGTAAACTCCAGTGCTAGGGAGTCCACGGTCCGAGTTGGTCAGCTCTAGCATCACTTCCGGAAAGCCTTCTCCCCTCAGCCCGGTAGGCTCCGATCCTTCTCACAGCTCACCCTCCAGCATTTGGCCTGGGGTGCTCCTTTGTCATTCGGCATCAGAGGGCTGGAGGTCAGTCTGGAAAAGACAAAATCCTGGCATTCTATAGAGAGAGACAGACCATAAGGATACACGTAAATAAATGATACTTTCTCATTGTAGTTAAGTGCTGGGAAGCAATAAAACAAGGTGACAGCACAGAGTGATGTCCTTAACCCCCATCCTAGCAAGTTTCCAGGAGGGAAGGGGCGCTAGGATCTACCCTAAACTCTCCCTCCACACTCACCCAAAAGCAGGGTACAGGGTGTACTTGGGAACCGGGCCCACAATCCAGATCTGGCTGGGAGCAAAGCAGACATCCAGGAGAACAGGATCTTGGCAAACACGCCGAGGACCCGAGAGATGCATTTGATGTTTTTCATTTGCTCGATTTCTGCCTCCTGGAAACCCTCAGGTGGGAGGAAATTGAAGCCATTTTCACCTCTCAGGACACAGAGAATGAGAATGTTGGCACCCACCACTGGATGTCAAGGAAATGGAGAAAGGACACGGGAAAGGAAATCAGATGCATCCAAAATTTCCATCCAAGTTTAGAAGCTCCTGGTTACATGAGATATAAATTCTAATAAACATTAAAGTGACCTAATCTGGGTCGATCTTTACAAGGCCCGACTGGCATGGCGGATTGCAAAATCAGCCACAATTGCTCTTACCTCTCTGTATCCACACCTCTCGCAATGTGACACTCAGCTCTTCCCATCCAGAGGTAGAGTCTATTGTCCCCACCCATTGAATGTGAATCCTGAACCGGCCTCGTGACTTGCGTTGGTCAACAGGATGTTGTAGACGGGATAGTCTACCAGTTCCCCAGCCTAGGCCTCAGGAGGTCTAGTGCATTCTACTCTCTCTCAGGACGCCTGCCTCTGACATGAGAAAAAGCCTGGGCCAGCCTGCTGGCGGATGGGAACCCACCTGGATCAGCATCCGTCAGCCCAGCTGTCACTGCTGAGACCTCGGTCGTGTGAGAGTACTCGGCAAAGGTCAACAGAGCCAACGCATGGCTGAGCACAGACGCACGGGAGAACCCAGCCAGGACCAAAACAACTGCCCAGGCTACACTGCCAACCTGTAGAACTGTGAGCTTAATAAAGGCTGCTTTTTTAAGTCACTCGGTTTTGGTGTGGTTTCTTATGCAGAATAGCTCATGATGAATAATTGGTTTTCGTTCATTCCCAGCACTGTGCTGCACTTGAAGGCCAAAGAAACATTGTGGGCGTGGCCCCTGCCCCTTACCTTGCAGGTTAGGAGGAGAAAGGCCATGCTCACATAAAGATGGAGAACAACACAGAGGGATGTGATCACTCAGTCACCCAACACACATTTATTGAGCCCCCGCTTGGCATCAGGCACAGTGCTGGGCAGTAAGGATTCAGACATTTAAAGAAAATGCGCGAACAAATGGGATCTAAATATCCCGGGGTGAATGTTAAGAGCAGCTTTTGGTAGTTCAAGTTCAGACACTTAAACCCTGGATTAAATGATGCCACCGCTGGTGTGAGACAAAAAGGGAAGCCAGAGGCAGGTGGTGAGCAGAGTGTCTGGGACCAGGCCTCTTGGCTTCTGCTCAGCTTGGCTTGCACGGTCGTGCAGCAAATCAGTCTGTTCTTCTTACTTGCTTGGCCCGCACGTGGTGTAGTAATTTCAACTGCAGCAAGGAAGCTTGAGGTTTGTGGGTATCAGCGAGGGTCTTAAATGTCTATGAGGGAAGTGTCTGTAGAAAGGCAGGCACGGAACCATGGGGCCAGGCCCAAGCCAGGCACCTCCCCTGCTTGGGGATTCCAGACCGCAGCAGAGTCCAGCTCAGGACTCTGGAGGTGTCTGGCCATCTGCCACAGAAGAGGAAGAGGGACCAGGGCTGAGCGCAGTGTGGACGACAAGGGTTCTGGGGGTAGAGCCCAGCTATCTTCCACTCCCTGGGCCTCGGCTCCTGAGCTGTACCACAGAGGAAATGGGCCCGCGATGGTACCCAAGTCCCTCTCAGCGACACTGCCCTGATCCTGCTCTCCAGGAAGGGCCATCAGCACCCCCTCGGCAGTATGAACCAAGGGGCTGTGTGCTCCAAGCCAGGCCCTGGGCTAAGGGCAGCGCAGTAAAGATGCATCAGACTCCAGGTCGCTCTCAGTCCAGGCGCAAGGCAAATCAACGGGCGATTTCGAAGCAGACTGGGAAACGCTGGAATTGGGGTTGGCGCGGGGAGCAGTGACCACCATCTGGGAGGGTTGGGGGGAGGGGGGCGTGCAGAGCCTCCCAGGAGAGGGGAGGCAGGTAGTTCAACACACGCGCTCGTGAGCACCTCAGCCACCTGCCTCTCCCCAGCCCTGCCGAGGGGCCCTCCTCCATCTCTGCCCCACCCCAGGTCCAAAAACCTGCACATCGAATCCTTTTTCTCATATCCCACATCCCACATTCAATCTGTTGGCACTATCTTCAAACTACATCTAGATTCTGTATTTATAAAATACTGCAGTAAAATGTACACATTACATAAATAATCAAACGAGAAGGGAAACATCTAGAATTCGAACACTTCTTAGCACCTTCGTGGGTGCCATCTTGGTCAGAGCCAGCATCAGCTCACGCCCAGGTTATGGCAACGGCTGCTCTGTGCTCTCTCTGCCTGAGCCCTTGGCCTTCGCAAACTCCCCACCACACAGCAGCTGGTGAGTGCGTGTCTGACGACTGACCATGTCCCTCCTCTACTCGCCCCCTGAGCGAGGGCTCCCCACTCTCCTCTGAGTAAGAGCCGAAGTCCTCCTGATGCCCTGAGGGCCCCCTTCATTATCTGCTCCCCACCCCTTGACCTCAGCTTTTATACCGGTCAATCACTCCCTCCGCCTCAGCTGCCCCAGCCCCCATGCTGTGAGTTGAGCACACCAGACACACTGCCTCCTGAGGACACTCTGCCTGGCTGTCCCCTCTGCCTGGATGGCACTTCCCACGTGGCTCACCTTCTCCTCCTTCACGTCTTTGCTGGAAGCTCACCTTCCTAATAAACGAGGCTCATGCCCACCCACAGGCATTTCGCTTCTCTGTCCTGTCCTTCCATTTCTCTCCTGCCATGCGAGGCGCTTTACTTTCACTCACAGTCGTAGTTCATTGTCTGTCTACCCACCAGGCTATAAGTGCATGAGGGCAAGGGTCTTTGTCTGGGAGCAGCAGGGTCCAACGTTCTGAGCAACCCCTCACTTTCCTCCTGCGTGAACTTGGGCAGCTCAACCTCTTTAACCCCAGTGAGCTCGAGGGCACAAGGGGTCGACCGAGACCGTGGCACGAGCTGAGTGACATGGGCAGGATGTGCGTGGTGGTCGTAGGGACACAGCGCCTGTCACACAGTAACATCCGTTCCCGTCACCACTGTTCCCTTCGGTGCTGTTGTTGGAGCGAGCGCCCTACCTCAAAAGGGACAGACTTGGAATGTAGCTGTGTTTTTACGATAGTCGTCTCTAAGTTTTGATCAGTTTCCTGATGTCTGGTTGGGACTGTCGGGGGGTCGGGAAGGTGGGGCGGTGGGCACACCCGCGGCCGAGGGCGTGCTGCCGATTCAGGTCCCACCGTGGGGGGGTGGGGGGGCTGTCACTGCTTCGGGATGACTGTAAGCTGAGTGTGTGTCAGCTGCGGCAGGCGGAGTCGCTGTCCCTCATTCTCACTTCTGCGGTGTCTATAAAACTGTGAAAGGCACAGGGATCAGCAGATATGGGGAGTGTGGCCTACAGCAGCGCAGACGTGGCTGAGGGCCCTAGAGCGGGCAGCAGGCTGGGGTGTGGTGAGGACTGAGGTGACTGGGTTTCTGGGTCACCGAGTCCACAGGCTGGCAGCCTCTGGGACAGGCCAGGCATTAACTGAGCTCCCCAAGGAGCCGAATCACATCCAGAAGGGAGAATGAAGAGACCTGGAAGGGGGGCTTGCTGTCCAGTCCCTAGAACCGGAGTGGGGAGGAAGGGGTGTCTAGAGTGTCCCCCAAGTCATGGTTGCTGGACCAGGCATCCTCCAGGTTCAAGGCTACCTTCATACACAGAATACCTGACCCATTTTCGCAGGTGCTGTTAAAAATCTCAAATTTACTGAGGTTCAAGGCCCAGCACTAACCCTCCCCCGCAATCCTAAGATTCCCCATCACAGCCATGTCCCAGAAGAAAGCCAGCACCGGAAAGACCGTGGGGAGGCAGTAACCGAGGGGGCTGCTCCAGGGGTTTGAATTTGTGTCCTGGAGGGAGGCCGAGGTTCTGGTTCAGGCTAAGTCACTAAATAGTATATGGTTTCTTTCCTTCATTCATTCACTCATTCATCCGTGCATTCTTTCATCTTTTGCACAAATATCCAGTGTGCCAAGACAGGGCTGGGCACTGGGGATTCAGTAGGAGTAGAAGCGGTCTCCCCACTTGAAGCTCACAGCTCAAGTGGAGACAGACAGGGACACAGATGATAACAGGACAGGGAGCCCAGAATCAGGCACCCCTGGGGACACCTCATGCAGACTTGCTGGTCAGCAAAGGCTCCTGGACCTAAAGGTTAAGTGGGAAGCAGCCAGGCAAGGCAGAGGGGGCAGCCTGAGCAAAGGCCAGGAGGGAGGCCAGGGAGGGAGAGGCCGAGGGGAAGGCCCAGGTCTGTGAAGCAAGCTGGAATAAGGCTGACTTCACACAAGCCTCTCCTCTTTCTGGGCCCCAGTTTCTTCATCATAATGAAAACCCTTCCCGAGGCTCTTTCTCATTCATTGTCTTGTTGAACATCAGTGAGATCCCTGGAACTATTTATCCCCAGATCAAAGATAAAAATGGAGGGTCTGAGAGGCCAGGTGGGGCTGGAATGGGAACCCATGTCTTCTGATTTTAAATCTCATTTCTCGACCCCTTTCTCAGAATGAGGGGGTTGACTGGATGCGCTCGGAAGTTAAGCTCTAGAATAGGGGTTCAAATCCTGCTTCCATTGCATGACCTTGAGCTTCTCTGGGCCTCAGTTTCCTCCTTTTATTAACAAAGCTCCATCTCCTAGGGTTGCTAAGAGGGTTACGTAAGATGGCACGCACGAAGCTCTGGGCACTGTCCCCTGACATCCCGGGATCCTGAACCGCCCGCCAGGGCGGAGCACGGGTGTTCCAGCAGGGTCGCTGGGGCAGGGCTGTGTGCCTGTGCCTTTTGTGCCATACATCTCTGCCTCCTGACGCCCAACTTCGTCTGTTACAGTTGGTGCTGTCGGTTGCTTGTTAGAGGGCCACAACTGGGGAAGCCGACAGCCAGCGTTGCCGTGCCAACCTCCGAGGAGGAAAGGGCTGCCTCTCTGCCGTAGTCGGTCCTGAGCCTGAGGGAGAGGTGGCTCCCTGGCCCAGCTGAAACCAGGGCAAGGCAGGCACCTTTGGATAAGGGCTCACAGAACCTTCCTCTTTTTCTCCCTCATCTTCTCCCGCTCCCGCCCCTCACATCTGGCAAGGAGCCAGGTTTTCTTACTAAACCACAGCTTGGCTTCTGCTGGGTTTCCATTTGGGGGAAAATGTCCCCATGAATGTCCCATCAGCTTCTCCTTCCTCCCACCTACAGCCAGTCTGGCCCTGGGACCACTGTTCACAAGCGGCCAAGGGCACCGGTCACCAGCATCACGCCAGGACCTGTGCTAGGAGTCCTCTCACTTGTGGCCTCATTTCATCCTCAAACACCATGATGTGCTTTTTATTATTATCCATATTTTACAGAAGGGGAAAACCAAGACGCAGGGTGAAGCGACATGCCCAAGGCCATGTGGCTCCTGAGTGGCAGAGCCAAGGTTGCACCCGGGCTGCTCTAGGTGACAGGTGGCATTGGTGGCAGTGATAGGATGGTGGAGGTTGGAGACGCTCATCTTCTCCTTGTGCTCTCCTGGGCACCGCCCGTTTGGGGCGGGGCTCTCGCTTTGGGTCCCGAAGCAGAGAGGCAGGAGGTATGGAGCACCAATCGGTGGTGACCTATTATCACCACTAGGTGTCGCCCAAGTTCTAGAGACGAGTTGGCACCCCCTCCCTGGAGGGCTCTGAAGACTGGCGGTGGGGGGGGCAGTGACTCCCAGAGAATGGAGAAGGCTGACTTAGGTCTGGGCAGAGATGGTGTGGCAGAGATGGTGTGGCAGTAATGTGGTAAAAACAGATTTTATTCAAGATCTATTACAGTGGGCGGGGGGTAGAGGGGTGGGAAGAGACCTCAGAAAAGTGGGAATTGATAGCTAAGGAACAGGGGTCAAGAATCAGTGGATGGAAAATTACTAAGAGGGTAGGAGAATTCTTGCTAACTTGACCTAACAGGATTCTTGCTAACTTGACCTAACAGGATTCTTGCTAACTTGACCTAACAGGATTCTTGCTAAAGGCAGGCCACATGATCAGATATCACCTGGAGGATGTGGAAGCTGAGGAATTTTATTGGATATTGAAGGTGGGTAGGGATTCTCATTAAACTGACACAGCAGAGTTCTTGCTAAAACCAGCTATACAAAGATGGACACAGAAGCCCAAAGGTGGAGGCTGAGTTGAGAAGTCTCAGAGGGGTCTGACTAAAGTTTGGTCAAAGAGAGTCTTTGCCAGTCCCTCTTCTTGTTCAAAACAGAAGAGACATTCTCTCTGAATGACATGAGATCATCTCTCATGTGGTCACCTTTGTTTATTAGCGACCAGTGGAACCATCTGTCGGAAACTTAGTAATAGAGGATGTTGGCTGGATGTTGTGAGCCATCAGCATTTAAATTAAGAGGACTTTCTATAGAAATAAAAGAAAAACAAAGATTAGTGGTTGGAATGGACTAAACCCAGTTTCTGAGCCCAGAGGGTGGCCAACTGAGATTTCTAGATGTTGAGCTCGAAGCATCTTTAGAGATGAAGTGAGGACAGCAGTGGCAATCCATGGGATTTCCCTGGTTATTGTTTGAATGTCTTTGATGACAGCACAGTCACCAGTGTCAAAGTCGTGTTACGAAGCATCCAGCTTCGGCTCATGGAGCTTTTCTAGATGGACCCGATAAGGACCCAGGCAGTCGGATTTCAGTATTCTGTGACTCCAAGTCAGGAGGATGGGAGGAAAATTAGAAACATTAGTTTGAAGAGTTGTAACCAGATCTTGAAGGAAACTGGAAGAGCTGACAAAATGTGCAAGATGGCGGGAGCTAGTCCAGTTTACAGGTGGGTAACCGAAAATGGAATTTAACCCAGGGACAAAATATAACTCGAAGACAACAAACATGAGAATAATTTAATAACACATGAGGGTGTACTATTTGTCTCGACGGGAACCCTCCCCTCCTTTTAATCACTCTTTACAAAGTAAGTCTAGTCTACCTAGATTTGATGTGATTATTCACATAAAGGCAGCAAGAATCGTAATTGAACACACAGGCCTTTTTGAGTTTGCCTTACTGGAACCTTTAAGGAATATCAGGCTAGACTTTCAAAAACCTCTCAAGGGTAGGAAGTGAAGCCAAGAACTCACCACCAGATTTTTCTTGCAATACCTACAAAGATTTGTATGTATTCTTCTCCTCTCAAGCCTGCCAGGATAGCCTGTTTTCTGGGTCTGCCAGGAATTGAATGTTTTTACTCATCTTTACAGGTACCAGGCTGGTTTTTCCAGGACAGCTTTGTAAATATTAGCTCCATAAAGTCAACTGCAATTTCTTAAATCATTCTATGCATCATTCTCAAATATGACATGCCCATCAGGCCTTGGAAATATGAACGATGTTTCCAATTATGTTATAAGGAGAACATTCTTATCGAACATATGCAAATAATTGTATTGCCTTGAAAATAAGAATACTCAATAAGAGTTTCCAAATGCTGGAGAGATCAGGCAGAGAGAAAGATAAATGTTTCAATTCCACTTACAAAAGTATAATCTACTAAATTGTCATGAGCTATCGATAGCTTAAGATAAAAGGGAAAGGCATTCCTTGAATCCAGAAAACAAAACATTAAATAACCAGCAATGTTCCGAAGGAAAGCCATAATCATCCTTTACCGGTTAATTCAGTCCCATGCATTAATTCTTGTTTTCCTTGAACTTGGGATAGCAGCTTTATGAAACCATCAGCTTCACTACTAGTTCTGGAAATCCTTATTTAGTCCAGTGGTATGATCTCAAGTTATTTAATGTCATCAGAAGCCTGTTTCCCCAGAGTACCTGTCATATCTCTTTCCATGAGTCACTGAAATAGTCTTTTCTGATGAAGACAAAGTATTTTGGCCACTAGCTGATGGCACGAGCTTTTAGGAAAGCATCGGAGGAAAATGATAGCTATCTGTAAATGACAAAAGGCTTAAACTGGCCTTGGTGAAAGATCTGATGAGAACGTATTGTAATACAATTGACAAGGAAATGTGGATGTCTCTGTGACACACGACATATTCAGATAATAACTGGAATCATGACTAATAACATTATACCAGGATATTTTATGGACCTCAGGGACACTGACAAATTGCTGTGAACTTTATATAATTTCTAAAATGTTTATATTAATTAAAAATATCTACCCGTACAAATATAACTTAGAAAAAGTTAAAACATCTTTTCATTTGACGACGCTTGTCATGGAATTCAACATGTCAAATAAACCAAACTATTTTTAGCATCTCTATTTTTCAAGGTGAAAGAATAAATCCTTTGAAATTTTCCAGGACCTTTTGAAAAGGGCCAGTTTGAGGTCAGTTTGAGCTCAAGATTTCATTTAGGATTTATTTGGTTTGGGGAAGGCAAAATTGTCAAAAGTGTAAAAACAAAACAAAACAAAAATCCTTAGCTTTTTTAAAAGTAAGAAGTCTGGGCTCTCTGAAAAAGTTCAATGGCACAGTTAATATAAGCACAGGTAATTATTCTGATAAAATACAAAACCTTTGTTTCCTAGGTAGTTTACTCAAAAGGTAAAGACAAATCTTTTACAATCTCTTATCAAAAGCAGACAAATAATCCAGGAAAACTTTGTTGCTTTAACAGAGAGAAAACTAAATTCTAGTTTTGCATTAATACACTATTATCCTCATTTTTTAAAACTGTATGAATAAATCAATTCAATCTTAACCAGCTTGACTACACATAAAATTCATTTCTACAAACCCCTCACAACTTTCTATATCCACTCAAAAAATCATTTTGATCTTCATTTTCCTCTTTCTCTTTCTGGAACAAACTTTTAAACGACCTCAAAACATCTAACTTAAGACAAAATTACTCTCCTTTTTCTTAGCAAAAATATATCCTACGTTCTTACATATTTTACATAGTTTTTTTCTTCATTCTTATTATGCTTAGTATTTTTATTTACATGTATTGATTAGAATTCTTAACTCTTAATAATCTTAATTTTTAGTAAAAACAAAGAAATAGGCAATTGTTAACTGTCTGCTATGTAAACTCTAAGGTTACAAGTTACTAAAAAGATTTTGGAAACTGTTTTCAGACAGACACTTTATAACATTATACAAAGCTAGCCATCATCTCAAGTTATTTCCCTATTTTTATGGCCCACGCATGTTAGGTAAGTATCATAAAAGAAAAATCTAAAAAGTAAAAGACGTGGGTTTTCTGTTTTACTGCTGTGCTTCATGTACATGAAGTAGTGAGTATCAAACAATTAATTTTTATTGCTTCTTTACTTTGCATTGGTTCTTAGGTTGAATTTATGATTTTTAATCATAAACATCTAGTAGATGTGACATTATCCTAGTTAGCTAGGAAACCCCAGTAGAATAAAATATATGCTCGTGTTATACTTTCATGTTGAGAGCTCAGAAGACATAGCTGTTTTTGTTAAACCAATAATATTAAACTGGTCTTATTTATCAAATATTTGCTCAGATCTTTGAACATGGGCTTAAGAAGTATTTGAGTTAGTTTTTATATTTCTGAGTATTTTAGAAATGCTTCATTTATATAAGTTCTTATTTATCCCCAAGCCATTTTGAATAAAAGTCCTTTAAGGGATTTCATAAATGCATCTGTTATTACCACCTTTCATAGTGTTGTGGGAAAATATCCCCGAAGCTCCAAAACCCAGTCCGATGACAAGCCAAGCAATAACTCAGAGAGAAGGAGAATTCAAATTTATTATGCACAGTCCCAGACGAACTAGTGCTCTGAAGATCTGGGCAGGGAGTGCAGTTGCAACATTGCTTATATACAGAGTTTTTACAGAAGCTGAGTGGTCAGTTTGAACTCAACCCGTTACAAACAACAGGAGTTGCTATGCAGATTGCCAGCTGGAACATTGGTAAGGGCAAGAGTTGCTAAGGACACTGAGGGTTACAAATTGTTACAGGAAGCAGGGATTGTCAGGGTACAAAGTGCTACATGAGGCAGGAGCTGCTAGGGTACAGTTACATTAGTGGAGCAAAGTCACAAACAGCTACATTTGCAAGTTGAGCAAAGAGCATGGGAACTTTTGCAGGAGCCCTTGCATGCAGTAAGCTTATTTGCAGAAGGCAAGCATATTTACAGAAGCAGAAAGCTGAGTTTTTAATGAAATTCCCCAAATTTCCTCTTCAATAGAAAAATATCACATATATATCGCATACATATATACTGATATATATACACATACTGATGGGTGCAAATAGAGGTCTTACAGTTTTCATTATAAAATTTTAGCTGTAAATCAGTAGAACAGTGATACAAAGTCACTGGTTTATGTAAAATAGTTGGATCTCATCTCTGCTCTTATATTTTTTATCTGAATTATATTTCTGGCAGATGGGACAAGTTGAGATTACTTACTGAATGTGAGGGCTAAAGTTTTGTACCAATATTTGTGGAGGAGACTTGAGATTTTCGTTGCCCTCATACCCAATCTTATGAAGATTGTGGACTACATTTTAGGCAAGAGACTGAGGGGACATCAAGCAGCCCTATGGATGTCCCCAAAGCCCACCTGAGTGGACAGAATATCCAGTCGGTTTCCAATGAACATTTTTCTTTTAGACTTCTTGTAGTCACTTTCCAGACAGAGTCCCTGCGTCCCTAGAGAGCTCTTGATGGAGAGGGAAGAGCCTGAACTTTAAGTGACTGTAGTTTGTTGCGGGACTGGAGGAGACAGCAAAAGGCCTGGCAGGGTGGATGGAAGGATGCAGGGGGCAGGGACTTGAAGGGGGTCCTATCAGTGAATTCAGGAGAACTGAAGGGAGGACCGAGATGATAAGAGGGGGAGATGGGGAGAGGTCTCAGAGATGTTAGCCAGTTTGGGAACATCTCAAAGTTCCCCAGCGAAGTTCCAAATTCAGCAATGGTTTGAGAAGGGGGGTTTCAGTCGACTGAGAAGTTCCCTTGGGAGAAGCAGGGTCAAACAGAGAGAACAGAGAAGCTTTGCAAAGAGCCAGGAAAAACTTTCCAGCCTAGAGGGTCAGGGAGTGAAGCTTCACTCGAAAGGAAGGAAGACTCCCATCCCAGTAGACACGTTTCAGACAAAGCAGCCTGGGACTAACCCAGCTTCAAGAGTACACTCAGAACCTTAGGAATCGAAGCCTGTCCTTGTCAACAGTTACCTAGAGCACTGGCTTGGGAGGGGCTCACCAATGGACCCTGATCCATCAGTCAAGAGTGAAGACTAAGGCTTCCAAGGTGCACACTTGAAATCCTGGGTGAGAGGTCCAGGGTCCAATGATGAATCAAAGCCCATCCAAGTCACAACACCACACTGTCAGAAAACCTGATGCTGGACAATAGTTTAAGTGGTAAAAACAGATTTTATTCAAGAACTATTGCAAAAGGGGCCAGTGTAGAATGAAGCTCAATTTTGAATACAACAATTACAAATTTTCATTTTTCTTAAGTAGGGATTTATAGCTAAGGAGCAGGGCCAGGGGTCAGTGGATGGAAAATTGCTAAGAGGGTGAAATAACTCTTGCTAAGCTGACCTAACAGGATTCTTGCTAAAGGCAGGCCACATGATCAGATATTACCTGCAGATAGTGGTGGATGTGGAATCTGGTCAGATGGTGGTGGGTGAGGATTCTCACTGAACTGAGATGGCAAGATTCTTGCTAAAACTGAGTAATGCCGAGGTGGACAAGGAAGCCCAAAGGTTCACATCTGGTAGAGAAAAGGTCTTAGAGGGTCAAGTTTGGTCAAGAAGGGGATTTTGGTCAATGGCAGCCCCCAGACCCGTGTGAAGCAAGTGCAGCCCCTTCCTCGAGCCTTTGTATAAAAGGCCTCACTATTTTGGAAGGAGTCCTGAAGAAGGAGGGACATCCCCCCCCCCACCAGACTGCAAAAGTAAGGTGCCTGTTCCTCAAAAAATGTGAACCCCACTCCTCCTCTTCGCCTCCAGAGACCTCTTACAATATTTCAGCTCTGTCCCTTGTCCTCTTGGGGTCTTTTCCAGGGCTGCCATCGGCATGCCTGGGGCTTCATCCTCCATGCTCACCATGACACCACTTGGCACCTTGCGTCAAGGTTATCAATCCACATGTGTCCTCTCCCTGCCCAACTGTGAGCTCCCTGCAGGTAGAGGCTCTGTCTCATTAGTGGTGTCTGACTCAAAGCCCAGAGTCATGCCTGGTCCATAGGAGACCATCGGTATAGGTCCACTGAATGAATGGATCAATGAATAATCTTGTCCAGGAGTTTGCAAGCTAAAAAAATTCGCTCAAGAATCTCTTTTCTTCCAGTATTTTATGTGAAGCTCAATATAGACTACTGGAAAAGCAGGGCTGCTCAGTTGAAAATTGAGTTGAGGTCGGGAGCAGTGCCCCATCTGCTCAGCCTCCCGTTCTCCAGAGATCTTCCCTAGATGTCCCCAAGAAACAACATGGCTTTGGGGAGCATCTGAAACAGCTGTTCTCATCACTCTGCACATGGGGAAAACTGATGCCCATAACAAGGAAAGACCTAAGTTGAAAAAAGGGCCGGTTTTAGGAGCCAGGACCTGGTGTCCCACTGGATTCTGTCACTCATCTCCCTGCCCCCAGCTGCCTGAGTCATGAAGACGGTGTAAGGAGGGTTCAGATCCCTCCCATAACTTACAACCTGTGTGACTTTGGACAAGTTACTTTTCCTCTCAGGGCTTCAGTTGTTCAATGAAAAGGGATGGGATGAAGGGAGAGCATTCTGGAGTTTGACGCCCGACGATAAATGCTTAACCAAGCAGTCAATATTGTCTGACCACTGGACTACAGTGCCTGTGGCTTTGACACCTTTTCCAACCTTCTCAACATTTGCCTCTCTGCTGGAGGAAGGCCACTTTAGCCAGGCTGGGGGCAGGAAGGGGGCAAACTATGCCAGTTGCTGGATGGCAGAGAACCGGCTTTCTACAAAGCTACAGACCAAGTCACCGTGCCCTTCCCCGACGCCTGGCCAGCAAGTATCATGCCAAGGAGAACCAGCAGTGGGGAGTTGAGGCAGGAGGCCTTTATTAGTTTGAGGAGGGCGTGCCGTGTCCTGTGGCAGGTCTCTGGGGGCTGCGGCATGCGGGAGGGTCTGGGGTGAGGTTGGGGTGGGGCAGGCAAGAGTCCTTTGCAGAGAATCTCATTCCAAACGCTGGTTCAGGCATTCAGGAGGGGAG
>CM053502.1:8616846-8761481 GCA_028627145.1 Eidolon dupreanum | reverse complement strand
CTTGGGAGTCAGACAGTGGGTTTGCAAACAGGTTTCTCCGTCGACACAGTGAGGCTGTGGGCAGGTTGCATAACCTCTTTGGCCTCAATTCCTAAATCTGAGACAGCCTTGAGGAGGGCCTGCCCGTGTGAGGTCCTGGCCTCCTTGTGCCCCCAGCCTGAAAGGGCCCCCTGCTCCCACCTCACACCCACCACCAGATGTGCAGATGTTACCCCAGGGGGCAGAAGCACAGTGTCATACTTGCCAACCTCACACACTCATACACACACTCACCCACACATACCTCACACACTTAAGCACAACTTATATATTGCACTCATACACACACTCAGACATACCTCATCCTCACGAAGGGAGCCACGCTCACCTCACACACCTGTACACACTTGTACACATTCATACACACATTCACTCTCACATATCGCAAATACACCCACACACATGCAGCAGCCAGAGTGGAATCCATGGCCTGAAGTTGAGGCCACATCCATGCTCGTGGAAGAAGCAAAATCTGTTCAGTCGGGCTGAAGGCTCAGTCCCCAACCAGTGATTTGAGCTGAACTCAAGTGGTAATTTTCTAAATAACAGATTATTTTGCCTGAATACAACCAACAGTTTCTCATGTCTGGCCATATTTAACTTTATTTCATTTCCAGTATTTCTTTCTTTTCCTCAGACCCTGTGTTTAGGAGACGTGTAACAAGCTGCATGGAAAGCCAGAAGGCGGTTCAGTCCATTTGACACCTACCCGAGGCACCTGCCCCCAGAACGTCGGGACGTGTGGGGCATCAGATTTGTGCCAGGGGCCTTGGCTGTCCACGATCCATACGCCCGGGGTCACCAGCTTGAGTTGGAAGTCCCCAGACTCGTTTCATCATCTTTTTGCACAAACAGCACTGCTCCACACACACTACGTGCAGACATATGCACCCCTACATTCATATACACGCTCTAAATACACGCTCCGCCATAAAACACACTCACACGTTACTGATGTGTATTACACACAGAGACATCATCACATGCTCAGACACACCTGCACACACATAGACACATGGGTCCATCTATACACAAACTCATCAGCTCCTGTCTGCATACCCACACATACACAAACACACGCTCCTAGATACACAAACACCCGGGTTTGCCGGGGTGCCCAGACGCCCAGCAAATACCACCATTTTACGATGCTTGCTCAGCTCTGGGCCCTGCCCCTCTGAGGCTTGTAAATGCCAACTGCCCATGGCATGTTTATAGGTGGCTGGAGGAATAAACAGTCCCAGAGAGAGGGTGAAGCCTGACGGGGGCCGAGCAGGCAACTGGAGTCCAAGAGAGACAAAAGGCAGGCCCGAGACCTAGCTGCTGGTCAGCAGATGGAGAACCAGGGCACCCAGGGCCAAGGGAGAAGGGCTGGGGGTGGGGGAAAAGGAGGGGTGTCCCCAAAACCTTTACTCACTGCTGCCGGCCAGGATGGTGACGGTGAAGAACGTTTTCATAGCCAGGCTAGATCTAAGAGAGGAAGAAACCCAGGTCCTGAGTCCTGCCCTTCTGCCTTCCTTCAGTTCTGGGCCTGCTGCCCCTTCCTGGGCCTCATTTCATTACAGGTGCCATCAATGCTGTCCCTGGATGCCCTAGACGGCATTGATGCCCTGGTTCCTGCTGCCCCAGCCCTGCGTTGAGGCACCTCCAGGAAGATCTGAATGCCTCCCACCTGCCCTACACCTCTTGGAGGAAAAGCCCCCAGGACGCCGGAGCCAGGAGGCACCAGGCGCCTCCTTCCTTCCCATCGTGAGTGGGCATCCCCTCCCTGTATCAGCTTCCAAGATAGGAAGCTCACTGTCTCATGGGGTCTGGTCACTTTTGCAGATCAGAACCAACTCCCCCCGGCTCCATATTTGCCCCAGAAAGTCATGTGACCCAACCCGGTGGCCGAGTCTTGCACTTGGAGCCAAGAGACCTAGGTCCCTGGGTTCTAGTCCTGGCTCTGCTTACAAAATGCTGTGTGACCTCGGATAGACCCCTTAGCTTCTCTGGGCCTCAGGTACCTCAAGAAGATTGACTAGATGATCCCTAAGGTCCTTCTAGTACTGAAAATGCAATGACATTTCTCAGCTATCACTCAGAGACTCAGAGCTCTCCTTTCTGGAGAAATGGATTGAAGGAGCCAATTCCCCACCACCATCCCTGCCCCCCTCCATGGCGGCTTCCATCTCAGGGGAGCGAGCACATACCTGGAGGTCCTCAAAGGAGAAGAGGCTCTGAGACTCGGGCCCCTCCACCTAGAGGAACATCTACCCAGCACCTTCCTCCTGAACCCTTTGGGGTTGGCCCGCGCCCCATCTGCCATGTTCTGGGTTCTGGGGGGCCAGCGACATAGAGCTCCGAAGGTCCGCGATCTGCTCCAAAGGCTCTGAGGAGTAGGCTCCAGCTTCGCACTGCCACCTACACTGGCAAGGTAGTGCCGGGGCTGAGCCCCTGGGCAAGAGGCAGGTGACACATGCCCTAGAAAAAGGAGGCTCCACCTCCTCCCTCCCACCACCACTGCCTCTGCCCTGCCCACAGCTGCTTGGTGAAGTCCCCACCCCAAGGGTGCTGAGCCTGCAGAGAGTGGGTGTTTATGTACCTGACCAGGAGTTGTCCCCTCCCCAAGCATCTGAAAGGAAATTAGTCCAAAGTCCTCTCTATTCCTATCTGAAAAAGATGCTAAAGAAAAAAGTATTGGATGATGATTGTGAAAGCACAGTGAGGCAGACTTTATTCAAAAGGGGCCATTACAGTAGGTTTAGGGGCCACTACAATGGTGTCTTGCAGTGGGGGAGAGATATAGAACTCAAATACAACAAGGAAAAGTGGGAATTTATGGCCAAGGAGCAGAGTGGGGGTCAGTGGATGGAAAATTACTAAGAGGAAACATCGGGGTAGGGGATGTTGGCTGAAGGCAGGCCAGGGTGATCAGACATCACCTGTGGTGGGGGTGGGGGATGAGGGACCCATCAGATAGGTATTGGGTGTGATCAGATATCGAGAATGGAGATTCTGGCTGAACTAACTGACTAGCAGGATTCTTCCTAAACCTGAGGGCGCAGAGACAAACATGAAAGCCCAAAATTCGAAGCCTAGTTGAAAAAGAGTTGAAGTGGCTCTCTGCATGTCCCTAAGGCTTCCCTCCACATTTGGAAGAGCTTTCGTCCGGAATCTGCAGAGAGCTCTCTACCATATCAGCAAACATGTTGGTGCCCACATTTGGCTAAGGCTCTAGGGACAGGGGCACATGCATCTGACAGGAAGCCCCCTACTCGCATCTGGAAAGGTGAGCCTGCCCTACCTGGAGCAGGGCTTCCCTGCCTGGCACCACTGTCATGTAGCTCACACCTGTGTGGTGGGGCGGTGCCCAGCAGATCTCTGACTTCCAGCACTAAACCCAGTAGGATCCCCCTCCCCGCCAAGTTGTGACAACGAAAAATGTCTCCAGACATCACCAAATGTGTCCTGGGGGGGAACAGTCACCTCTGGTTGAGAGCCTGGTGGCCTGGGAGTTGGTACCATGTGCCTCTTGTCCGGGGGTGGCGTGCATGTGAGCAAGATGAGCAAGAGAGAAACTGAGGGGGCTGGAGCCCTGGGAGTCCCTGAAGGGTGACGTAGTCCCTCTGGTGGAGGTCCCACCCCAGCACTCCCACGTATTTGTTCTGCAAACCTGCCAGAATAGTTCACTTCCCTGACCTCTGTGTTCTCAGCTACAGGGTACACATAATCAGGCTTCACCGAGGGAGGATGGCACTGACAGATGGCAGGCATCGTGTTGTGTGGGTATGGGGCAGGTGCTCAGTGAAGGATCTCACTGTTACCAACCCAGACCCATTCCCCAGCCTTGAGATAAACTGGGAAGGTGGGAAGGGGAAGAAGGGAGCGGGGAGAGAAGAGTACTTTTGGAAATTAAAACTCCAAATAATCCCCTACCTTCACATTGGCCCTTCTCTTCTAATGTCTCCAAACTTGCTGACAAGGGACAGAAGAAACCATCCATCCAGCAATCCCACCCGTCATTCCCCTCTTCTTCCAGTCCCCACCCTTCCTCTGCCCAACTTTCTTTCTGTGGACCCAGGCCCTTCTCTTTCCCAGAAGTTCTAGAAAAACCCCACTTCATCCAATCATACATCCTTCCACAGGAAGGTGTTTATTCGCACTTGGTATACATTCTTTTGTAGGTACCTACATGTTTTGGTTTGTGGATCTTGACGCTACTCAGATGGGGGACCCAGAGAAGAGAGGACTTTATTTCCTCCAAAGCCCAGGGGTTCACCGTAGGACAGGGGTTGCATCTGCCTTGTCAGACTGGGAGCTCCCTGAGAACGGAGAGGGACGGGGGGATAAGGCTGGTCTCTGCCTTCACTTGTCTGCACAAAGCTTGGCTTCCGTTTTTGCTTTCATATTTGCATACACCTCTCAATGAGATATCACAGCACTCCAAAAGAGAAACAGCCAACAAATATAAGGCTTAGTACAGTCCACACACTGAAGATACAGCCTCCAATCTGCAGGTGACATGGAGACACTTAGATCTATGCCAAGGAGGCCACAGCAGGACAGGGGAACCTGCCAACCTCTGAACATCCCTGTTGTCATGTTCTCATCTTGTAATTCCTTTGGCTGTGCTGGTTGGGCTAGTCTGCAGAGGTCAAACCCCCAAGGTGGGGTGGGGGGAGTGGTCAGCTCCTTCCTTTTCCTGCCCTCTCCCTACCAAACACAGGTGCTCGATACCAGAAATCAATAATAAACTGGTCAACCCAGTAATTCCACTTCTGGAACTATAAACCAAGATGACAACCTGAGTCGCTCCCAGAGACAGATGAAAAAGATATTGACTGTGTTGTTTTTAATGATGCATCACCCCCAAATCAGAAGCAAATTAATTTAGAGGGTTAGTTAAGCAAACTATTAACCACCCATTTACAATCATGTTTTCAAAGATTTGGCAATACAGAGAACAAAAAACGAAATCCTGGATATGAAGGGTAATAGCAATTTTGTAAAAACATAAAAGGAAAAGATGAAGGAGTTTATGTGCAAATGTGTAAAAATTAACTAGAAAGATATACAACAAAACATTAATAATGGTTATTTTTGAACAGCGAACTGATGGTTTTATTCTCCTATTCGGAATTTTCTGTATTAAAATGAATGTAAAACAATGCCAGTAACTGGATGGAATGATCAATTTTCTAGAAAGACACAAACTCACTCAACTGGAAATAGCCTTACATCTATTAAAAAAAACTGAATATGTAGTTTAAAACTTTTTCACAAATAAGCTCCAAGTCCAGATGACTTCACTGTTGAATTTGACCAAACACTTAAGGAAGAAATA
The DNA here is from genome assembly GCA_028627145.1 of Eidolon dupreanum. Taxonomy (NCBI): domain Eukaryota; kingdom Metazoa; phylum Chordata; class Mammalia; order Chiroptera; family Pteropodidae; genus Eidolon; species Eidolon dupreanum. Next base: position 8,756,116 of record CM053502.1, on the reverse strand, counting down.
ATCCAACTATATTAGTTTGCTAAGGCTGCCATAACAAAATACTACAGACTGGGTGGCTTAAACAATAGACATTTATTTTCTCATAATTCTAAAGGCTCAAAGTCCAAGATCAAGGTGTTGGCAGGTTTGATTTCATTTTGAGGCCTCTCTCCTTGGCTTGCAAATGGCCATCTTCTCTCTGTTTCCTCAAATGGTCTTTCCTCTGTGCTTGCACATTCTTCTTTCCTCTTTGTGTGTCCAAATTTCCTCTTCTTATTAAGATACCAGTTGATTAAATTAGGGTTTATTTTTATGGCCCCATTTTAATTTAATTACCTTTAAAGCCCTATCTCCAAACACAGTCACATTCTGAGATACTAGGGGTAAGGGCTTCAGCATATAAATTTTTGGAAGACACAACTGAGCTTATAAAACCAATTTCTTTCAGAAAATTTAAGTGGAGGAAATGTTTCCAAACTCACTAAATTAAGCCACCATTATTCTGATACCAAAACCAGATAAAGACATTGCAAGAAAACTGCAGACTCATGTCACTCATGATCATAGATGCAAAAATTCGTAACAGAACATTAACGAAAAGAATCTAACAATACATAAGAAGGAAATACACCATAACCAAGTGGAATTTATCCCAGGAATGAGAGGCTGGTTTTACATTAAAAATTAGTCCATGTAATACACCATATTAACAGACTAAAGAAGAAAAACCATATGATCATTTTAATAAGTGCAAAAAATATATTTGACAAAATCTGACGTCCATTCCTGATTAAAAAACAAAACAAATAAAATCAAGCAAACTGAGATAGAAGGGAACTTCCTCAGCTTGAAAAATGGCATTTACAAAAAGCATCATACTTATTGATAAAAGGCTGGTTGCTTTTCCCCATACGATTAAGAACAAGACAAGGATAGCTATTCTAACCACTCCTTAACATCTGAGCCAGTACAACAAGGCAAAAAAGAAATAAAAGGCATTTAGATTAGAAAAGAAATTAGATTCTCTATTGGCATAAACATGATAGTCCATGTGAAAAATCCTGTAGAACCTACAAAAAAGCTATTAAAACTAATAACCAAGTTTAACAAGGTTGTAGGATACAAGATGCAAATACAAAAAAAATAAATTGTATTTTTATATCTAGCAATGAACAACTTGAAATTGAAATTGAAAAAACACATTTACGATGATATCAAAAAATGAGAAATGTTTAGGGTTAAATCTGACAAAATATATGAAAGGCTTGTACAATGACAACTATAAAGCAATGCTCAAAGAAATCAAGGAAGACCAAAATAACTTCAGGGATATACCATGTTCATGAATCATAAGACTAAATATTGTTAAGATGTCAGTTCTGCCTATTTGCTCTACAGAGTCAGTGCACTCTCAATCAAAATCCAAATAGATTTTTCTTGTAGAAATTGCCAAGCTGATCCTAAAACCTGTATGGAAATGAAAAGGACCTAGAATATAAAGTCAACTTTAAAAAGAAGAATGAGAATTTGCACTACCTGATTTTAAGCCTTATAAAGTTACTACAATCAAGGCAGTGTGGATTGGCATAAAGATAGACAAAGAGATCAATGGAACAGAACACATGATCCAGAATCAGACCTACACAAACATGGGGATTTTATTTTTGACAAAAGAGCAAAGGCAATTCTGGGATGGGGGAAGAATAGTTTTTCAGTGGTGCTAGAACAATTGACCATCAATAGGAAAAGGAAGGAAGGAAAGAAGGAAGGAAAGAAGGAAGGAAGGAAGGAAGGAAGGAAGGAAGGAAGGAAGGAAGGAAGGAAGGAAGGAAGAAAGGAAGGAAGGAAGGAAGGAAAAAAGAAAAAGAAAAAAGGTAGAAAGAGAGAAAAGGAAAAGAAAAAGAAGAAAAGAAAAAATAATTTCTATCTATACCTCTTACCATGTACAAAAATTAATCAGAATGGATTATTGTTTAACAAGGGTTCCAAGACAGTCCAATAGGAAAAGAAGTCTTGAACAAACGATACTGAGACTACTGTGTATCCACATGCAAAAGAATGAAGTGGGTTCCCTTCCTCACACCATACACAAAAGTTAACTAACTCAAAATGGATGATAAAGCTAAACTAAACTTAAGTTAAAACTATCAAACTCTTAGAAGATAACTCTTAGAAGGAGCAAATCTTCGTGATCTTAGGTTAGACAATGGTTTCTTAGGCAATGGATACTACAGAAAAAGCACAAGTGGCCCACTCCCCAAAAAGATAAACAGAACTTGATTAAAATTAAAACTTTTCCCTGCAATTTATGCCATCAAGAAAATGAAAAGACAACCCACATGATGGGAGAAAATATGTGCAAATCATGTCTGATAAGGGACTTGTATCCGGAATATGTAAAGAACTCTTACAACTCGACAATAATAAGACAACAAACCAATTTGAAAATAGGCAAAGGATTTGACTAGGTATTTCTCCAAAGAAGATAAACAAATGGCCAATAAACACATGAAAAGATGTTCAACATTATTAGTCATTAGGAAAATGCAAATCAAAACCATAATGAGATACCACTTCACACAAAAAGAAAACTTATAACTGGTGTTAATGATGATATAAAGAAATTGGACACTTCATACATTGCTGGTCAGAATGCAAAATGGTGCAGCCACTTGGAAAACAATTGGCAGTCCCTCAAAATGTTAAACATGGAGTTACCTCATGACCCAGTAATTCTACCCCTGGTATATACCTGAGAGAAATGAAATGATGCATCCACACAAAAAAATCTGCACACAAATGTTTATAACAGCATTATTTATAATAACCAAAAAGTGTCCATCCGTTGATGAATAGATATATAAAATGACAGAATATCTATACAACGAAATATTATTCAACAACTAAAAGGAATAAAATATTGTTACATGCTATAACATAGATGAACCTTGACAACATCATGTTAAATAAAAGAAGCCAGTCACGAAAGGCCATATATTAGATGATTTTGTTGATATGAAATGTATATAAATGATTTTATTTATATGAAAAAGCTACATACTAAATGATTTCCACTTATATGAAACAAAAGGCAAATCTGTAGAGACAGAAAGTAGATTAGTTGTTGTCCAGGATTAAAAGGAGGGAGTATGTGGTACAGGGGGCTATGGAATGATTGCTAATGGGTAGTACTTCTTTTGGGGATGTCGAAAATATTCTAAGATTAGATTGTGGTGATGGTTGATTAACTGAATATATTAAAAAAAAACATTGAATTATACACTTGAAATGATGGTGTGGTATGCAGAGAAACAGAACAGCAGTAGCACCCCTGAAGCCTTCTTAGAATCCCATCTAGTCACTACCCCCCTTAATGGGGAACCTCTGTCTTGACTTGTAAAAGCACAAAGTAGTTTGACTATTGTGGAAAGTCATATAAACAGAGCCTCTCTCACAGTTTTCATTCACGGTTTTTAAATGGGCACAGCCATATCTTCTTCATTTTGTACAGCGTTTTTCGTTCAACATTATGTTTCTGAGATTTTTCCATGTTGTTGTGTGTAGTTGTGGCTCGTCAAGGTGTTATCACAGAGTGGCTCTACCACCATGTATCCATTCTGCAGGAGATAGCCAGCCAGGTGTTTAAGCCACTTGCTTTGGTTCTGCCTTGGTGCAGCTGGAGAAAAATGGGTTACTCTCCCACAGAGGAATCTCAGATCTCTCCCTCCCTCCTCTTCCCCTGCCAGGGCCTAACAGAGATAAAGCTAGAAGCCCCTGGGGACGTCCAGCTACCATCACTTTCCTCTTATCCTGCAAACCCTCAGTATTTCTGAGCTTTGTCTCCAACACCCTCTGGCAGTTTCATCATGGATGGAATCCAGGCAGGAGGACCATCCTGGTAAACGGAGCTTGGCAGGGAGGAATGGGTGGAGGAGAGGGCTCTGGTCACTGGCTGAGGGGACATGCTCTTACTCACGGGGTGTCTCTTAGAAGATGGGGGTCCTCTTTCCTCTCTTCTTCAGTGAGGTTGGAGACAGCAGGCTTCCCGGCTTTGCCAGCTCTTCTCATTTCCACCTCCATCTATGCTGGAAGGGCAAGAAAGTATAGCAGAGCCCCTGATTACAATGACTTGTCTGTAAAATGGAGATTAGGGCAGTACCCATTTACATTTACTCTGTGGGACCACTTAGAACAGTGCCCAGCACATGGTAAGGGTGGCTCTGGCAGGCCTGTGGTCTAACCCAAACTCTGCCGTGTACCTGCTGTGTGACCCTGGGCAAGTTTCTAATCTCTCTGAGCTCCAGTTTCCTCGCCGGTAAAATGGGTACAGCAGTATCTCCTTCAACAGCGTGGTCGTGAAAATTAAATGAGATAACAACCCAGTGCCTGGCCCATGGTAGAGGCTCAGCGGATGCTAACTCTTCTCAATTGAATATGCACTCCAGCATCTAAGCTCTCTCCCGCTCTTTTCTATCCATAGCCTGGAGATTTCGGTGTACTGTGGCCTGGCATTATCATCAGGCATGTCTCCTATTGTTTCCAGGAGAGTAAAAACCCACAGACTTGCTGACAAGTCTTAAGAAACCCCCACACCCAGTGAGTACTCACTCATATGCTGCTGATGGAGGCTGGGGGTTTCTAAATTCCTACAGACTTCAGAAAAAGGAAGAAGCTTAAATACTATTCTCATCTTCTGACCCAGCAATTTCACTTCTGGAAATCTACTCTAAAGAAAGCACCCTTTTAAAAGTAGATAAAGCTTTATCGTCATAGTGTTCTCTATAACAATGAGCAATGGTGACCTTAAAGTCATAGTAAGAAAAAAGTCAATCAATAGAAACAGACCCAGAAATGGCCCAAATGATAGAATTAGCAGATATAGACATCAAAACAGTTATTATAACTATATTCTACATGTATAAGAAGATAGTGGAAAGTTTGAGCATGTTAAACAGAAACATTGAAGATATTGAAAAAGAACCACATCAAATTTCTAGAGAGGAAAAAATATACTGTCTGAGATTAAAAATACAGTAGATAGGATTAACAGCAGATTAGACAATGCAGAAGAAACAATTGGTCATTCTAATTATTAGAAGCAATGTGGAAGAAGAAGAAGATGATGATGATGAGAGTAACCACAACCAACACTTACTGATCTCTAGCTACGGAACAAACCCTGTTAATCTATTATCTCATTTAATCCCCACAAGAAGCCTATGAAACAGGTACTATCATTGCCCCTATTATACACATGAGAAAACAGAAGACACGTTGCTAAACACCTTGCTCCAGGTGAAGCAGCTGGAGCATTGGGGAAGCCAGGCAAAATCCAAGCAGGCTGGGTTTGACTTCCCCGCCTCATCCTCTTCACCTCCATGTGATGGGATGCAACCCGCACTGTGTTTGCCGTAATGGCATTCTCTGTGTGAGAATTCTCTAAGCCTAGTGCAGTGTGCTGTACACATGTGATCTCTAAACCCCACAGCAATCAGGAGAGAGGGGCTATTGCCCCTATCTTGTCCCTATTCTGCACATACAGAAACCAAGGCGCATTGAGGTGAAGTGATTTGCCCAGGGTCCCACAGCTGGTAAGAGAAGGAGCCAGAGTTTGAACCAGGTTCCTCTGATCCCAAGCCCAGCCCTCCAGAGGTGCCCTGGGGCCTCTGGAGGAACCCAGGACAACTGTTTTTGAGGCTCCCTTACAGCATCAATATCATGTCTTCTCCTCCATTAGGGAAAAGCCTTCCGGAATCAACAAAAGGCTTATGGTCCTGGCTACTTTGGCTTCTGCCTAAAAGATACCAGATCGGGGGGAGCTGGGACTCTGGCAAGTAGAACCACAGGCCACATCAAGAGCCCAGATCCAGAAGCCTGGAGGGTAAGGCCCTACCTTGGTGAGAGTATAAGAGAGTAACTATTAAGCACACTCGGGGAAGGTATGTCATAGAACATGCCAGAGGCATTTACTTTGCTTTCTGCTTAGTTATTTTGTGTACAGATTGTTTTCTCACATGTGAGTTGATCGATTGGTGATGGAGTCTAGGAACAAAGGGAAAAATAGATTTCGGAGAAAGAAGGATGAGAGCTGAGAGAGAGAGAGAGAGAGAGAGAGAGAGAGAGAGAGAGAGAGAGAACAATTTCCAGCAGCGACTCTTGCTAGCACATTTTTTTGGGTGAACTGATTATTTGGCAGCAAAGAGGTCAGCCTGGGCACTATGTCCTTAAACAGCTTTCTAAGGGACATCAAAGAAAACCAGTTTCTGCCATCTGTGGTCACTCCGTTAAACCTTGAAAGACTATTGATGGTGGCTTTGTGGCAGACCATCTCTTTGCGGTGCCTTCGGGGGCCCTGCCATGAACACCCCAGCCCTAGTAGCCTGGGTCCACACCATTTGCCTCATCAGGATTCTCATTGTGACCTGGGGCTAACCTTCTGCAGAGTAAGTTGTCAACACATGTCAATTGCTTTCAAATCATGTGCTTTGACTCAGCAAGTCCACTTTAGGACTAGATTCTACAACAGTGATCCTGGACATGAACTGAGACTTAGCCTTCAGGGATTTTTTGCTGAACCACTGTACAGTCTAGAGTAGTAAAGAATTGGAAACAACCCGTATGTCCATCAATAGGGGATTCGTTAAATGAATGGCTTAGCCATATGACAGAATACAAGGCTGCCTTTCAAAATGTTACTGCAGAAAAATATCTAACGGCACAGAAATATGTTCAAGGTATATTGGTGAGTGAAAAGACAGGCTTCAGAGCACTGCTAAGGACTATTTATAATGTTACCCTAATTTGGATAGGAAAAAGCATGAAGATATATATGGCAACAGAACCAGAAAGACATACACCAAACATTTAATGGTGCTTAATACATTCAACAGGTGATTTTAAATTTCTTCTTATTGCTTATATTTTCCAAATTTTCTGCACTGAAAGTGTGTTTTTCTTTTGCATTCCAGAAGTTTTTTTTAAAGATATTTAAAATAAAATAAAATTCCCTCATGTTAGAAAAGAGGAAACAGAAGTAGTATGGGTGGCCTCCACGAGACCTGGAGCTGAGAGGGGCAGGGGCAGGCTTGGCCGGGTTGGGGCACATCTTATATGAGGGGTTGCCTGCATGACGGGGACTTCCAGCAGCTGCTTCCGTTGCTCTGGGCTGGGATCATGGAGCTTCTCCAGTTGTGCATGCTGGTGGTGTTTGCTGGTGAGTGCGGATAGGACCCATGGCTGGGAAGGAGAGGAGGGATGTGCATAGGCCCTGTATCTCTTTCTAAGACTGAGCTGCTGCTCTAATCTCCACTGCCCTGGCCCCTCAGGCTCCTCAACCCTTCTGCCTCTGGCGAGGAACCATCCGTGGCTTCCAGTCCCCTAGAACAGTGGCTTTGGTCAGAAAGCTCTGGGTGGCCAAGCTGTGTGGCATGTTTCTGGACTGCTGTGAAGGTCAGAAACTAAAGATTCAGAACTCAGGGGACTGCTGAGTTAATACCTATGGTACTTTGAACAGAAATTACTAAAAGGGACCTCCCCACCTCACCCTGCTCCCACTTGTCCCTTTGACCGAATAATAACAATCATTCACACAGAGATAGCACCCTGTATTTTTAGAACCCATTCATGCTCATCATCTCTGCTGAACCTGGGAAGAGGGTTCTGTTGACCATCAGTGGGAGATGGTCAACTTCTCTTTGATCTTTAGTAGGTCAAATATAAAGATGTGGCTGCTTGCAAACTGGTATTTTTGTTTCTTGACCATCTCAAACTAAGTGATCTTAGAAAGGATGCATTTTTAGATGGGGTCGTATGTTATCTTGGGACTCCCAAGTTCTTGAGAGGAACATATCTCCATGGTTACAGTGAAAATCATTAGGAAAATTGCAATCGAGCCACATTCATCTCTGAGATGTGAAGAGGCAATACAATGTAGAGAGAAAATACACAGATGAGCCTGATTCAAACTATGGCCCTGCCGTCTCCTGGCAGTATGACCTTGGCCAAGCCACCCTCTCTCTCTATCCTCATCTGTAAAGTGGGTACCATAGCACCCTCTTCATAAGGTTTTTAGAAAAACTCTAATGAGGAAACATATACAATGTTTAGCAAGTGTAAGTAACAGTAAGCAAGCAATAGCTTAACACACAACGTGCACACCAGGTGGTAGCAATGTTGCCTCCCACCACTGTGGGGAACCCTTGGAAGGAGGGGCTCCGCCCTCCTGGGTAGCAGGTAAGGATGGAGAAAGCTACCAAGACAGGAATTGCCGACAAGCTAAGCCAGTTCACCAAAGCCCTCGTAGCCACAGATTGAACTCCTCAATTTCTCTGGGCTGGGTTCACCTCCCTATAAAACTGTAATAAATAAGACCACCCAAAGGCATCCTGAATCAAAGCTGTTTTTATGGCTTGCCTGGCAAGGGAGAGCTGCATCGTTCAGGCATGAGTTGGTTTGTGTGTGTATTTCTAAGCTGAAATCGAAAGGGCTAGATTTAGGGCAGAACGAGGGATGGAGGTACGCCAAAAAAAGCAAGATTCTGAATTCACATCTATGCTTGGCCCAAGAGGTGGATGTCACTCTTCCCGCAGAGGGTTACCTTTAGGGTCCTTATCACCGAATCCAGGATTCCAGAGGGCCTGGGATTATTCATCAGCACAGTCAAAGCTTACAAATTTTCTCTTTAACATCAGTATAGCTAGAGCCACCATGTCATACAGAAGTGGCTACATGGATTCTGACACGTTGAGGGGACACATTGGGGACACAATAGGCTTTCAAGTAATGAACACCACCTGTCACTTTCAGCTGCAGCCCAAGGCCACCAAGGGTGATCTCACCCTTAGTCCACTGCACGAGTCCCTCGCAGTTCCACTGTTCCCACCCCAACCTCTCCTCATATGCGGCTCACCCCTGGTTTACTATTTAATTCATTTGCATGAGGAGCTTTCATTATAACGTCATTTACCTGGGGGTTAGGGAGCTCTATAGCTAAGATCACCAAAGAGACCTACCCAGCCCAGTCTCCCTGAGATTATGGGCTCCATCTGCACCCTTGAACCATCTGCCGAGGCTGCACACAGATGCCTTTCAGTCCCCTTCTTATTTTGTCTGCTCCTCCCAAACTCTCCTGAATTCACTGACTTAATATAATTTCATTTCTCCTAACTCATCAGAATACATTCCTCTCTCCCAATAAAATAAATTCCCCTTATGATCAATTCTAACCAGGAGCTATTGTGAATGAAATGAAAAATATCCATGAGAATTATTGATTTCTAACTCGCACTGCTTCCCAGAAGAACCAGGCACGCTCTTTAACACATGGATTTCTCCACCACATGTGGTGTCGGGCTGGGAGGGTGTAAGACACAGGGTGCATCTTTCTGCTATAGAATGGAACCTCGATGCCCAGGGACCAAGAATAGAACCAAACCGCCTTGGGCTTCGACCGTGGCTCCTCCATTTACCAGCCACTATGACCTGGAGCAAGTTACTGGAGCTTCAGTCTGCTCATCCCTGAAACGGGAAGTAAAAATAGTGTATATTATACTAATTTTGAGTCTACAGCCATGCCACCCTGAACAAGCTCTATTTCATCTGATCTCGGAAGCTAAGCAGGGTCGGGCCTGGTTAGTACTTAGGCATAAAAAATAAAAAATAAGAGATTGTAAGCTGACATGGTCCTTGCAATCTGTGAGGTCAACCAAAGGTTGCCTCACCTAAATAAATGTATACTGATGTTGGTTTCTTTGTTTTCATAAATATACCAGAATTATACAAGATGGTAGTGACACTAAAGGAAAGTTCTGTGAGAGCTGTCTGTATGACCTCTGCAGCTTTTCTGGACATCTGCGATATACCAAAATAAGAGTTTATTTATCAAAAAAAAAAAAAATAGTGTTTATCTCATGGGATGGATGGAGTCAATAAACTATGTGAAAAGACCCCATAGTAAGCTCTCATTCACTATTATTATATTTTTAACAGCTGTAGTGGTTGTTGTCATTTTATTACCCAAGGTCATTGGTTTGGTCCAGGTGGAGCAGAGGTGCCAGGCTTGGGGTCCACTGACCTCCCCTGAGACTCATGTCCTCTCCTTGTTGCTGGGCATCTTGGCAGGTGTGTGTCCAACTCAAGGCAAGATTCTGAACCTGAACAAGATGGTCAGACAAATGACTGAGAAGACACCCATCACCTCCTATTGGTTCTACGGCTGTCACTGTGGCCTCGGGGGCAAAGGCCCACCCCTCGATGCCACCGACTGGTAACTCCTCCCAGGCAGGCCCATGCGTGCCAGACTGGTCCTGCCTTCACTCCAGAACTCTCCCCTTTCCTCGCCGTCCATTTATTCATTTTGCGCATTTGTTTTGTATCGTGTGCTAGGAGCTCTGCTGAGCTCTGATACAGCCCCAGCCTTCCTGCAGCTTCCCTTCTAGAGGGTTCCCTAAAGTCTCTGAAGGCCCCCCTTCCACTCCCAACCCCCAACCTAGTTAGAATACCCACACACACTCTCTGCTGCCAATGCACAGCGTTTTAAAAAAAGTCCCACCTCTTTTTGTCATTATCTCGTCTGATCTCCACCACGGCCCTGAGAATCGGCCAGAGGAGAGATGAGAGCCAGCCAGGTCCCTTTCCTAATCCACCACATACAGGCTGTGCGACCTTGGGCAAGTGGCTTGACCTCCCTGAGTCTCAGGTTCTTCATCTGCGATATGGGGATAATATTAGTACCTTTGTCATAGGCTGGTAGTGACTATTAAGAGAAAATTCATTTTAAAAAGCTGGTGCCTGGTACCTAGGAAGCACTCAATAAGCGTTAGCGAGCGAGGCTGTCAAGAAGGCTAGACCCCTGAAGGCATTGACTCTTCCAAGGTGGGCTCTCAGCTTCTCCCCTGGGGCAGGGGGCTGCCAAAGAGCCGAGTCAGCTAAGGACTCGGGTCCTCTGCTGCCTGCCCCACCTTCTGTCCTCTCCCTCTCCCTCCAGGTGCTGCCATGCCCATGACTGCTGCTATGGTCACCTGAAGCACCACCGTTGCCGTATACACACGGACCGGTACAACTACAACTTTTCCCACGGGGACATCCAGTGCTGTGAGTGCCTGGGTCTCGGGATTGGAGTGAGAGATGGGGGAGGGAGGTCTGGTGCTCACTGCCTTCATATGCTGTGAGATGATGCATGAGCTACTCAACCTCTGTTTTTCTCATATGTCCAGTGGCAATAGCTGGGCGATGGAGAAGGAGCAGGAATGGGGGTGGAAGTATGGAAGATCCAATGGGGGCTTTGGCGCCTGTAGCATCTACAAGCCTGGTGGACCTCAGCTTAGATCCCAGACCCACCACTGCCCAGCTATGTAACCTTGAACACGTTTGCTCAACCTCTCTGAACCTCAGTATCCTCAACCTCTCTGAACCTCAGTATCCTCATCTGTAAACTGAGGATGCTAACAGTATCCTATCCCATAAAGTCAAGAACTACAATGAGAACAGACAGAATGAGCTTCACAGATGCCTGTTGCAGAGCGCATGTTTGACAAATGACATGGGCTACCGATATTATTGTTGCTACCTTTATCAATTTTGATTCTCATAGCAGCCCAACCAGGAGGCAGCCCAGCCAGGAAGCAGCCCCACCCTGATAACCTCCATTTTATGGACAGGGAACTGAGAGTAGAGTGAAGAAGTTTCAGCTGAAAATGACAGAGCCTGGGTCAGATCCTATGTCACCTGGTCCCTGGGTCCATGCACGGAGGAAAGTGGCAGGTCCAAGGGCTGGGACTTAGATGGTCATGTCACAGCAGTCCCTTTTAATTTAGAGCTTAATAATAATAATAGCAACAATAATAGCCAAAATTTATTGAGCACTTATTATGTGCTGGGCACTTACTATGTGCTGAGGGCTTTGCCTTCTTACTTTAACTCCCATGACAGCCCCCTGGGGCAGCACTTTATAATCATTCCCTTTTTATTACAGATAATGCAACTGAAACACTGTGGTTCCTCCTGCCTCAGAGTCTTTGTAAATGCTATTCCATCTGCCTAGAATACTCCCCCTCCTCCACCCTGGCTTTCCACAGGGAGAGCAGACACTTCCAGTCTCAGCTCAAAAGGCTCTTGTCTCACTGTTTTACCATCCTGTAGCCCTGGCATCATTCCTTACTTCCATGTAGCACAGTTTGTAATATATTCATTTCAGTGCTTTTCATATATCTGCCACTCCCATGGAGTGTGAACCTCACAGGTCCACTGTGTTCAGTCCTATCCTCCCAGAGCCTGCCACAAAACAGTGCTCAAGTGTTCATTGAATGGATGAATAAATAAACAAAGGTGCAATGCCACATGGGGAGGTCATGGTACGTGCCCAAGGTCACACAGCTAGAATCAAAGTAGCTGGGAAGGATATTCTAAAGCTGAGCAAGAATGGCACTGCCTTCATAAGCTCCCTCTGGGGACCCTAGGCCCACCCTTGGCTCTGTCTCAGGAAAAGAAAGGCACTGAGCCCCCCACTCTTCCATCCCACAGCTGACAAGGGAAGCTGGTGTGAGCAGAAGCTGTGTGCCTGTGACAAGGAGGTGGCCTTCTGCCTGCAGCGTCACCTGGGCAGCTACAAGAAGAAGCTGCGTTTCACCCGTCAATTCCGGCCATCCCGCTGCAAGGGCAAGACCCCTATGTGCTAGGAGAAGCCTGACCTGGCTGTCCCACACTCCCTACCCTGGCCATTGGAAGTCCCGCAGGATTGCTGACATGCCTTCCCCACTAGTAGCTAACCCCCGAACCAGCCTGGCTCTTCAAACACACTCCCAGGAAGAGGGAGAGTCTCAGGCTCTCCCCAACCACCCGTCTTGCCTCTAGGGCCTTCTAAATCTTCCCAAGGCAGCGGCTATCTCCTCTGAGAGTGGGTTGAGATTTAAGAAAAGCCAAGGAGAAGGATAGTGCTTCAGCCAAAACAGCGGGTGTGGCAGGTTCTCCCTGCCACTGCCATTCACTCAGCAGGCCTCCCTAGCTCAGTGTCATCTCTCCAACACACTGTCCAAGCCGCAGCCGGAGCAGCCTCTCTACAGGGCAGTACCGATCTTTCTGTCCATATGACTCTTCTTCTTCTCACCACCCTAGGTGAGAGGGCCTCTCACAGGAGTTTGGGATCTGCACTGTCTGGTGATATACCCTTCTCTCCGCTAGGCCTGGAGGTCCTGGCAGGCAGGGCCCATGCCTGTCTTAGACCCATTCGCATCCCCAGTGCCCAAAACAGTGCCAAGAAGGGTCTCAGTAATTACCTCCCAAGGAAAGGGATGGAGGAAGGCCCGGCTTCTCTTGCTCCAGGCCCACAAGCCCATGCCACATGTCCTCCAGGCACCCCTATTTTCCTGCTTCCAAGCTCTTGCTTAGGCTGGGCTTTCTGCAGAAATATTTCACTTGCCCAGTCCAGGTGGCTAAGCCCTCCCAGGGCTCTTCAGGGTCCAAGGGCTACTTCCTACAGAAGTCTCCCTTGGCCGATTCCTCCCTGGCTCTGAGGCCTCACTCCCTCCTCCGAGTTCCAAATCCTTCATAACACTTTATGGGGCTACAATTTACCAAGCTTTATCTTGAGTGGTATATCATTGCCTGGACTTCTCCAATCTCTAATTAGACTGCAGCTCCCGGAGGATGGGGGTCATGTCTGTCTCATCTTCCTTTCCTCTGCTCCCCCACATAGTAGGTACTCAACTAATGCTTATGAATCAAATGAGCCCATAATGGGTAGATGGAAGTTGTGGCAGATGTTGTTGGTGCCCCACCCAGATCCCCTAACTTCCAACTAAGCCATGTGTTGACTGCCAAGTGCTCACATCTGTCTCATTCTCTGCCCTTCTCTGCTGGAAGCCATATTGCCTCTCCTCCCAGCCCCCACCCTACCCACCTCTAATTAATGACTAAGAAGTATAATACCACAGAGGGTATAATTGCCAACCCCCTGCCTCTATGCAGGACCATCTTGGTGGTACATTGCATGCCCTAGAGCTCCTCCTGGGATCAGGCCGAGGGTAGACGTCTGGAACCACCCTTCTGCTTGCTTTGTCCCCTGGCCTATCCTGTTTTCCTTGTTCCCTTACAGGTTTCTTCTGAGAACACTCCCTTAATAAACCCTTCACTTGCACAAGAATCCTCGTCTCAGGCTTGGCTTCTAGAGAAAAGGATGGATGGATGGATGGATGGATGGATGGATGGATGGATGGATGGGTAACTTTTTCATATAAGGATCCACAATCTGTCATTCATATGTAACTGGCCATGTCTCTAGCAGCAGGGATGGGGCACTTGGAGTCACCCACACCATCCAGCCTGTGACACACATATGTGAAACAGCTTACCAAACAATTTTCCTGAGCTCAGAGGCTCATTCGAGGCAGTGTAATAAGAATTAAGAACTATGGGTGCTGAGTTTAAATTCCAGTTACACCACTGAGTAGCCATGTGACCTTAGGTGAGGGAGGAATCTTGATTTTCTTAAGTGGAATATACAATTGAAATTAAGAGGAAAATAAGACGAGGTCAGTTTATTAAACAAGATTAATGCATATTAGGCTCTTCGTGCAGTGTCTAGCATGTGGTAATTCCTCTTTAAATTAAATGCTAACTGTATTATGTTGTTATTGTTATGTAGTGACTAAATCTGCTTACCTCCAAGATAAATCAAGAGATAACAGTTCATCAGTGTTCCCCCCCCCACCCAATTCCTCTCTCCCTTCTATATGGCTGTGCAAGCTGTTTCAATTACGTCCTGATGCATGATGTCCATTTATTCAAGACACACAGGCAAGAGCTGGCAACTCTGCTTGTCCATCAAAGCTCCCATGTTTCAGGCTCTGTGCCATTGATAATGTCAGTATTGGCAAGTATGAGCATTTATTCTCATTTTAAAGTTCTGAGCAACCTGAGGCTCAGAATGGGGACAGGAACCTTCCGAGTTCCCACAACCAGCAAAAGCAAAAGAGTCATTTTCGGATCAGTCCCCAGACTCATCTCGCTCTGCTCCCTGGCACCCCATCCCATTTGTACAGGTCAAGAAACTTCCAGCCAAAAATTCTGACTCAACGGGCTTCAGTCATGAGGGCATTTATGACCTCACATGACAAAATGTCCAAGGAGAAGGTGGCTCTTTGGTGGCTTGATGATGTCATCAGCCCCCCGTTTTTTCTCCTGCTTTTGGCTGGCCACCCTCACTTTGCCCTTTGGATGGCTCTTCTTGGCCAACATGGCAGTCATGACCCAGACCTCAAGCCAAAACATGATAACATCCAACAGAGAAAATGCTACCTCTTTTGTATCTCCTTTTATTAAGCCTTACCACCGCCACCCAGCAGGCCTCCCACTCTGGACTGGCTGTCTTTAACCATGATGGCCCCCAATGGGATTACCCTGGCCAGTTTAGGTTCCTCAGGATTTATTTACCCCTAAGAGGGGCAGGGTCAATGTCCCGGAGAGGTAGGTGACTGTTAGAATGGTGTCCCTTGGGGTCGTTGATAAGATGGATGTTGGGTGGGCAAGCACAGGGCGGGGTCAGGAATAGGACCCTGCCTGCAGTGCTTCCCTCTGTGTGCTGGGCACCCAGTTGCAGGGCCTAGAGATCACAGAGTAGGTATCGATGGGTATTTGCTAAATGAATGAATGAATGAATGAACAAATGAGTGAATCTCAGTTTGGTAAAGACATGAGACTTTGGGCAAGTGGGGGTCTCAGGGCAGCCAGGACTGAGTCTCTGAAGTAAAAAGCAAGACCCTCCTACCCAGTGAGCTCTCCTTGTGGGCCCAGTGGGATAGGGGCAGAAGAGACAGTGAACACCTGCTGTGCCCACTCCCCCCACTCCTACCCACTCCCTAGAGGCACTGATATTGTCACCCACATCTTCCAGGTGCAGAAACTGAAACTCGAGAATGAGTCACTTGTTGGTAAGTGGTAGGGCTGGTGCTCTCTTTACTGAGATGGTTGGTGACTCAACCCTGGGTGCCCCTTATGTGGGGAGTAGCCATGCCCAGGGTTGAGGAGGTGAGGTTGGGTGCGGCAAGGCTGGAAGCCAGGAGAGAGGAGGTAGTGAATAAATCAATCATACGGACAACAATAACAGTGCTCAGAGAGAGCCCTCACACCCGCAACACTTTCTCCAGCACAGAGCCCCTTCCCACCAAAGAAGAATTTTTATTCAAAAGGCTAACCTTATAATCAGTGCTTTGTTCTGCTTCTGTAGATATGCTTGCCACATAGACCAAAGGGCAGGGTGACCTCGAAATTAAGTAAAAACGCATCCTCCTTTTGGTTTGCTCTGTCTAGATAATAGATGTATTGCCTAAATTCCTGTCTGAAACTCCCGTGCTTTGTAACTCTTTGTAACTGCCTTTAATCCATAGCAACACCCATGCTTTGTAACTGCCTGAGGACAAATTAACCAATTGGCCTATGCCAACTGGCCAGTTGTAACTGCGCAGACGAGCCCCATAAAAGGTAAGGTTGCCCCTGATCTCAGGGCCCAGATCTTCAGAGCGCCAGCTCTTCAGGGACTGCTGGCATAA
The DNA here is from genome assembly GCA_028627145.1 of Eidolon dupreanum. Lineage (NCBI taxonomy): Eukaryota > Metazoa > Chordata > Mammalia > Chiroptera > Pteropodidae > Eidolon > Eidolon dupreanum. The sequence goes on along the minus strand of CM053502.1, from coordinate 8,739,596 downwards.
TAAACCTAGTTCTCCGGCTCTCTGAGTGCTGCTTGGTTTCTTGCTGGTCTGATTTTTCTGCAACACCATCATGGGCTGGCCCCATCCTCAGGTCACCTGGATCCAGGACTCCACCTTCCAAGGTGTGGGTGCCCAACCCAGGGGCCTCATGGGCCAATGCCCTCTTCTCAATTCTGCCTGTTCTTCCAGCTGGATCCTGCTCCCAATACCTAGGCTTCCTTCACATATCCTCCCTTCGCTGCGAAATGCAGGTGGAGCTGGGGCCCCTGTCCCCCTCACCCAGTCTCAGTGCCCCTTGAGAGAAAATGCATGCTTGGGGTCCCTTGTTTGCTAGTGACATCAGCTGAGAGCTGACCTGACCTTGGGGCAGCCTGGACAACCCCGAGTCAGGACCTGACTGGCTCTCTCTGGCTCGAGATCCTCTGGGTTTTTGTTTGTTTGTTTGTTTGTTTGTTTGTTTGTATCACTTAAAATAAAGAAGACATTTTTTCACAGTTTGTGAAAACTCGAAGCTGGAAACATCAGCCCAGGGGTTTGTCCCTGTTCTCTTTCTGCTTTAAGTTCTGATCATGCCTTGCCCACCTTGGGACTTCTTCTGGAAGGTTCTTCCCCTGGCTGGCTTCTGTCATCCAAAGCTCAGCTGACAGTCCCTCCCTCAAGAAAGTGTTCCTGCCCTTTGCCTCCAGCCCACAGTAAGTGCCCTTCTGGGAACCCACAAGCAGAAAGAAGAAATTCAGCCAGAGTTGGGAAGAATGGAGGGGTGGCTTCTGGCTTCCTAAGAGGGAGATGGAAAAATGCCATTTTCTGGATTTTCCTGTCCTAAGAACCTTACAAACCTTTTCTTATGTATACCTCATTGCTCACGGCCCTGCCAGGTGGGTATTTTGACCTTTTACAGAAGAGGAAATAGGCTCTGAAAAGAAATATCTCGCCTGAGGTAACTCACTGGGCAAGAAGTGACAGGGGCCTGGCAAGGGAAAGAAGTAAAGCCATGCTGAGCCCTGCGAATGGTGTCACCCTCTCCAGCCCAGATGAGGCATCCCCTCAGGCAGTGGTTCTGAGACTTCACAGGAATCCCCTGGGGGAGCTTGTTTAAAATGCAGATTCTAGGGTCCCACACCCAGAGGATCGGACTCTGTGGGTCTGGGGTGAGGCCCAGAAAACTGCCTTTTAAACAAGAGCTACTGGAGATTCTGACGCGTCTGGTGGAGGATCATGCTCCAAAAAAGGAGCAGGCCCCCTCTCCTCTGTCATCTGGCCCCTGTTGTCCCTCTTCCCCTACGCCGGCACCTAGTGAGGTGGAATCTGTTCCTGTGGCCAACCCCAGGGCTGATCAGCCTTTTAATACCAAGGTGTGCTTATTCTGTGCCAGCCCAGCTCCCTGGGCTGAAAGATTGGTGATGCGCATTCTAGATCAGACACTATGCAAGCCCGGGTCTAACAGCTCCCACTGCTTCATCTGTCAAATAGGAGGTGGTGAGATTGATGTTTCTCAAACCATGGCCTTTCACACATCACCTTCCTGATGTTGGTTTAATATTTCGCTTTACTTTTTTATTTTTTTTTAACTTTTCTTAATCTAAATAAATTTATTGAAGAAGGAAACATATCACTCTAGTAGAATGAAAACTGATATCATAAACAGAAGGTGACCATAAAAATAAATGCAATGAAAATAAAACTGTTAGACAGAGGAGGTACGTGATCGGTAGTTGGGTGAACTAGCAAGCACTCGAGAGGTGCCGAGGACAGCCAAGCTCCACCCAGAGACCACCTTCCCCATGATGTAGTCTGCAGGCTTGCAAAGGCAGATGTGAATGACTCAGGCACCCTGTGAGTCAGTGCTATGCAAACTCCTCTGGGAAGCCCTGTGCCAAGGAAAACAAGGATGAGGGACGTGGGGTCCACTCTTGGGGAATGCAGCTGGAGATGAGAGTGGTCAAGGAGTTGCAGGCTGGGAGCTAGGAGACCCCAAGATATGCTACTTTGGCATAAGAATTATTTTAAGCTAAAGGCAATTGAGAACTGACAGATACGCAAAGAGTTCTCTGCCTTCCTCTTATCTGCCTGAAAGCAGGACATAAATTTCCCTTTGAGGAAGGTGTCCTTGTACCAGGAAGAGAAGAGCAACTCTTATATTAAAGATGGGGCAGCAACACCAAGATGAGTTTGCATAAACAGACTTTACTAAAATAGCCCTTATCTCCCTTTAATTTCCCCATATATTTCCTAGTCATTTCCCCACAATTTATTGTTCCTTGATGTCCAAACCTTCTTTCCTTTGCTAAAGAGATTGATAAGCCCCTGAGTCTAACCAATTCTCTGGGTTTTGCTTCTTTTTCGTGAACTCCTGTCCACATAGATATTAACAAATATCGTGCGTTCTTTCTCTCGTTAATCTGTCTTTTGTTAGCTTAATTCGCAGGCCCCCATTCACTAAATGTAAGAGGGAAGAGGAAAAGTGTTTCCTCACTGACACTGGCCTGTACTTCTCTGTTGACACCAAAGTGACTAGGTGAAAAAGCTCATGGTATAATAATAAGTAAAACAAGGTGCCCAACAGCCCGTTCATCTTGACTCTACGGAGAAAATGTGCCACGTGGAAGACTGGCAAGAGAAATGCTCAACACAGTAGTCAGGAGTGTGGGCTCAGGGTCCCACACACAAGGCTTCCCAGCTCTGGGGTCTCCTGACTCCTGAGCGTCGGATCTCGAGAACAAGTTATTCAATCTGTCTGAGCCTCAGTTTCTCTACCTATAAAATGGGGATTATAATACTGTCTTCACAAGGTGTGGTGAGGCATGCATGGCAGACCTCGGGAGAGCACTCAGCACCCTGTCGGCAGGTAGAGCAGCCTGAGAAGCACAGAGCAGCTGTTGTTGGGATTGTTGTGGTTGTTGAGTGGGTGTTAGCAGAGGCAACACTTTTGTTCAGATGATGCTTTCTTCCTTCTCCACGGGGCTGGTCCTCACCCACGCCAGATGGTTTGAGCTCTATGGTATGATCCAGCAGCCCAGGAGGAAGTGGCCCTCCTCAGCCACCTCACCTATGCCTGTCACTGGGGCTTGGAGGGGCAGGGGTAGCCCATGGATGCCACCAACTGGTTACTCTCCCCTCCTGAGACAGCAGGCAGGCTGGCCAAGGTCTGAACTGGGCGTCATCTTAAGCAGGGGGGCAATCACATTGATTCAACACACTTTCCCTGGGCAAAGAGGGTGGGCTCAGTTTTGCACTGCTTACCAGCTGTGATTCCGGGAGTGACATCCTTGACCTCTCTGTGCCTCAGTCTCTTCACACACAGGTTGGGGAGTTCATAGTACCTCCCTCATGGGTTAATATGAGGATTCAGCGGAACTATGTGAAGCACACTTAGGACACTGTCCACACTGGGATCTGTCCCACTGTGTCAGGCACCAGGCAAGGCAGTGTGGGGTTCCTAAAGGAATTCCAGTCGCAGTCTTCACGTGGTCTCCATTCCCATGAGGGGCTCTAATGCGGCTACAGGGTGCCAGCTCAGGCTGGGGAGACTGCCTCAAACTTCAAGGTGTGTGAACCTGGTTTAAATGCTGGCACCACTGACTGGGATGTGACTTTAAGCAAGACACTTCGCTGTCTCTCAATTTCCCACTTTGTAAAACAGGATGTTTTGAGGCTGGCTATATTGGATTATGGATTTGAAAACACTTTGAAAAGCATAAAATAGTAAAAGGTGTGGGGCGTTCAACTTAGAAAGGAAGTCTGCAGGCTGAAGCACGTTAGAACTGTGACTGAATGTTCAATATGATAGCACAACTGTCTCTAGATAAGGAGATCCTTAGAGAAGATAATAACATGTTTAATGTTTACAACCAACAAGTTTATTTGAAACCTGGGTAATCTCAGCGTTTGGCAGCTGGCTCACTTTGATTTTTAGACAAGCGATTATGCAACATTCCAGATTTATTAAGTCAGCTGTTTAGAATTGATGACTCACAGAGTTTAAGACATGGCATCCAAACAATTTTAGATTCTCTGAATCATGGGTGCTCAGACTTGATAAATGAGGTGTTTGCCAGTTCTTAGAACCTATCATTTTGGAATTGATGGATTGGCGAGTTTGAGGTGTGACTTTTTTTCTTTCTACACTATTCATCTCACTTTCTCCCCCGTTCATTGCTGGAACAGGAATGGAACAGCTGAAGCGTCCTGGCATGGTCAGTGCAGAAGAATTAACACAATGACCAAGAATCTTCCAGAAAAGGGCAAAGTCAAAGGAATACTAGAGCTGGACAGTAGTTAAAGCAGTAAAAACAGGTTCTAAACAGGAACAATTGTAATAGAGGAAAAGAGACCTCATATAGAACTGGGCTCAATTCTGAACACAGCAGGAACAAAGTGGGAGTTTATAGCCAAGGCCAGGGTCAATGGATGGACAATTACTGAGAGGAATCGTCAGGGATCAGAGGGGATTCTGGCCAGCTAAACGGACTCAACAGGATTCCTGACGAAGGCAGGCCAGGTGAGCAGACACCACCTGGGGATAGAGCGAGATGAAGAATTTGATGACATATTGAGGGTGACCAGATATCTAGGGTGGTGGTTCTGGCTAAACCTACTTGACAGGATTCTTGGTCTGGAAGACGAGACCTAATCAAAAAAGGTCTCAGAGGAGCCTGACTAAAGTTTGGTCAAGGAAAGAGTCTGTCAGTCTGTTCTCATGTTCAAGGAAAGAAGAGAACATTCTTTCCCCTGAATGCTATGAGTTCATTTCTTTTTGGTCACCTTTGTTCATTAAAGATCAGCTAAACCACCTGTTGAGTTTGGTTATCGAGGATATTTGCTGAATGATGTGAGCAGTCAGTCATTTGATGGGGGATTTCTATAAAAATAAAAGAAAAACAGAGATGAGTGGTTGGACTCCAGGTTCTGAGTCCAGAGGGCAACCAGTCGAGAAGATTTCTAGGTGACGGGCTGCAAGCATCTTCAGTTGATGGATGAGGACAGCAGTGGCAGTGTCACACATTTCTTGGTTTGCAGTTTGAATGTCTTTGGTGACAGCATCAGGTGTTTCAGGGAACTAACTTTCTGAGTGGCCGACACAGCAACAGGCATGAAAGCTGCCCATACATGATCTTTTGTGATGATTTCTCTGAAGTTTATATCAGGTCATCCAACGTCTGTTTGCTAGGCTTCCAGAAAGGGGCAGTTTTAATTCTTAGTGATGCCAAGTGAGGAAGATGGGAGAATAATTGGAAACTTTAATTTGGAGAATTATAGCTAGATATTGGAGAACCTACAAGGGTGTACTATAGTTTTTTGCTGAAACACAAAATTGCTCTCTATAATCACTTTCTGTTTTAACCAAAGATAATCAAAGGAAGATTATGCCTGTTTATAAAATAAATCTGATCCCATTAGATTATTTCCATAAGGACAGCAAGAATGGTAATTGACCAAATAGGCTTTTTTGAGTTCACATTGTTGCAACCTTTCATAAGGAACCTCAGACTAGATTTTAAAAGCCTCCCAAAGCTAAGAAGCCAAGCCAGGAACTCACTACCAGACTTTGCCTTCAGTACCTACAGATTTGGGTGAATTCCTCTCTTCTTGAAGTCCCTAAGATATCCTAAGTTTCCTGGGCCTGCCAGGAAGTGACCTTCCCTACTCACCTATAAGACTGGGAGCCCTGTAAGCCAGGTACCAGACTAGTTTTTCCAAGAGGGCTTTGTAAGCATTGGCTCTATAAAGTCAACCTTAATTCCTGGAAACTGTCTGTCCATGTCTGATTCTATGCATACCATTCTCAAATATGACATCCTAGTTAAAGCCTTGATAATATAACCAGCACTTCCGATTATTTCCTATTGCAAGGAGAACAAATTTTAGTACCAAGAAAATAAGAATACTCAGTAAAAATTTCTGAATTTTAGAGGAATCGAGTGAAGAGAAAACATAAATGTATTACTTCTGTTTACAGAAGTATAGTTTACTAAATTGTTATAAGCACAGATACCTTAAGAGACAAGGGAAAGGGGTTCCTTATATTTGGAAAATAGAACATTAAAAAACCCACAACATTGTAAACAAAAATGTAGTCACCCTTCATCAGTTCATTCAGCCCCGTGTAATTAATTCTTGCTCTGCTCGATCTCGGGTTAGCAGTTTTATGAACTCCATTAACTGTGAAGATTCTTACTCAGGCCAGTGGTAGAGGCTCAAAGTTATTTAAACACTATCATCACAAAGGATTCTGGCCTGTAGCTGATTGCAAATGTTTTCAGAGAAGAATCAGAGTAAAACAACAAAAGGCTTTAAGTGGCCGTGGTTAGATATCTGATGAGAGTTCTCTCAACAACAAAATTAGGCTATTTCTGTTCACAACAGGGAGCAGGGGTCGTATATTCAAGTGACCGACTGAAGGGCTGGAGTAGGAAGGAAAAATGCCTGGCAGGGTGGACGGAGGGATGGAGGAGACAGGGGCTGAAGGGGGTCCTATCAATAAATTCCAGGGAACCGAAGGGAGGACCAAGGTTGTAAGAGAGGGAGATGGGAGGGGAGAGGTCTTAGAAGAGCCAATTTGGGGACATCTCAAGTTTTCCAAAGAGGCCACTGAAGTTTCACATTATCCTTAGTAAAGTCATGCCACCAAGAGGTGGCAGAGCATATAGATGATAGGGTTTCGAGAAGGGAGTTTCAAGTCCACTAAGAAGCTCCTATGTTCTTAATTAATGTCATATATGTATCGAGACACTTGAGACTCTAACCTGCCACCTAGTCCCTTTCCAGGGACTAGTCTCTTACAAACACAGACATCTAGGGCTCTAACCCAGCTCCTAGTGTATAATCAGAAACTTAGGAATCACAGCCTGTCCCCACTGTGCTTCAGGGGACAGGTACCCAGAGTGCTGGCTCAGGAGGATATTCGCCAATGGACCCCGATCCATCAGTCAGAGATGAAGACTAAGGCTTCAAATTTTCACATTTAGGGTCCTGGGTGAGAGGTCTAGAAGCCCAATGATGAACTGGATTCTATCAGAGTCTCAAGCACATAACTATTAAAGAAAACCAGAGCATGACAATAGCTTAAGTGGGAAAAGCAGATTTTAACCAGTACAATTTCAAGCATGGACAGTAGAAATTTATAGCCAAGGAGCACAGTAGGGGTGGTAGATGGAAAATTATTGAGAGGAATCATCAGGGCTAAGAGGAGATTCTAGCTAAACAGACTAACCAGGGTTCCTGCTAAAGGCAGGCCAGGACAAGCAGACACCACCTGGGGATGGTGAGTGATAGGAATTCGATCAGATATCCAGGGTGGGGGGTTCTCCATAAACTGACTTAAGATTCTTGCTCTGGAGGACAAGACCCGATGACAAGACACAATCAAAAAAAGCTCTTAGAGGATCCTGACTGACATTTGGTTAAGGAAATTTTGTCAGTGACAATATTACAAAGGCCGTGCCCAATTTAAAAGGCGGACAGATGAGTAATACATGTTAATAAAATGTTCTATCATAAAAAAATGGAAAATGTTTTAAATACAATTCTAATTAAAAGAGAAAGTTAAAAAATGTACATATGTTAGGTTGATCAGGATAGGGATGTATAATTTTGTGTTTATTAGAAGGGCACACCTCTTACTCACTTCCCCCCAGGGGCATGGTCCCAAATTTAAAAATGTGTAAAAGGAGGACCAGGACCACAGGTTGTCCCAGTCTCTGAGAATGTCACTGGGCTATATTAGTGGATATATGCAAATACATCAGGTACACTTTGTTCACCTTTTATGACACAGCCTCCCCATATCCCCACACCTGACCACTGACTATCTGCATCACCCACAGAGCTTGTTTACAAACACGGATTTCTGGTCCCAGCCCTGAAGTTCTGCTTCAACTTGGGGACTTGTATGTTTAACAACAGGAAAGTTCCGAAGCTGCCCAGCTACCTGTCAGTCCTCAGGGCAGCCTTGGGATGCATCAGGATCCGCCTGTGCAGAGCTGTCTTCTCTCCCCTGGGACAGAATTCCTAACCTTTTCCATCCCGATGGAGAATGTGCATGACCCCAGGGAGCTGTGGTCTCTGACCTAGAGTCACAGGCTGCCCTGTTTTGGCAGAAGAGCAGCCGAGGATAGACCACAAGAGAATGCAGGGGAGGGAGCCTGACCTGCAGTGTGAGCCCAGCACCTTCTTGCTTGGAGAGTGGCCACTGGGTTCCACTCCCAACTCCTTCGTCAGACATCTCATCCTCACACTGTGAGTGCTTGTCTAGTGAGTGTCTGTCTCCTTCCCTAGACTGAGCTGCTTGGGGGAGAAACTTATATTTTGTCTTGTTGTTGTTCGATCTTGGTGTCCCCAGGGCCTAGCTAAGCCTGGCACAAGCAAGGGCTCCATAAAGGTGTCTGAGTGGACAAATGACTGGTGCTGTCCGGGAGCCCAGAAAAGGAATGATGACCTCTGCTGGGGAAGATGTCACCTAGAACACATGCCACCTAGAGGTAGCATTTGATTAGGGACTTGAAAGATGGGAGGCACTTAGCTGGTGAGGTAGGTGGACAATTGTTCCAGGCTCAGGGCAGAGCAAAGACGAAAGCTGGAGGTGCAGAAATGCATGGCCTCTGGACTAGCTGCAAGGTCCACCTGCCCTGAGCCCAGTTTAGGTCTCCCCAAGGGAGCTGCTTCACCCATGACTGCTGCTCTTCCCTCCTGAGTGTTCACCAGTGTTCCCCAAATGGGACTGCTACAACCACAGCGTCACCGGCAGCCATAACCAGTGTGGTAAGCGTCTCACTGGGCATCCTAGGAAGACAAGGAGAAGGACCACCTTCTGCCCTGGACACTGACCTTGGCCCTAAGGGTTCATGTTTAGGGCTAACCTGTTGTAACCAAAACCCTTGGGCTTGAGCGTGATGGTTCTCTCCCATGGCAGGTGCCATTTATTGAGTGTACCTACTGTATGCCAGGCACTACAGTGGGTAATTTGTGTGCGCCGTGTCATCAAATACTCCTAACAACCTAGCAAGGACGGTGTTACTAGCCCATTTGACAGCTGAGGGAACTGAGTTTAGAGAATTGAAATCACAGGCCTGAAGTTACATGGCAAGGAAATACACAGAGTCACAATATGAGCCCCCATCTGATTCCAAAGCCCTTAAACACTAGCTCCCCAAAGTTAAACTTGGTGGCTTGGATCTCTGTTTCCCAATGAGGAGGCAAACACCTGTGTTGATGCACAGTTCCCGTGCCAGGTAGTTATTGAACATTCAGGGACTGATGCCATCACAGGCTTAGAGAGTTGTGTCCAGAAGCCCAGGTCTGATCTAAGGCTGGAGGAGAAGGGTGAGGGGGTCCAGGGGCATTGAGCCCCAGGGCAGCCTTTGAGGGTTCGCATAATGAAGGCTAAGCCATGGAAGCCATTGAGACACCCGCAAGTTCAGAGCCAAGCGAGCCCCGAGAGGTCATGTGAACAAGGGTTTCTCAAGTTATTTTGCTGGAAATCCACAGAATGTCATAAAATTTATACCCAGACCCAGTCAACCCACAAATACACACCCACAATAGAAACACAGCTTCACTTTACTACTTGTGCTGTATCAACACATGCATGCACATACATACACATGCATCCACATACACACGTACGCACACAAGCACACGCGTGCATGTGCACACATAGGATTCAACCCACTCAACTGATTTCATGATCTGCTGATGGCCAGGGTTACAGTTAAGATGATCTATTAAACCTGCTCTTGTAAAATGGGAAAGCTAAGGTTAGGAAGGGTCAGTGGCTGCCCAAGGTCACCCAGGACATGTACAAAGTCAGGACTAGGACCTGGTGTCTTGTCCCCAAAGTTTGGACAAATAGAATGTGAACCCAACTGAGTGTGCAGGAGGGATTTGGATGGTTTGGGTACAAAATATTTACAGCTAGACAGGGTCTAATTCTGTGCTTCTCAGAGGGTTCTGTAGGCACCTGAATCACTTTCTAGGTGGAAGACCTTAAATGTAAAGCTGAAGAACTTGGCAATGGGGAGCTACTGAAGCCTTAGAGGAAGGGAGTGATGCATTTGGAGGGCATGGAAGAAAAGATGGATAAAGGGCTTTGACTGATAATAGCAAACCCCCGGCCAGGCGTTCACTTCATGCAGTCATGGGCTTTCTGAATTCAGCAGGAAAGGGGGCTCTTGCCACCTGGGTAGCATGTGGGTAGAATGGGTCTCTATGTCTAACCAGAGGTGAGCATTCCAGTTTCCTTCCTCAAGCTGGTACGGGTCCCAGGAGCAAGTGCCAGAAGCAGATCTGCAGGTGTGAGCAGAGTTGTCTTTATGTCTGCAGCAGCATCTAGACACATACAGCGGCTGGAATCTCATTATCAAAGACGAGCCACGCAGGAAATCTGCACCCCCTGCTGGACATTAGGGCACTGAGTTATTTCCTCTGGCCCTCTAAGGACACGGTCTAGCATGAAAGTCTAATGGCGTGCCCACTCCCTCACCCAGTGCAAGCTCAGGGAGACATCAGTGACTGGGAATCAAAGTGTGATCCCAGTGCTTGTCCCGACTGCCCCACCAGAGCGGTTGAAATGCCAACACCCCTGTATTACCTGCCCAGCTCCTCAGTTCCTATTCCCGCACTGGTCTGTGAACTCCTTGAGGGCATGGACTGATCATTTGTTCATTCAATCACTAATTCACTCAGCAAACACTTGTTGAGCACCTACTATGTAGCGAGCATCCTGTTGGGCACTGGGGAGCCTGCTGGATCAACCAGAATTTTATTGGAATGGAACTAGTAGGGGGATAGCTATGTCTAAAATAAAGGATTTGTTCATTGGAATTTGATTTTCCGTGACTGTGTGAGCCAGTAAAACAGTCTGTGAGAGGCTGTTTCTTTTTTGTGCTGGTGCTGCTGGGCAAACTGGAACTGCCAATATGCAGGGAATCCAAGGGAACCGCCTGGAACACCCTTCAGCATCTCACCACCTCCAAGTCTCCAACGAGAGAAGCAAAAGGAGGCCGCCTGTCAGGATCAGTTTCAAACGCCAGTGAAGGGCCTGTACTTATAAGGCAACCTGTCTATTGAATGTCTGCGTTGGTGTTATCTGCCTACTTTTATACATAAAGCTCTACTCAGGGAGGCAGTTACGGTCTGCTCTGTACATTTCAGTATCTCCCTTAAAAGGGAGGCTATGCCATTTTGAGATGGCTTTCCTGATGGTTCTCCTGCCAGCCAAGAGATAGTCGAATAAAACAGCGAGGAGACCACCTCTTCCCAAGTTTCGGTGGTGACTTCATTGTGTCCCCAGAATTGTTCATGGCCATGAGGGTGGCTCCAGGGCACCAGATATGGAGGACCTCAGTGGCATCTGCTCCACTGAAGATGAAGCCCAGAGCCCCAGCCAGACTAAGCACCCAAGGACAGACTCTGGAATCCCAGGAGGCAGTTAGAGCAGAGAAGAAATGGAGCTGGAATCCAGGGGACCCACCTGAGAACCCCGATGTGGGTGAGCCCCTGAATCGCTCCAGGTCTTGTTTTCTCTCTCCATGGGCTGGAGGTGAAGACAGCGGAAAGTGGTTAGAGATCAGAATTTAGAACCAGCATCTGAGTTCGAATCCTACTTCTGCTGTCAATGTGCTGTGTGACTTTGGGAAAGTCTCCTAACTTCTCTGGACCTCAATATCCTGGTAGATAAATGATCCTTCTAGCTCAAACCCATGTCAGATTGTAATATTACTTTTAAAACCTCACAGTATCCCTCATCTACAAATGCCTGTCTGTACCTGTCTAAAAACTGCGTCTCTGAGCTGAGGTGCATCAGTAAAAAGGGCCTGCCCACAGACAGCCCCTCCTGTAGAACTTACCAGCAAGATGCCACCCCGCCTGCCACCTGAAGGGAAAGGAGAAGCCTGGACTGGGTCTCTTCTCCATCATCCAAAATATGGAAATTGAAGAGAAATGGCATTAGGAATGAAACTCCCCATTTCCTCTACATATCTGTTTAAAAATGGATTTGGACAATGGCTTTGATTAAAAGTGTTTCATGAGCAAATTGGACATTTGAGCCCCATTCTGTGTTATACTGTCAAATATAGCCACGGGACCACAAAAGACTTTTCTAAACTACCAGTACTTTCAGGGTAATCTCATAAAACTAAATTTTATTTTGAAAATGTTCCACATTGGAGATTTTTAAATATAGATCCCATTCATCAAGTGGTTATTTTGGGGTTTGTCACAGTAAGGAAGCCAAAGGCCTTTTCTTGGACAGGACTCTCCTTTGTTTTGAAATACATCCTTTCTTCCTGAACTCTTGGTATTAGAACACCCCTTTTTTTTTTTTTTCGTATGAACTGCTAGATGAGTTTTTAAGGTTCTTATTCGGTAAAAATAAATGCCATACCTGACCCCGATTAAAAGAAATGTCCTGTTTTGTGAAATCCCAGAATCCCGGCATCTCTGTGTCAGCATCGAGGTGGCTTTGGGTTTCCCAATTTATATTGCAAGAAACATTACAGTTCCCTTTTTAAAGAGACTGAAAGTTGGAGGGGTTCAGAAATGGGCTGGGTCCCTCCAGCTGAAGAAGCCAAGCTGGGGTTTGAATGCAGCCCTCTCTAGCCCAAACTGGCATAATTGTCGATCATCTTCTCCCCAGCCCCTCAAGGAGGAGACCCAGTGCTTGGCTCCAGAGGACCCCCAAGGTATAAGGAGATGAGCCCTCAAAGAAGACCTGAAGCTTAACCCTGAAAACCTTCTATTTCCTAACGTTCACCTTCTACCTGGGAGAACATGGTTAACTTTGGGTTTAGCACCCCAGTGGCAGAGAAAGAAGCACAGGCAATTCCCCAAGGCAGAGGAAAATGCCTGCTTGGCTTTTATTAGTCTTGAGAAGGAATTTTATTAAATATCTACATGTCAGATTTATGGAGTCAATTTTGCTTGTCCTTGAGTAAAACTCTCTAGAGGGTGGTCATGATAATCCTACTGCAGAAACTAAAAAGTGAATGCATCCAGAAAAGTCTTCTTCCTGGAGAAGGGTCATTATCTTCAGAGGCATGAGCTCTGGGCACCAGAAGAACTGACCTCACAATTAGAGGCCAGGGACCCTGACCTTGCCAAGTCCTATGACCAGGGTCGCTCTCTTGAGATTCTCTGGAGGGAGAAGTGTGGCCGTGGGGCTCCTCCAAGCCCATTGGACCGTCGAGAAAGAACAAGGTCTGAGGCCTGGGAGCCCCTCTCGGGAGCCCAGCAGCCTCAGCGAACTCCATGTTGTGGGAGAATGGAGCAAAGTCGTGATCTGGGAGGCACCCTCCGAGGGCGACTAGGTGCAGTAGAAGCTGGGAAAGTGTCGGTAGCGAGGGTTGTAGCTCCTTAGGTTTTTCTTCAGGCAGTAGACCAGCTTCCGGTCACAGTTGCAGAACCCCATCTGGCAGCGGGACCCGTGCTCTGCAAACAGGATGCCAAATGCAGAATGAGGAGGGGAAGGTACACTCTCCCAGCTTTGACTCCCCGGCCTGCCTCCCTCAGGACCCGCTGCGAGAAGGCCGAGCAGACTCCCAACCTGCTTCCTGCTCTCAGTCTGATGAGGGAGGCACAACGTCTACACCGTCTACACCTACACCAGCAGAACGCATAATCTGATGGAAGGGGCACAGCTGCTGCCCAGGGAGACAGCTCCTCCCCTCGGGGAGTTCTCAGTCTGATGGAGAAGAGACAGGCCCTGCTCTAGAGGAACTCCACTTCCGGAGAGGTGACATCATACCCACACTTAGCTTTCAACTCAGGTGGATGTGAGCTTGAATCCCAATACTAGCTCTGTGTACTGGCAAACCTTTGAGTTTCAGTTTTCTCATCTGTAAAATGAGAAGACTAAACCTACACACTGGGTATTTTCAGGGAGCAAGTAAAAGGAAGTATGCAAAGCACTTGGTGCCTAGTGAATACTCAGATGTTTCAGCCCCTCCCCAGGAGTTGGACACAGTTGCGATATTCCTGCCTCTCCAGCCCCCAGCTCTTCCTCCTTGAAGATATAGGCTGGCTGATCTCTAAGGGCAGCTGAACTGAGCCAGCAGAGAGACCCAGGCTCTTCCAGTGACCTGCATGGAAAGCCGCAGCCTTACCACAGGTGACCAGGCTCCGTGTGACTCTGTATTTGTATGTAGCCCAGTAGTAGCAGCCATCATCCTCCAGCCGCCCATAGCACTGGTCATGTGCCCAGCAGCACCTGTCAATGCAAGACACTTAGATCCTGAGGGGAAGGGGCATGTCACCTAAGCAGAGGCCACACCATAGGTGTGGTCTGGTAGAGAAAGAATCTAATAATATGGCTGAATACTTCCTTCCCTGCTCTCTCACTAGGGCTGCCTGCCACTGACTACCAGTTCACTGACCTACTTTTTCCTCCTGGGCCCACGATGAAACTACATTTCCCAGCCTCCCTTGTAGGTATGCATGGACACATGACTAAGTTCCAGCTGGTGGGGCATGGGCAAAGTGATGTACAACACTTCCAGACCTAACCACAAAAACCTCATACATTATCCTCCACTTTCTCCATCTCTCAGCTGGATGAAGATGATCCAGCTGAGGACTCTGAGGCCCTAGGAATGGCAGAGCCACAAGATGGAAAGGACCTGAGTCCCAGAATCAACATGTTTGATTGAACTGTTAAATGAGCAAAAACTAAACTTTCAGTATGTTAATGTGGCAGATTACATTTAAAATCTTTTTTTGATTTACAGAAAAATGTAGAAGAGTGTACATCGGGTTCTCATTCACAACGGTTCCCTTAATATTAACCTCTTATATTATTAATAGGATACATGTGTTATAACTCACAAACCAGAACTGATATATTAACTAAAATTTTAAAAAATAAGTAGTAATATATCATTGATTCATTAACTGTAAAAAGTTCATAGCTTATTCAGATTTCCTTAGTTTTTACCTAATGTCCTCTTTCTACTCCAGGATTCCATCCAGGACACCACATTATATTCAGTTGTCAGTTGACAGTTTTAAGAAGTATTGGTTAAGTATTTTGTAGGATGGCTTACTATTGGGATTCTCTTTTTTTCTTCTCATGACAAGACTGGGGTTATGCATTTACTTTTTTGGTCAAATTGTTGCAGCTTTGGTCATTGGTCCTGTACTCTTTGATATATCCCTAGCAGTGTGGGGTCTGTTTTATTTATTTATTTATTTATTTATTTATTTATTTATTTATTCATGTTCTCTTACAGTGCTTTCTTACTTTTTGGCATTATAGGGACCTCCAGGCTCTTCTTGCATATTTCCTGCCCTAGTCCTAGCATCAGGCATTTCCCCAAGACGTCTTGCTTCCTTTTATTAGAGAATGGTATGAGAAACCAGATTTGCACACTAGGTGTTGCTTATTGTTAGAGGTGTTGTTTCTTTTAGGTCCTCTCAGCTGACAAAGCAAAACATATGTGTCTATATTAAGCCCTATGTACACACATGTGCATGCATATTTTTATACGTAACCATCCGTATCTATATTAAGCTGAACGGGAGTTCATACTGAAGTCTCCAACTCTAACCCATCACCACATAGATCATTCTCGCATCCTTTCCTTGCTAGTCTGTAAACTTCTGCTCCAGCAGTGAGAAACTTGGCTCCAGCCATCTGCCATCCATTTGCTTGATTGATTTATTGCCTTGTTCCATCACACAAGTCTAGCAGTATCAGAATTGTTAACCCAGAATTTTGTATTTTCCAAAGAACAATCTCTTCCATCTCACATATTCTGGAACTTTGTCATTTTCCAATCAAGATATGGAAACTAGGTCTCCTTCCTTTTAAAGCTTTTGTGATTGCCTTACCAAGAGCATACTGGCAGGACCACCATGAAATTTCTGAGGCTAAATCATAAAAATGCCATACTCTATTGCCTTGTGGTCTTGGGACACTCGTTCTTGGAACCCAAGTCACCGTGCTGTGAGGAAGTCCAAGCAACCTTGGAGAGGCCTGAGTTAGAGGGATGAGGTCCCCAGCCTCATGTGAGCTCCCAGCCAGCAGACGGTGACAACTTGCCAGCTATTGGAGTGAGCCATCTGGAGATTAGATCATTCAGCCTCAGCCAAAATGCCCAAGCCAGGTGGAGCAAAAATAAGGCAAACCACCAAACCCTGCTCAAATGGCAGATTCTTAGCAAAATAAATGGTCATCATCACTTTAAACCACTACATTTTGGGACGATATGTTATGTAGCAATAGACCATCTGATATATTAAGCTACTGAGATTTGAGGAGTTACTGGATGTATCTTGGGCAAGTCAGTTAAACTCTGAGACTCAGTCTTCTTATCTGGAAAATGGTGCTCCATTTTCTCATTTTCTCATTTAGTCATCTTCCAGAATTGACACGGAGTTAAACGAGATAATGTGGGTGCAGAACCTGGAGCACAAAGGACCGTCATGATAACCAACTCACCAATCTGTACTGTCCTTGGGGGTCCCGTGACCTCCCCAACCGCAGTAACAGCCATAGAAGGCATAGTTTATCAGGGCATTCCTTCCTGTCACCTTTTCGATCATCGACTTCAGTTCTAGCAAGCCCCCCGGCACAGAAGGCACACCTGAAAGACAGCCCACAGCCCCAGGTGAAACCAAGGCGTACCTTCTACAGGCCCAATTTCTCAGCATGTTCCTGCCCTTTCTCCCACCCTAGGGCTTGGAGGAACCGTAGTGTCCCTTTTTTATCTTCCCCATTAGTGAGAAAGGGACAAGGAAGGTGAGGGCAAGCAATATAGAGAAGCAGTTAAGAGTTTGGACTTGGAGAATAAGCGAGCCTGGGTTCAAATCCCGACTCTGCCACTAATTCATTGTATGATGTTGAATGGGTCACTTATCTCTTAGAGCTTCAGTTTCCTCACCTGGAAATGGGGGCCTCAAATGAATACCTACCTCTTAGAGTTGTTGCAAGAGTTAAGATAAAGGATGTAAATGTCAAGCACAGTAGCAGACACATAGTAAGTGACCAAGAAACATTTGCTATAATTAGCACAGCATCTCTATGAAGCAGACAGACTCCTGTCTCTCCTGACAATGCAACCCCTCTTCCCCCAACTAATCCCCGTGAAAACATAAGCCACAGAATCTTTAAGCAGGATGGGACCCTTAGAGATCATTGAAGCCAGCTCCCTCATCTTACAGATGGGGAAACTGAGGCTTGGGAAAAGTGCCTTGTCCAGGGGTTCACAGTGAGCCAGTGGCTCACTCCCTGCACCAGGCCTCCCACTCCTCCTGGAGTCTCCAGGGATCTGAGAGAGACGTGGAAGAGCAGGACAGCCTTTCAGGAGCCTAAAGCTGGGCTCCCCCATTCCCCATGCTGTGCAATTACCTCCAGCTGGCAGGTGGCAGCAGGTAGAGTGTGTAGAAAACCAGGACAGGCTGGATCGGAGCATGACCAGGAGTCATGGAATGAAACGTTTATCTAAGGAGATTGTTTTTTTAATTTTGTTTTTGTTTTGGCTTTATTTTATTTTGTTCTACATCATACAAAAAATCTACCTCCTGCATACAAGCAGTATGTTCTCCACATAACAAATTATGCATCACCTCCTAGAATTCTGCCACAGCCCTGCCAGTTAGCGAAATGTTATGCTATGTCACAAATGAGGGAGCAGAGCCCGGGAGAAACAAAAGCTCCTGCTGATGTCTACACAGTAAGTGCAGAGCCAAGATGCAAAATTAACTCCTTTTCACTACCCTTTTTAGGGGGTGGAAGTTCATGGTCATGGGGCCAGCACTTACTGCAAGCCAGGAACCAAGCCAGTGTCAGGAGGCCTTTCATCTCTGGGATTCTGGAAAAGAAAACACATCCCATGACATCCCTATCAGGAGATGCCCCCTTGGCCCATTCGGACCCCACCCCTGGCTTCCCACCAGTCCCTACTCTGTCATGTTGGGCAGTAAATGGGAAACCCCATCCTGAAAAGACGAGGCCAAACAAGGAGTTGATCCAAAGGGTCCCTGGGGGCAGAGGGGTATTGTCCCCAGGAGAGACGAGAGAGAACTGCCCTACCACGAGGGCACCTGACCACAAATGCCTCTGACGCGATGGCTAAAAGAAACCAGAGAAATAGACGGGTTTCTTAAATGGCACAATTGAGGGGTAGAAATCGATACAACCTGGACGTGGCAGGGAGAAAAGAATCCTGCACAAAGGGAGAGCCTGGTGCGGGTCGGGAGGGCAGAAGGGAAACCGAAGGTTTTAAGTCTCAGATTTCTTTTATCTTATGGCGCTGAGGGCCTGCTCAAAGAGGTCTTCTCTGCTGGTGTTCTGAGGGAAGAAGCCAGGGGATTCGCCCTTCTCTCCCAGCAGTGAGGAGAGTGCCCGGCTGGGAGGAGGTGCTCAGGAATGAAGCGCGAGCACGCCCTATGTGGTGTGGCTTTCAGGGCCTCATTATGGCTTTCGTGGGTCCCAAAGCCTTTTGCCTTCAAAGGCCCCTTCCTCCAAAAAATCAAAAACAAAAACAAAATAACCTTTTAAAATTATGTTTTACAACGGCATTGGTATTAAAAACAAATGCAATCCAAGCTGGATTTGTTATTGTAGATTCATTATTACTATCGGCTTCCCTCCCCAACAGACCCATGAGTCGCTGGCCTAGAGTCCAAAAAAAAAAAAAAAAAAAAAAAAAAAAATTACAGCCAGAAGGCAGAGGACTTTCCCTGTCATTCCCTGTGTCTTAGGCTAGTGCCTGATTCTAAGTTGGCCTCTTAGAGGCTCTGTTACTGGTGTCCCTTCCTCTCTGGATCCCGAAGTCCTTGTTCATCCATAGTCACTCAGCTGGCCTCTGGTCTGCCAGGATGTTCCCTTCGGTGCCCCGCCATCTCCGATCCCTAAGTTCAGTGGTCACTTCTGACAGTGTTCTGCCCCGAGCCCCTGACTCCTCCCAAAGCCTGGCTCCAAACACACAAACTCTGACTCCCCAGGGCTCCTGGCACCTGGGATAGCTTCTCCATGCCATCTTTTGTCCAACAGCTCCTCTGAGTTCCAAGGACATTCCCAAGGGTCCACCCATGGTCTCTACTCTGAGGGTGCTAAATAGTCAAGGAAAAGGGCCCTAGACCCTACCCGTCCGCACCAATATTTCTCAGCTGCTTCCTGGAGCTGCAACAGGAGGAAGACACCAACTACCACATACTGGGCACCTGCAATGTGCCAGGCACTGTCCGCCGTCTCTATAAACCCTCCAACGATCCTGGCAGGTAAGTGCTGTTAACCCTGCTGGTACAGTGTCTGTCCCTTTGACAGTCATTTGTTGAATGAGAGAATAGCAGGTGTTGATTTTACAGAGGAATAAATTAAGGCTCTGGAAGGGGAAGTAAGTTGCCCAAGGATTTAGTCCAGGTGGTAACTCTACTCCTTTGACTGAATGGAGTCCACTGCCTCTGAGCAGCCCCTGCGTATTAATCATGTTGTTTCTTTTCTATGATGCTTGGACACTTGGGGTCCTTGCTGAACTAGGAAGAGACAGCCCCTCCCAGGACTAGTTAATTCTTAGATACAGCAAAAAAACTCCCTTGGGAGTATGCCTTTCATATGCAAACTAATCAATCCTAAACTACCTCCCCTAACTGCCTTTTTTATCTAATTCTCCAATATTTCCTCTGCCTTAAATCACCCCAGGGCCAGGACCAAACCACTAGGGGTCATCCCTATAGCCCGGAGTCCCCTGAAATTATTGAAGCTAACCAATCCCAAACTGTTGACCCTGCCCTGCCTTGCCTTTCCTGGTAGGAAAACACAATAAAGGCTCTGGGCCATACTGTCACTCATTTCTTCTGCGTCCTGAGCATCGTTGGTGCTTCCCCGTGTGTCCCTGCATGGTATGGTGTGTCCCCTCCTCTTGGAAACTCTGAGTAACAAACTCTTTTTAAATGGCATGTTTCCTGATCTGTCGGCCTCATCATACCTGAATAAGACCAAACTTCCTGTGCAGTTTAGAACATCTTGGGACATGGGTTGTGGGTTTGGGGGAGCGGCAGGGGGTCCCATACAAAGGAGTCAAAAGAGAACAAAAGGAGTTTCACAGAGGAGGTGGCAGAGGCATTGAAACAGCCGCCCTAGGAGCAAAGAATATGGACCATCCATGGAACCCAAAGCAGATCCCCAGAAGAAGGATGTGGGATTGGCTATTTTTATCAAGCAGCCACACAGGAAAATGAAAGTAGCCACGAGATAATTTTGGAGTGGAACAGTGGCTGCAGTAATGAGAGGTAGAGAGAGTGGAGACAGCCTGACAGAAGCATGAAAATGTGGGGGCTGGGGAGTGGCTGAGTCACTGGACGAACGGGTCCTCCAAGTTCACATGCAGAGCCCCCTGTGCTCGCAGGACACGCCCTACCCACCTTCTCAGTTATGTCTCCTGGCTGGGAAGAGCCAACAGCACCAAGCCCCACTGTCCAGAAGGCAAGTTAGAGACCTCCCGACATTCTGTTGAGGAGGCAACGGGGACCCCAGGGGTCTCCTCTCACAGCCCCTCTCTGTGCCCTGCTCTTCCCAGAAAAGGCAGCCCCTAGAATGGGATTCCTCACCAGTGAGACGTTCTCTCTATCGTTGTCTCAGAACTGGAGAAGGGGCAGGGGCTGAGCCTGCCTGGTTTTAAGGGCCTCCTTGTCTGCCTCCCACACCCCTGCCTGCCAGCTACTCACGTAGGAAGACCTACCTTATCAGCTCTCAATTTTATCATCTGTAAATCAGGACAATAATAGAATCTGCTTCATTTCATAACTTTGATAATTCAGTGAGATAAGGTAGGCATCGGGACTCGGCAGGCACGGTGCCTGGCATCTATCAGGTGCTCAGTGAATCATAAGGATCATGCATATTATTGCTGTTATGTCCACATAGTAGGTGCTCAATTAGGTTTGCTGAGTGAATGCATGACCCTTCTGGCTCTAGCTTCATACTCCTCTCACTGCCTCAGCCCATGCTTCAAATATAATTTGAATGATTATCAAATTTAAATATCAGGCAGATATTTGAATTATAATTATCATATTACAATTAATATTACATTAATTATATATTTAAGTAAATATTATAATTAAAATTCACATACCTGCCTAATCATCTAGCTCAGTGTCCTACCCCAGAACTAAGTTCACTGTCTTCCCTATAACCAGCCACTCCTAGCTCCCTGCTCTCCGGTGATGGATCTAGTCACTCATACATCATCAATTAAAACAGCCCAACCACTCCTACTCCTAATAAAATGGAAGATTCTTGAGGGCAGGATTTTTCTCCAATTCATTTCTGACCCCAACATCTAGAACAACCTATGGTAGGTCTTCAAGAACTATCTGCGGAATGAACAAAACATCCCATAAACATGCCGTTCTCTGGTACTTGCTATGTCTACCCTGTGTAGGCTCATTCCAGGGCCGAAGCCCCATTGCAGGCAGCCATAGACACTTGGACACTCTCTAGCCCAGAGACCCAAGCTGCTGAAACACCCTGGGCATCATTAAATGGCTTGATGCTTCCCCTGTCCCATGCCCATCCAGGAAGCTGGAACATAGAACAGGATTACCTGGGGCTCATTGGCAGAAAGTCTACATTGAGTTCTCCTCCTCCAGGAAGTTTTCCCTGATTCCTCATTCCACAAGAAGCTTGCCTGTCTCTGGAATATTACAGAACTTATCACACGTACTGTCTACTCTGGCATTTTCTGACCAAAGTGTCACGTGATTTCTTTACAAACAAAATGAAGAAGTGAAAGCTGAGTTACAGTCATTGATCATAATTCTCAATAATTAATTGCTTGATGAGCAGAACTGGGTCTTTGGTATAAACTCTCAGCCCAGGGCTACATGCAGACCTAGGAAATGCTTTGCTTGCCCTGCACATGTGTCTTAAAATAATGGAATCAGTTGCTAATGTATAAACATTAGGAGATCTCAGGCAGAAATCCAAATTTCTGCTTCTTTTTAAAAGATGTGGCAATCCTGGCTCTGCATTCCTACATGGCAGCAACTGGCCAGAGCTGAAAAGTAGTTGCACCCATAGACCGGATATGTGTTTAGCTTTGCCCTAGTCTTCACCATTCTTTCTTGTCTTATGCCCAACCTGCCTCACTGTTGCTCTCTGCCTAAAGGGCTCTCTAGCATCCTGCCATAGAGCTCAATCTTGAGTCCTATCCTCTCCACATATTCATCAGTAATGGGACAGTGAGTGCCTGAGAGCAGAGATCATCTCTTATGCAAACCCATGTTTCAAGGCTGAGCTCAGAGTCTAGTACAGAGTAGTTTCTCAGTAAATACTGAGTAAGCATGTTAGGAGCATCCATCCCAGGGTGGAGGTCACTGAGGGCTTTCTGGAAGAGGAGGCACCTGTATTGAATCTTTAAGTGGGTTGGAGAAATTGGAGCCCTTTTGCCCTTTTGGTGGGAATGTAAAATGGTATAGTTGCTCTGGAAAACAGTATGGTGGATCCTCAAACAATTAAGTGTAAAATTATCATATGACTCAGCAATTCTGTATCTGGGTATGCACCTAAGAAATAGGAAGAAGAGTCTCAAAGAGGTATTTATACACCTATGTTGATAGTGGCGTTGTTCTCAATAGCTAAAACTTAGAAGCAACCCAAGTGCCCATCAATGGGTAAACGGATAAGCAAAATGTGGCATATCCATACAATGGAATATTATTTGGCCTTAAAAAGGAAGGAAATTCTGCAACATACTACAACATGGATGAAACTTGAGGACATTATGCTAAGTAAAATAAGCCAGTCACAAAGACAAACACTATATAATTCATATGACTCCACTTGTATGAGATGCTTAGAGTAGTCAAAATTATAGAGACAGAAAATAGAATGGTAGTCAACTGGGGCTGGGGAGAGAAGAGAATGGAGAGTTATTGTCTAACGAGTACAGAGTTTACAAGAAGAAGAGTTCTGGACACCCATGTGAATGTACTTATGACTAGTGAACTGCACATGGCTCATTCAGAGAAGTACAAATTGAGGAGGCTGCTGGGGGTGTTTGGTAGAGGTACTCTAGTAAATATTTAAAAATTGGCTCTTTGGGTGGAGAAGCCCTGATTTTTAACACACACCAGTTTCTGTAGGGTAAATACTCCCACCATGTTCGTGTCACTCACATAGTGTGACTGAATGCAGAGCTGGGAGGAGATGTGCTGGGTATCCCACCAACTGAGCCCAGGTTCTGTAACCACCACTTGTTAGCTGTGTGACCTTGGGCAAGTTTCTTAACTGCTCTATGCCTTGGTTTACCAACCTGAATAATGCAGTTAGTCAGTTTACCTGCCTCATCTCTATGCTCTGAGTCAACACGTGGCAGGCGTTTAGACTTGTGCTGGCACGTAGTAAGGGCTCAATAAACATTTGCTACTTTGTACTAGGACAGTAGAACATGCTCTCGCTTGATTTCTCAGAAAAGTGAACTTCCTGTATGTATTTAGTAGAAACTAGCAATGGTGAGAAGAGCTAGCCAAAGAGATGCAGCCATGTAGGTCACGAAGAACCTTGGGGGTCAGGCTAAGGACCTTGGACTTTTCTTCTGATGGTGTCCCAGAATTACCTTAATCAGCAGCAAGATGATGTGAGTTTAATGAGAGTGAAGAGGTCTCATCCCGAGGTCTCCACAACTCAAGTGCACAAGCACATGGTAGAGTGACACAGCTTGGCAATCATACGTGTGATCCCCAAGCCTGGAAACAGTCAAATCGCAAAAGCAGTGGCCACCTTGCCAGTGATCACACAAGTGAAGTGCTCAAAACAAGGGTTCCTGGAGGACCTTATCTGGAGATGTGCCCTGGGGGCCGGAGCCCCCACACTAGGATGGTTTCTGGAAACCAGAGCGAGGGGGCGAGTGTGTGAGTCACAGGATGCCAATCAGATGGAAAGAATGGGGTCTGACTGGTGTTTGGAAGGGGTCTCAGGACACCCAGCCTCTGTCTGCAAATTTCTGAAGAGTTGTCAGGGTAAAAGGCATCACAGCTGTCCCATGTGGCCCCAAAGCTAGCACCAGGAGCTGATGCTCTCTGCAGTCAGATTTTGGCTCAAGCCTAGAAAGGGTTTTCCAGCAACCAAGTGTCTTGGGTAAAGAGTAAGCTGTCTTGGGGGTGGTGAGTTTCCTGTCTCTGGAGGTACTTTTTATTCACCACTTTTTAGGATCAGAAATGTAATGTGGGTGTTGGGGACCGAGGCGGTAGGACATCATCCCATTCGACTTCTCAGGAAAAGGAATTTTCCTTAAGTATTAGGAGCATGAGAGACATGTCAAAACACATGAAGTCAGCTATGGCAGTTACGAAGCACAGGCTTTAGCCTGTAAGAGTTACAAAAAACAAAAAACAAAAAAATCAGGAGCCCTTTGGTTGCTCGGGAGCATGGAGAGAACTAGTACATTCTGTGCTCCCGGCCTTCTGGCTCGCAGCCCGCCAACATTGATTCACATGGAGTCAAGTTCAGGGATGTTGCAAAGAGCGACATTAATTGAGCGGAATGTGTCCTGGATGAGCTCCAGGGTGCCCCTAGCTCTGACATTCGGTGACAGTGTGTGCTGTAATATTAATCTGCGCCTGAACATTCCAAACTTTTCTACTGAGGGCTTTGGCACTTGCTGCCACTCCTGCCCAGAATACTAATATTTAGCATTAGTATTAGCTCCAGGTCTCACCTTAAATGCCACCTCTTCCAGGAAGCCTCCCCTGATTCTCCACCCAGGGTAGCTCCTCCTCCTTTAGTTAATCTCATATCACTCTGTTTTTTTCCCTTCACAGTACTTACCACCATCTTTAACTCTCTTTATTTCTTTACTTGTTTATGACTATGTCTCCTTGCACTAGAAGACATATTTAGTGGTCAATACTTGTTTTTGGAATAAAATAATGATTGGATGAATGAACCAAGAAGTCGAGAGGGAGCAGCACCCCCAGAGCATGTTGATAGCTTGCTCTAAAGACACACACAGCTGGTCCTATCTTGGTCTCTGTCTGTTTATGACATATGTGACAGCTATTGTTCAATAACAGGCTCGAGTCCAATTTTTGCCAAAACTTTTACGAAAAAAAAAATGCAAATTCAAACAATTACCTGATAGTAAGTGCCTGTTTTATATCTTTGAAAAACCAATTAAAGTGTTCACTCTCAAGAAACATACCCTGACCTAGCCTCTCTGTCTTTGTTTCTGTTGTTCCCTCCACCTGGAATGTTCTTCGCTCTCTTTTTTTTTAATCTGGTAAAATTCTACTTGTTTTTCCTATGCTGTGATGTCGCTTTTTATTTTTATTTTTATTTTTTTTTGAGAGAGGAACCCTAGAACAGGCAACAGGCTATTGCTTTAACTGGCCAGATCCAAGATGGTGCCCAAGGTTCTAGGCTCATGATCCTGACACAATTTCAGCCCATCCCACTTGTCTCCAGTTCTAATCCAACCCAGCAAACACTTCCCAAGTGATTCCCGTGGGCAGAGCTCCGGTCAGGCACCAAGAAAACAAATGCAAAGCTAAATCCATCAGCCGCTGCACTCGAGAGTTTATAATCCAGCGACCGTCTGTTAGGATTGGGGGTGGGAAAATAAATAGAGGAAATCTCATTGAAAATAGAGTCAGATAATGCTGAAGGGGGATCACCTCACGCAGGTATCACTTGGTGCAGCCTGTGCAACCGGCAGGAGAAAGATAAGAATTGTTTTGACGAGGGAGGACATTAATCTCGTAGGAATTTCATCTTCTGCGTTAAGAAAAAAGGAGGAAGACCCCTCCCTGCCTCAGCAACAACATTCCTGTTCTTCTCCAATGAACTTTCGTTCTAAACAACCCTCCCCAGCTTCCGCCTAAAACCTAATGAAAACAAGCTCCTCTTCTTTGTTCTCCAGACTCGCCTATGGTTTTGCCTTAGCTTGCTCGTTCCGAATTGCAATTCTCTGCTCTTCCCGAATAAACACACCTTGCTGGTAAAATACCTGGCTGTTCTATGTTCCAAGTTCGATGGGGGAAATGAGAATGGGCCTTTAGGATGTCTGTGACACCGAGAATAACATTCGAACTCCTTCCCTGGGCCTCTTTCGAGATGCCTTCCCTGATATCTGCCAGGCAGAATTCATGGCTTCCTCCTCTGTTTCTGGGTCAATCTTCCTAACCCCTAGGACAGCACATACCACATGCTGCCAAAGTCAGAGGTACCTGTCTCGCCTACAAGATCGTGGCCCCTTATGATCCAGCCCCATTACCACCTCCTCCAGACTTGCCTTATATACCACCCCACTCCCCAGTGCATTCCTGGAAAAAGCCTGATGCAAACCCTTTCAGTTTCCTAAACACACCGACATCTGTATCTATCTACGTCTCTTCTCTCTCTCTCTCTCCCTCCCTCCCTCCCCGCTTTTCCCTCCTACTCAACTCCTACTCATATTTCTCAACATACTTATCATTTGATAACTATTTAGTGAGCACCTACTATGTGTCGGGCTCTGTTCTGGGGGAGCAGCAATGAGCAAAACAGATGAGAACTCCATCCTCCTGGTCCCCATGGACCCTGTGCTCTGGCGGGAAGAGACAGAAATAGACAAGTAAATAAAATACACAGTTTGGCAGGTGGTAAAAAATGCTGTGGAGAAAAATAAAGTGGGGAAAAGTGATGGGAGTGTGTGTGTGTGTGTGTGTGTGTGTGTGTGTGTGCGCGCATGCATGTGTGTGCATGCGTGTGTGTGTGTTGGGGGGGTGATGGTGGGAGTAGTCAGTTTAAATGAGTGACTAGGAAAGATCTTACTATGAAGGTGACATTTGAGCAAAGCTATGAAGGAATATTCTGAGGAAGAATGTTCCAGGCAGACAGAAGAGGGAAGAGCAAGTAGAATGGCCTGGAGGAGCAGCACATCTGTGAGTTAGAGAAACTAGGAAGTCAGGTCTGCCTTTGCCAAGAAACCCTCTGAATCCATCGACCTGCGCCAAACCGGATACGGTCCCCTTCGCTATGATCTCCCTCATCGTAACATCAACCTTAAGAATGTCTCCTTCACCTCTACCCCTGGCAGCATCTGGTACACTGTATGGCACAGATTAGGTCTTGGAAAAAACAGTGTTTGTTGAATGGCTAATAGATACAGTTTGTGCTTATTGAGCACAGATATCATGCTTTATGTGCTTATGTCGCTTATCCTTTGAGAACTCCTATGAGCTAGTAGGTACCGCTATTATATGCAGTTTGCAGATTAGGACACTGAGGCTCAAAGAAGAAAGGGCTCACCCATGTCACGCAGCCAGCAAGTGCCAAAGCTCCGAGTTGACCTGATCAGTTTGACTCCCAAGGCCATATCTGCCAAGCCCGAAGCCTCTCGGCTTTCCAGAGATGGGGGACTGGGAGTGGAGAAAGAGGAGGGCTAGAGAGGGATGGAGGAGGCGGGGAGGAAGGTCTCCCTGTAAGGACTGGGGATGGCATCTCCCCATCCGCATGTTTCCTTCCATGCAGACCAAGGTGTCAGGCACACCGTGGGTACTCGGAAAAGGTCAGGGAAAGTTAAATAGACATCGACTATTCCTGTTTCCAAAGACGGGTGTTTTTGCATGGTTTGAGTTTAAAAGCAATTCCAACAAGGCCTCGGATGAACATAAACGCAAGTTCTAACTCTAATCCTCGTCATAACCCTGCCCAGCTTTGCCCCTAATTTTATCGGCGACCTTCTGGGTAACCTCCATCTCCCCCTCAGGTGTGGCCTTGCCTCCTTAAGAACAACACAGCCCACAAGGTTTGACACCTTACGGGTAAAGGACCCCAGCAGCCCGAGGGATCTCCTTTATCGGGATCTGTACCCTGCCTGCCCCTCCCAGGGACCTCTCTTTGCTCTCGGACTCCACCTTCTCCAGTCTCTCCTGCTCCAGCTGGTTCGTCCCCAGTTTATGCAGCCCCCATGCCTGTCACTGACCTCTTTGGCTTGGCCTCAGCTCCTGCTCCTGCGGCCTGCTCCCATGAGCAGCCTCGTCAGGCAGAGCCTGCAGCCCCTGGCTCTGCTGGCTCCCCGTCTCCAGCCCCAACACTGGGGTCCAGGGGCTGCAGATCCCAACAGACTCTTGGGCTCCGAATCTTAAAGGCTTGAGTGGGAGTGAGCGGTGAAGACAGGCCCGGAGGTGGTGAGAAGAAACTGCCGCCCGCACCCAGCCGGGCATTCCTCTGCGCAGGCCACAGCTGCTTTCACAAACTCAGGAAGTCCAGGAAAACCCCAGGGACCGGGGCTGTCTCTCCTGCCAAAGGGGCCTGGGCAGCCACCCGGAAAATTCCAGTGGGAGGTGGATTTGAGTCCTGAGTTATCCAGGTCACAGCCTTATCCGGCTTCACAAGGCCTTTGCTAATCCACTCAGCCTGGAGTAATCACCCCCACCTTGGCCCTGAGCTCAGAAGTTTCTTAAGGATCTGAGAACTTGCTAAGAAACTTGACTGTATAAGTACCTGGGGTCCTCAGTCTTGGCTGAGGCAGGAGCATGAACACAGATCCTGGGGATGGGATGTCCAGAAAAACAGGTGGGGAGGAAGAGAGAGGTGTTAGAGCCATCGAGGAAACAAACGTACTCCTGGAAGTGAGTTTTGAGAGTGGGGACCAGCAGCCAGAAATGTGCTGGTGTCATTCATGCAAAAATAATGTCCTGAGTACCTACTGTGTGCCCCCACTGGGCACAGAGATGAATAATAAGGGGGTGGGGTGGGGGGCGGTGCTCATTGCTTGGAGTTCAGTGGTGGAGAGAGCACATGAATGGACACACCAGTAAAACCATTGCACGAGTGCAGGGATGTATATAAGCCCAGAGCAGCAGCGTGGAGAAGGACCTCCTGCCCAGCCAAGGCAGCTGGGGAATAACAACATCAGCAGCCACAGCAATAATAATGGTGGTATGAACATTTAAGGGGTGCTTCCTGCGTGTCAGGCACTATGTTAAACACGACACATGATTTATCCCATTTAATGCAGACAACTCTACAAGAATATATGCCCTTCAGACAGGAGATCCAAGAAGTTGGCCAAGGTCCCACAGCTAATTAGAGTCCCATGAACTTCACAGGACTCTCTTTCTTCAGACTGGCAACTCTTAGTTTGGCTGGTATCGTTTTTGACACAATACAAGTAGTAATATTTTTTCTCTCATGACCAGAGAGAAGAAAAAAATTATTAAAGACAATCATTAAAAGTTAAGAAATGTGTAAAGTTAAAAGTGAAACTTCCCCATATCCACCCAAGGTAACCACTATTAAGAATTTTTATTTTTCTTTCTTTTTGTTTTTGTCTATATTAGCTTTTGCTTTTGTTTCAGATTTTCTTTTGAAGAATTAAAGCCTTACAGAGTAAGCTGAAATTCCTCATTGTCCCCTCTCCCGCCCTATTTTCATCCTTCCTTCCCTGCTTCTTCCTTCTCTGCCCACAGAGAACCAGATGGAAAAATTGATGTATATCCAGTCCAGAGTTTATAATCCTGCTACACATTTGTCTTCATAAACAATATATAACATTATTTCTTGTTTTTTTTATTTTACACTAATGGGATGATAGAGTATCCTGCAACTTGCTTTGTTCACTGTATCCATATTGATTCCTATAGATATGATTTATTCTAAACTATAAATTGAAAAAGATAATGTTGGGTCATAGAGTATTCACATTTTTTCCCAATATTTTATTTCAGAAAATTTTAAATCTACAGAAAAGTTGCAAGATTCCTACAATTAATACTCATAAACCCTTTAATTCACCAAGTGTTAACATTTTGCTACAATTGCTTCATTTCACTCTCTCACACACACATTAGAGAGTAAATTGCAGATACTTCATCCTAAATAATTCATCATCTATCCAAGGACAAGACATTCTCTCATATAACCCAACATAATCAATGACACTCAAGAAATTCAACATCGATGCAATAATACTATTATCTAGTATCCATTAAAAATGGATATCCAATTTCTACTGATTGTCCCAATCATGTCCTTTATATACAATTTGTTTGCTTTTTTCCCAATCTGGTGCATAAAAATGAGACCAACATAAAACCAAGTACCGCTTGGAGAGTTGGTTTATTATGCCAGGGGTCCCAGAAGAGCTAGTGCTCTAAAGATCTGGGCTCCAAGCTCAGGGGTAACCCTACTTTTATAGGGATTATCCACAATGTATCTGTTATCTGGACAGAACAAGCAAAGGGGAGAATAAGCCTTTAGTTGATCTCCAGGTCACCCTGCCCTTCGGCCTTTGTGGCAAGTATGTCTACAGAAGCAGAACAAAGAGCTGATCACAAGGTTAGCCATTTGAGTAGAAAATTCCTCTTCAAATCCAGAATCCAAACAAGAATCAGGCATCAGATTTGCTTGCAATCTATTGCGCTTCGTTAGTCTCCTTTAACCTACAAAATTCCTCTCTTTTTTTTTTTCCGTTCATGACAGTGATGTTTTTTAATCCAGGCCAGTTGTCTTGCAGAATATCCCTCAATTTAGATTTATCTGATTGTTCCCTCATGGTTATCAGGTTAAACATTTTGGATAAGAATACTACCTAAGTCAGGTAGGGGACAGGCACATTTTCAACTTTACTAGTTTTTCCAAAATACTATCCTTGATGGCTGTGCCATAGCCAACACTTGATAATGTCACGTCTGTCAATTTTTCCCAATCTAACATGTATGAAATGGTATCTCATTGTTGTTTTAACTTGTTTTAATTCCCTGGCTATTAGGGCAGCTAAGCAGTTTCGTATGCCCTTGGTGGCCATTTGGACTTCCTCTTTTAATGAATGGTCTGTCTGTATCTGTGCTTTATTACTACTCTGGCTTTATTTGCCCCCAGCTCTATCCCTAGCCTCCCTCTGCTCAACTCTTTTTGGGGGCAGGGGTAAGGTGAGGGATGTGCATGCCTCCCCACATCAGCTGCTTCCAGGAAACAGGAGACTGATAAGACATTAATCTTTTCCTATATATATGTTGCAAATATATTCTCTAAGCGTGTCAATTGTCTTTCAACTTTATGGCAACTTTTATAGTAAAAACATGTTTTTCTAATGTCATTTGCTTTAAGATCCGGTTTGAAAAGTCTCTCGTGACTCTCAGGTCAAAGAATAGTTTTCTGTATTTTCTCCTATTGGTTCTAGAATTTTAGTTTTTACACTTTGAATTTAATCCTTCAATCCATTTGGAGTTTACTTTTGTATTGTATGAGACAGGAGTGTAATTTTGTGTATCCATAAGGGAGGTGGATTATTTCAATACCCTTTGTTGAATAGTCCACCCTTCCCCTCCAGTGTTAATGCTTCATTTATTACATTAATTTTTACCCATGCTTAGGTTTATTTCTGGACTTTCTTTATTTGACTTTGATCTATTTGTCTACACTTGCCCTAACATCACTTCACCCAATTATTATGACTTTTTGAGTTTTCACATATACTGAAAAAGTTTCTTTTCTTCCTTCTTCAGAAACACTTGGGTTATTCTTAAACCTTCACTCCCCCATATGAATTATTGAATCAGTTTTTCAAGTTCCATGACAACTCACCTTGGGATTTTTATTGGAATTCAATTAAATTTCATATACTACATGATGATATTTAGTCATGCCAACTCTGAACATGACATGGTCTTACTCTGTATTCATTTAGGTCTTCTACTACATTCTTTAGTAATGTTTTATGACTTTTTTTTATAAAGGTTATTCACATATATTAGATTCTTTTCTAGGAATTCTATATTTTCTATTCTTATTATAAATTGCATCTTTTCTCCCATTACATTTTCTAATTGATTATCGGTGGTATGGGGATAACATCGGTTTTTGTGTTTTTCCTATATTTAGCGACTTTGTCAAATTCTCAGTTTATAATGTTAATTATCTCATAGATTGTCTACAAAAAAAATCGTGGTGTCTGCAAATGACAATTTTGTCTTTTCCCTCTAAATTTTATACCTATTCATTTTTGTTGTTTAATTACATTGACTAAGACTTACAGTAAAATACTGAATTCTAGGTAGAATAGCAGGTATTTGTGTCTTATTCTTGACCTTAATAAATTTATTTCAACATATATTTATTGAGTACCTACTATATGACAGGCACTTTACTAAGTATACAATAAAGTAAATTAGGAAGTTATTGTCATATAAAATTGTATTTAATTTCTTAAGTTAAATCCTGAAAAACTCACAAAATATAATTATTACCTACATTTAGAATGATTTTAAATATTTTCAAAGTATCAGTTATAAAGTTTCTAAAGTTATAAAAGCTCCTCTTCTCCCTTATTAAATTAGTTTAAATTATTTGCAATTTTTAATTTTACATATAAACTTTTTTATTTCTCAAACAAATAGTAATTTGTGATGAAATTTCATTAATAACCAGTACTTTGTCTTCTCATTAGCTTCAAAGTTATAAATAAATAATACAACAATGATTGAGAAAAAATCCAGTTTATATTACTTCAGAATTCTTACCCAGATAAAAAATGGCCATAGCCATATCTCACATGTTAGTGAAGAAATGTGAAAAATAAGAGCAATTAAATCAAAAGAAAAATAAAATACCAATATTTTACATATGTACACAAAATGAAAAAATTCCCTGGTACATAAAAAAATTATAAGTAAAATAATAGACCAAATGGGATGAGTCAACAGAAAGACAGTGGTGTGTTGTGATGTGCTGCTGGCAAATATTTTACAACTACTTCTTGTGAGGAAAACAAAATCTCTGATATGTAAAGTTTGTCAGTTTCCGAAGTGTAAGTACTCCCACTATGGCTGACTTCAAGCTACCAACAGGACACTGCTGAATGTGGAAAAAGCGGGGAAAAACTGTTAAATTGGACTTTATTAAAATTAAAAACTTGTGCTCAGTGAAAGACACAGGCCACAGACTAGAAGCAAATGTTTACAAAACACATATCTGGCAAAGAACTTGCATTCAAAATATACAAAGATTTCCTAAAACTCAACAAGAAGAACACAAACAGCCCTATTTTAAAAAGGGGGGGGGTGCAAAAAATCTGAGCTGACACCTCTCCAAAGAAGACATACAAATGGTAAATATACAGATGAAAAGATGCTCCACATCATTTGTCACCAGGGGATTGCAAATTAAAACAATAACTCTTACATACTTATTAGGACAGCTAAAAATCCAATACACTGACAACACCAAATGCTGGCAAAGATGTGGAGCAACGGGAACTCTCATACATTGCTAGTGGGACTACAAAATGGTACATCCACTTTGGAAGGTGGTCTGGCAGTTTCTTACAAAATGTAAATATAGTCTTACTGATGCAGGACAGAGTAAATTTTCCGGAGTTGGGAAGAGACCAAGCCCTGCACTGAGAGAAGAAGAGGGTCCTTTGGCAGAGAGCGTAGAAAGAATTCAACACACATGCCAAAGTTAGAGTCAAAAGGAAAGTTTATTAGAAAATGGGCAACACTCCACAGACAGCGTGGTCTCCTCTCAGAAGCAGAATGAGAGACAAGAACAGTGAGAGAGACAGAATAAAAAGGACCCAGAGAAAGACACCGAGAGGAACCCCGAGTGTTCGTGAAATTCAGTTTTGTTCCTATGAGTTACAGTTGAAAGACTTTGTTTACCCATATCCTTTGATATGGACATATAGTGAGGAAGGGAAAGGGAAGAGTATGTAATGTGAAAAGGTAGAATATATAGCATTGCTGGCAGTTCCCAGGCTTTAATCCATAGATCCCCTATGGTTTTAGCTATAAGGAATAAACAATTATATTTTGCATAGGGTTGCCACTTAAAGACTGTTGTTCCTGTTTCCTCTTTACAGGTGTGGGAAATGGCTTGTTAGCAATTCCAGCAGAAATCTTTCTTTGTTCTGTAGGTATCCTCTGTGGCCTGGCTGTAGAGTTGATCAGAATATTGCAATCTCTGAATGTGACTTGATTTAACATTTTAGTTCTCTTGCCTCCTCCCTACATTATTACCATATCATCCAGCAAAGTGTACTCTTAGTTATTTCTCCATTAAGTTGAAAAATTGCATGTACACAAAAACTTGCATATGAGTGTTTATAGCAGATTTCTTTATTCATAATTGCCAAAAACTGGAAGCAACCAACATGTCCTTCGATAAACAAACTGCTCTGTGAGCAAACTGTAAACAAACTGTGGGTAAACAAACTGTGGTATATCCACACAGTGAGATATTATTCAGCTACCAAAAGACATAGAAGAACCTTAAAGGCATATTATTAAGTGAAAGAAACCAATTTGAAAGTCTATATACTACACGATTCCAATGGTATAACATTCTATAAAAGGCAAAACTATGAAAAAGTAAAAAAACATTGGTTGCTAGGAGTTCGGGATGGGGAGAACAGATGACTAGGTGATGCATGGGAGAATTTTAAGGCAGTGAAACTATTCTGTAAGATATAGTGACATTATGCATTTGTCAAAACCCAAACACGAAGTGTCAATCTTAATGTAAACTATGAACTTTAGTTAACAATAATGTATCAATATTAATTCAAACATTGTAACAAGTGTTACACACCAATGCAAGATGTTAATTGTAGGGGAAACTATGTATGTGTCCTGATTGGGAAGACGGATATGGGAATTCTGTATAATTCTTCAGTAAATCTAATACTGTTCACAAAAAAAAAAGTTTATTAATTTAAATAAAACCATTGTTATAATAAATGCTTTTACAAGATTATATACATTCTTGATTAAAATGCAAGCATGGTAAAAATTTTATTCTCTTCGTTCAGAGTTTATTTCGTGTTTCACTGACTTTTGTGCTCTAGAGCAGTTCTCAAATCTTACTGTGCCTACAAATCACCCTGAGAACTTGTTAAGAAGCAGATTTTAATCCACACATCTGGGGTGAGTCCTGAGATTTTTGCATTTCTGACAAGTCCCCTCGTGATCTCAATGCTGCTGGTATGTGGTCCATGCTCTAGTAGCAGAACATGCAAACAGACAAATGAGTTCTAGTCAACATCCTCTGTAATCTGTTTTCTAAATAAGGAGGGAAGAAGTATCTCATTTCATGACAATGCCAATGAATGTTTTTTGTGGTTCATTTTTTAATCCGTGTTTTTTTTAAACTCATGGTTTCATTACCCTTTCCTTCTGAATCATGCTCAATCTGTGTTTCCAAAGGCATTGGAACTCCTTGCTTCAACTAAACAAGTCAGCTGAGAGTGGAAGTTCATGTGTTTCAGTGAAACTCAACAAAAGGTCAGTAACACTCCCTGGCAGCCAAAAAGGCAACCAAATATTTGTGTTTGTACTAGTCAAGTGCACATCACATCCTAGAGTCTCCCAAGGTCACTGCTGGGGTTGCCCAGACTATGGCTTCTTTGGAATTAGTAAGGACACGCTGCTGACTTGAAGGTGGCAAAAACAATGAGAGGGAGGTGGTTGATCTTAAAGACTTCGTGTTCCCAGAGAGCCATGGCACAGTGCAAAGACTCAGAGGGTACTGGAGTCCCAGATCTGCCATGAACTCTCTTAGCCTCAGCTTCCCCAATGTAAATTACATGATAGTGCTCCATCATCGTTAAGGGTCCTTTGCACTCTGCATTCTTTATTTTTATTCTAAGCACGTTCATTCCAAATCAGGGCCCTGCTCTTCCCTTTCCAAGGCAGGGTTTTAACCTTCCAACTGCATTACCGCCCCACCCCCACCCCATGCTCATCCATTTGTTGGTCCATTAAGTAGTATTTAGAAAAGGCTCCCAGCCTGCGGCTGCCTGACTTCACATCTCAAAGACGAGGAGGAATCCAGTTCCAGGCTAGGTGGCCTCTCCTGAGCAGGCTGGAAACCCCAGGACTCTGAGCACAGATAGAATACCTTCTTCCCTGCACCTCTGACCAGAATCTCCACTGATCTCAGATGGCCTCGGGGTTATTTGACTGGAGAAGTTTCTGGTTCCATCCTGAAACCAAAGACAATTTTGCTGAAGCTGAATAGGTTCAGAAAGTCTACTAAGGGAATGACTGAACAGGTAGCCAGCAATAACCGAAGCACCTATTTGCTGTGAGAAAATCAAACTCTTGATTTAAACCAGACACAAACTCCTCAAGAACCCATGAGCAGACTTTTCCCAGTACCGCCCCTGGACCTTCTCAGCTGCAGGCTCTAGAAACTTCAGACCACAATTCTCTCCAGTTTTGAGCCAATCATGACCTAAATAAGCAGCTTATTTATCAGCTCAGAGCCTCCCAAAGGTGAGGCCTAGAATTAATCTTGTTTCCCTCCTACCTGGTGTCTGGGATAGGTCCTCTGTACCCACATATTCAGCATTCATTCATTCATTCATTCATTCACTCATTCACAGAGCAGACGTTTATGGAGCCCTGTCCTTCCACAGTCCCTGTGCTACGTGTTAAGCAAAAGAGACAATAGTAGCTAACTCTCTTATTTTGTCAGCCTAGAGCAAGTTCCTTCTGAATTCTCAGCTCAAGGGAGGAAGGGGGACTTTATCTGATCTCCCTAATGCTAACAAAGCTTTTCCTCTGCAGAGGATTGCCCTGCTCGCCTCCTGTGTCCTGGCCACGCTCCATTGAAATGACGTTTATTGCACTTTCTTGGAGCATGACGTGCAGAGATATAAGAGTATGAGATGCAGGGAGTTTCTTATCTGATAGAAAGACCATTCCATATTCTCAAGGGGTTCTCAGCCTGCAGGGAGAGGCATAGCTTCATGCTTGGAGAGCCCCCCAACTTGGAAGAGCTCCTTGTTAGGTGGACAGATTGGATACCCAAATACTAATAATATCCAAAGACGTGCAGTACCTTATTTTTAAAAAGCAGTGGGCTGGCTTATTCCCAAGAAAAGAAAGGAAGGTGGCTTATCCCTAGGAGATGTCCTTTGACATAAGTTATGTAGAAAGATGGATTCTTTGGGGCCTTACTCATTTCAAGCATGAAGGAGAAGCCCACATTCATGATTTTGCTGAGATATTTATGACAGGAGGGTAGCAGTCAGGCCAGGGTGGAGCAAATATGAGATGGCCATCTGGGTGCCAAGTTTTTAAAGTGGAAAACAGAATGAAAGTTTCATTTCTCTGGAAAAGATGAAAAGGTGGATTTATTTGTGTCTCTGAATTAAATCCAAGAAAGAGGTTTGAGCAATAAAGAGATGCAGCCAGCTGGGAGGGAGGTACAGAATCACTGATCTGCATGGTCCATGAAGGGTCATTAAGTCCAGCCCCCTGCTACAATGAAAAACTTGCTTTATCCAGCCCCTCAAATGGGCTCTTGGCCACTTCCTTAAGGTCATTCCAATATTAGCCTCTGGTTGCCTCTGAGTCTTAAAAGCAATCAGCAATAGGGGCCAATCAATAATATTTCATCTTTTGCGACATGGCTTTACAGTGCCATAGGTTGAGCCAAGAAGGCCAGAAGGCCTGCAACAATCTTTCCCCTCCTGACCTCTTCACCCTTATTTCACTCTCTGTGGTCTGTCCACCGGGCCTTTTTTCACTTCCTCCAACAGCACACTTCCTTCTGTACACAGCCACAGTACTTACAGCTTCCTCTGCCTGGAATGTCCCCAACAAACTTCTCTTAAGTCACCACTCAGTGTTGGAAGTCAGGCTTATTAAGAAAAGAAAATATTTACAGAAGGGGCAATGCATCCTACAGAGTGCTGGAAAAAGTAGGCTGAGTTTCCAAATAAGACTCCCAAAGTCACATCACAAAACTGGTCTGCCAAGAGAGCTACTGATTCTGCCACAACAGGAAAGAGATCAAACTGTAAAGAGATCATCACAGCTTCCATCACCAGAATCATGCCTCCACTATGACACTGTGCCTTCAGATTGATGCCTGACACCTTGCTCCGGTTCTCATTCTCTCAGTGAACTCACACAAGAACTCATGCAAGAAGAAATAGATCATTTGAATAGATTGATATTTATTAAAGAAATTGAATCAATTATTAATAGTTTTCCAAAACAGAAATCACCAGGCCCAGATGGTTTCACTGGTGAATTCTACCTAATGCTTAAGGAAAAAAATTATACAATCTTTACAATTTCTTTTAGAAATGAGAAACAGAGGGAATACTCCCTAGCTCATTCTATAAGGCCAGCATTATTCTGACAGCAAAGCCAGACAAAGACTATTAAAAAAGGAAAAATACAGACTAACATCTCTCATGAACATAGGTGCAAAAATCCTCAAAACTTGTATCCAATGATGTATAAAAAGAACTATACCTCACAACCAAGTGGCATTTATTCCAGATGTGCAAGATTGGGTCAACATTTGAAAATTAATTATTGTATCCCATCCCATCAACAGTTGAAAAAAGAAGAACCATATGATGATATCAATAGAGGCAGAAAAAGCATTTGACGAAATTCAACATTCATTCATGATTTACAAAAAAAAAAAACTCTCAGCAAACTAGGAATAGAAGGGAATTTCCTCAGCTTGATAAAGAACATCTACAGAAAAAATCTATAACTAAAATCACACTTAATGGTGAGAAACTAGATGCTTTTCTGCTAATATCAGAAATAACACAAAGATGTTCCCTCGCAACACTCCTATTTAACATCATACTGGAAGTCCTAGTTAATGCAATACGGAAAGAAAATGAAATACAAGTATACTAATTGCGAAGAAAGAATTAAAGCTGTCTTTTTTTCACAGATGGCATGATTGTCTATGTAGAAAATCCCAAAGAATCAACAAAACAACAACAAAAAACCTGGAACTAATAAGCAATTATAACCTTATTGCAGAATACAAGATTGATATAGAAAAATCAATTGCATTCCTATATATTAACAATGAACAATTGGAAATTAAAATTTAAAACAGTATTATTTATATTAGCACCCCAAAATGAAATACTTAAGTATAACTCTTACAAAAGAAATACGAGATCTACATGAGGAAAACTGCAAAACTCTGTTAAAAGAAATGAAAGAATGAAATAAGTGGAGAGATAGAAGGAGAAGGAGGAGGCAGAGAAGGAGAAGAAGGAGGAGGAGGGGAAGGGGAAAAGAAAGGGGAGGAGGGGGAGAAGGAGGAGGAGGAAGAGGAAGAGGAAGAGGAATTGAAAGATGAAGGGGAAGAGGAGGAGGAGGAGGAAGAAGAGCAAGAGGAAGAGGAAGAAGAAGAAGAAGAAGAAGAAGAAGAAGAAGAAGAAGAAGAAGAAGAAGAAGAAGAAGAAGAAGAAGAAGAAGAAGTTGTTGAAGTTAAATAGAGAGAGGAAGAGGAATAAAGGGAGGGAGCTGGGGAAGAAGGGAGAGAGAGAGACAGGGAGAGGAAGGAAGAAAGGAAGGAAGGAAGGAAGGAAGGAAGGAAGGAAGGAAGGAAGGAAGGAAGGAAGGAAAGAAGGAAGGAAGGAAGGAAGGAAGGAAGGAAGGAAGGAAGGAAGGAAGGAAGGAAGGAAGGAAGGAAGAAAGAATCCAGAGCTCCTAAGAAAAATGGCTGATCCCAAGGTTTGGAAAGATAAACTACAAGATGAGCTTAGAACATATTATGATGCCAGAAAGTAAGGAAGTTCTAAGAAAAAAATGATAATAAAGAGGGCATGCCAGAAGGACACAGGTGTCAAATTGAAGATTTTCTCTATGGCCAAGATGGAATAATAATTCGAGCAAAAAAATAAATAAAAAATGATAGCATTGACTTATAACCCATAGATGAAAATAATGAGTATATACTGATACAAATAATTAAATGAATACATACATAGAAAAGCTTTACCTACAGTAGAATTTAAATTCTTTTTTTTTTAGATTTTAAATTCTTAATGTTGAAGAAATAAGGAGAAATAAAAAAACATCAGTAAAAATTGTTGCAGGCAAAAACCATGAATTCATACTAAAATTAGTGAGTAGAAGTATGAGGAGCAATGGGATACTTTTACAGTCTCAGAGTACCTCCCCACTAAGATACCACTAATTACAAAAGGAAAAATAGTAACTTTCTAGTGGAGACACCTGGTAAACACCACCTTCACCAAGTGATCAAGGTGAACGTCAACAGTCATGGAACTTTTCAATAGCATGGACCTTGATAAGCATCCCTGACAAGGGCACAATATCTCTTCTGTGATATTCTTGCCAAAAATGCCTAAACTCAATTTGGTCATGAGAAAACATCCGACCAACCCAATCAAGGGACGTTCTACAAAAATCTGAGCAATGCTCTTCAAAAGTTTCAAGGTCACAAAAAAGCAAAGAAAGACTAAGGAGCTATCACAGATTAGAGGAGACTAAAGACGCATGAGAACGACACGTGGTGTGGAATCCTGGGTTGGATCCTGGACCGGAAAAAAAGACAGTAGTAGGAAAACTGGTGACATTTCAATAAGGGCTGTAGATTAGTTAATAACATTCATTTGCTGGTATGTAGGGACTCTACAATTAAATGTTTTCTGTAAGAATAAGTGTATTTCAAAATAAGATTATTTAAAAAAAAAAAAAGAGTAATTTTCCACACACACACACACACACACACACACACAAAATAGGAAACAGAAAAGTAACAGAAAAAAATTTGAACCATAATTTTGATATTGAAAATAACTACTGCCAATAAGCTGCTTTAAATATCAATAATTCAAGAAAACTCTTCTGAATACTATATGTGCTCAAGGCACCTTCCATTTGAGCACATCCATTTGAAGTAAAACTGTAACCCACCCTTCACCTACTCACACTCTTACAACACTTTCTCCATCTCCACTGCATTATCACCACCTAACAGACTATATAATTTATGTATCATGTCTTTTGTTTGTTGTTTGTCTCTCTCCACTAAAATAAAGCCACACAAGTAGAGATTTTTGTTTTCTTCACTGACA
The DNA here is from genome assembly GCA_028627145.1 of Eidolon dupreanum. Taxonomy (NCBI): domain Eukaryota; kingdom Metazoa; phylum Chordata; class Mammalia; order Chiroptera; family Pteropodidae; genus Eidolon; species Eidolon dupreanum. Next base: position 8,698,800 of record CM053502.1, on the reverse strand, counting down.
TACTCCAAGTGCTTAAATTATTCCTTGGGTGAAGATACCTGGACAAGAGGCCAAATCACGAACTTTGAATTCTTGGAAAAAATCTTGAAAATATGGGGAAAGGAGAGGCAATGTGTGATGCCACCAGAATCCTTGAGTGTTGGGGTCTGGAAGCAATACCAGGGCCACCAGGGTACGGTGGAGAGAGGGTAGAACAGTTTGCCTATTGCAGAAATGACCTGTTCCCAAAGTTGAGATGCTTAACAAAAGGCAAAGGTCTAGCCCTTCAGCTTTGACCCATGGGAACTTGCTGGAGTTCCAGAAAATGATCCAGTGGCTGACAGAAAGAGAACCTGTGTTCAGTTATGCCTTCTACAGTTGCTACTGTGGCTTCGGTGGCAAAGGGTCACCCAAGGAGGCGATAGATCGGTGACGTCACCCAGCCCTCCCCTCCCTCTGCCCACCTGTGACCCCCATAGGGCTGGGAAGCCGCAAGGGAAGTGCTAGTGCCTCATCTTCACAGAGCCCCAGGAAGTCCCGGCTGGAAAAAGTAGCCAGTGCATTCGAAACTGTGCTCTGGACTATTGCAAACTCAAGGTCAAGGTCAAGGGGGCAAGACCACCCAGCACCAGGCTCCCTGGAGCTGTGAGGAGGCAGTTCCAGCAGTGTCTTCTCGTCACAGGTGCTGTGCTACCCACGACTGTTTGCTACGAATGGCTGGAGAAGCACGGGTGTGGCACCAAGCTTCTGAGCTGCAAATATGCTTGCAGGAGTGGCCAGATCGTCTGTGGTGAGAAAGAGTCGTTCGATTCCACCCAGTCTCCTTTGTTTATTTTATTGAGCGTCCCATTGTGCCAGGCACTGTGCTGGCTCCACAGATCGAGATGCAAAGAGATTGTATCCCTGCCTCAAGTTGCTCGTAAGCGAGTGAGAGGTAAAGAAAATGAAAACACCACATGGGAGACTCCAATAGGAAGTCAGTAAAAGGGCAGGGCCCTGGACACAGCCTGAGGCTTCTGAATGTGGGGACATCCAAGATGAGTCTTCAAGGCTATGCATGCGTCAGGGGAGAGGAGGGTTTGGGGACATTCCAGCAAGAGGACTCAGCAGAGTCGAAGGGACCTGGTGGAACCGTAACAATTCTGTGGGTGAGGAGGAGAGGGAGTGGTGAGAGAGGGTGCCAGAGGGATGGGAAAGGGCTGAGTCAAGCCCAAGGCCATGTTATTTTTAGATTATATCCTGATGCTCATAGCAAAGGAGCGACATGATAAGATTTGGGTTTCAGAGGACTCACCCAGGCTGCAGGGTAGGTGCAGATGGATGGAAGGGCGGAGGAGAGAGATTGCCAGAGTGCAGACAAGCAGTAGCAAGAGCTTGGCACGCGACAGTGGTGGTCAGGATGGAAGGGCTGAGGAGTGATGTTAAGATGCATTTGAAGTAGAATCAGTGAGCTTGGTGATTGACTGGGTAGGGGGATAAGGAGCTGATGAGCGGGTATATGACTGTGTGGCTGGAGCCCTGGAGGAGGTCTTGGTGGGTGAGGGGAGGAAGAGTTCTATTTAGACCATGTGGAGTTTAAAAGGTTTCCAGGACTCCCGGGGAGATGTGCATCCCATAGCTGGATGTAGGAACTCGCAGCTCCAAGGAGGGGTCTGGACAGATGCAGGAGTCAGCAGCAGAGAGCTAAGAGTTGGATGTGCTCATCCATTTGATGTTCGGAGTCCCAGAGAAAAGACAGAGGAGGAGGGGTAGTCAGAGAGGGAGGAGGAGAGCTGAGAGAGAAGGTTCAGGAGCTGACAGAGGTGATTAACAGCAGCCACGTTAACAGAGGGGTCTCTGGGATAAGGGCTGAGAAGGCACCTTGGATTTAGAGGTAGAAAGACCACTGAGGACCTCAGTGCGGGCTGTTTGTATGGAGTGTGAGGGCAAAGCCAGATTAGAGTGGGTTGGGGAGTGAGCCGGAAGTGAAGCTGAGACAATTAAGTATAGACACCATTCTGGAGAAAGTCTGACTCTGAAGGGGAGGAGAGAGCTGGGTGGTCACTGAATGGGTTTGCCCAGTGCCCACAGACAGCAGATCCACCGTGGGATTTGGAGAAAGCACGGGCTCTCACCCAACAGCCCGCTTTCTTTAAGATGGGAAGTTATGTCTCCCTATCATGACCTCTCTGTAGGGTCATGTTTCTTTAGCAGGCTTTGGCTTGCAAGCAACAAGATGCCCAGCTAAAAGGGGCTTGGATACTGGGGAAGTCTGACTTTCGCATAACAGAAGTTTGGAAGAGGGCAGTGCTCGGGATAGAGCAGCTTCTCAACTGCAGCATCACAGACCCAGCCTTCTCCCAATCTGCTCTGCCTGCCATGTTGGCAATGTGACGTCAAGACACATGCTGCAGCTCCAAGCCTCATGGCCTCATCCTAAGAAAGAGGCTTTCCCATATACATCTCTCTGTCTTTAGGGGGAAATTAATCCTTCCCAAAGGCCCCAGGTGACTTCCCTTTCTGGAGCACTGGCCATGTGCACAACGTCATGTGCAACCAGACACCGATCATTGTAAAGGTGAAAGGGATGACCATGACTGGCTCACACCAATTATGACCCATCCCCAGGCCCCAGGGGCTGGAGCTTTGCACCTGGACACATCTGTTAGCAAGAAGAAAGAAACAATGGCTGTCGGGAAGGCGTTTCACAGAGTCCCTAGTGCTAGGCTGCTGGTGTCCCCATCAGACTGGGTCCTGCCTTCCCGAGGACAGAAGGAACTCTGTCTCTTCATAAGTCAGAAATACTTGAAGCATAGGTGCTTGCCTCAGACTAGAAGTTTCTGGAGGACAGGGGCTGTGTATTCTACCCCAGGGTTCCCACAAAGAGCCATAGAATATTAACAACCCCCACCCCATTCAGTGTTAATTTTCTTGTGATTTCAGCAAAACAGGACTACTGTAGGAGACAACTGTGTCGATGTGATAAAGCGGCAGCCTTCTGTTTTGCAAGAAACCAGAAAACCTATAGTATTAAATATCAATACCACAATAAGCAGTGCACTGGGAAGGCCCCCAGGTGCTTAGAGTCCCCTAACCCTGGAAGCTTTACCACCTAATGCTCAGTTTCCTTCTCTAGCTCCTCCCCACCGACAATGAAGGAAACACCCCTCGCCCATCCTAGAGACAAGCCAGGAGCTCTTTGATCCCCAGATAGAAGCCTTCTATCCAGAATGAGAAACCCTGGGCATGCATGCCTGGCCCCTTTTCCCCCTCCTCCTTGGGCAGTAGGGGAATTCTCTATATCCACTGTTCTCCTCCAAGCCCAGCTTCCTGTTTAGCAGCAGCAGCTACAGTCCCGGAGTCTCTTCTGAATAAAGCAATTCATTGGCAAACTGTGTGTGAGTGTGTGTGTGTGTGTGTGTGTGTGTGTGTGCGTGTGTGTGTGTGTGTGCGTATGTGTGTGTGTACATGCACTGCCCCAGGCACTGCTAGTGTGACAACAAACTGGTAAAAGATAATATCGTGTAAGGGGTTAAAAAATACAGAGGCTGGAGTGAAACTGGCTAAGTCGAATCCCCCAATACCACCTCCCTCAGCCTTCGTTCCCTCCTCTAAGCAGAGATAGCTTTGGTAACAACTGTGTGGGCTTGTTGGAGAACTAAAAGAGATACCGAATGTAAAGCACTGGGTCTGGCATATCCGCAAGTGTCATTATTATAACAAGTGAAACTCAGCCATCCATACCTCCCTTTTCCTGGGTGAGCGCAGCTCGGGCTGACCTGTTTGAGGGAGAACAGAACTTGTGGGTGTCGATGTTTGGGGGAGCTGTAGTTCACATCCTCCATGTGGTACGTTCTTCTCCTGTGTCACCAGCCTGGGGAAGATGGGTCCATAGAACGCTGGCCACCAGCTGGATCCTGGGGCAGTATCCCCTCACCCAGAGCCCACTTCCTGGGCTGCAACACATTCAGTCTCCCAGAGCCCAGAGCTCAGAAGGGCAATGCACCTAGTTGAATGCTATGCCCCGGCCATCTTGAAATTCTTAAAAACATAGGGTCCCACATTTTATTTTACACCGGGACTCATTAACTATGTAGTTCATCCTACCCTCACCTGGATGCTACTTCCCCTCCCGTCATCCAGGGTTCCGCTGCGATAGTCCCACCTGGACCGGCTACAGTCCCACCAGATGCTTTAATAATCACCATCAGGGCTGCTGGGTGTGGAGCCCTGCAGAAAGGCACCCTGCCTACAGGGCATGGGTGGGAGCTGAACTTTCACCCACGCACAGATCAGCAAGATCTGCACCAACACAGAGCAGTGACTTTCTGTAATTTGCCTTCCCAGAAGGGATGCCCTTTTCCAGTTCTGCATGAAGATGCTTCATTTGCTGGTGGTAGGTTTGATCATGTTCACGGTCACTCATAATAAGAGAAATGCAAATTAAAACTCCACCGAGATGTCATTTTTATTTATTAGAATGGAAAAAAAAAATCCAAAAGTGTGACAACCTGCTCTATTACCAAGGCTGCGTGGGGAAACCAGAACTCTCAAAATGCCCACAGAGGGTCAATTGGCAAGATCTATTAAAATTATAAATGAATTTATCCTTTGGTTTAGTGACCCCTCTTCTAGAAATTTATGCTGTGAAAGCACACACACATGCGTGTGTGCTCACAAACCACACACAAGCACATGCACGGTGATTCGTGAGAAATGTTTTTATTGTCACGTTATCCTGAATTGGGTTGGGAATGACCCAAGTGTCCACGTAGAGAGAACTAGTTAAATAAACAATGATACAGCCTCAAAATGGAATACATCTGTTTAATGAGGGAGGCGTCCTCTACTGCAACATAGAAAATCTCCAGGATGGCAACAGGTGAAAAGAACAAGGTGGAGGGCAGTATAAACGGCATGCTGCCTTTGTGTAGGAAAGTGTGAAAATGTGAATACGTTTTTGCTAATATTGCCGTAAACCTTAAGGAACACACAGGAAGTTTATTAAAATTAATTTACAGGAATCACGGCTGGCAGGGAACTAGGCGGGCACAGATGGGATGAGAGGGAGATTTCTCAGTATATATCTTTAGCTCTATGAATATATTTCCTATTCAAAAGAAAATTAGCATCATCAACAACACAGAAACATTCCTCTCCCCAAGACAGACACTAATTCTCAGGAACAATATAGTCTAATGCAGGGATTGGCAGACTATGCCTGTTGACCAAATCTATCCTCTGCCTGGTTTTGTACAGCTTACAGGCTAAAAATGGTTTTTACATTTTTTAATGGTTGAAAAAAATCAAAAGAAGGATAATATTTGACACATTAAAATGACACATTAACATTTCAGTGGCAATAAAATTTTATTGTAACACGGCTGTGATCTTTGGTTTACACGTTGTCTGTGACTGCTTCCACGCCACGAGAGCAGAATTGGATAATTACAACAGAGAATGCACGGCCTTTTATAGGAAGAGTTTGCTGGCCCCTCGTTTCACCTGATGATTCTCCAAGGACTTCTGCTAAAGGGTCAGGTTTGGTTTTTGGTTTTTGGTTTTTTGTCCTTGATCACTACTTTTGCAGAATAAAAACATACTCAATATGAACCCAAAGGTGTTATTTGATTCGATGAATGTAAAATCATTCTGTCAAATTGCTTTGAAATTTCTAAATTTCTAAACACTCTCAGTTTCTATGTGTAGCTCACCACGTTCCACAGGAAACATGGCCCTGAACTGTGGACTCCACCTGGGGAAGTGCTGGTTGAACCTGTACTGTGACAAATGCCCTCAACTGTTTCACGGTTAGCAATGAGTTTTTGCCCTTTGACTTAGAGTATTTGTTATTTATTTGTTTATGTATTACTATGTAGGTGGAGTCTTGTTTCCTTACCTGCTATCCTTCAGGACGCCGGAGTGAAGATGGGACCCCATTATGCCTCAGTGACTGCTCTTCAATTTCCAAACAGAGGCTCTGAAATGTCCTTTAAAAAAGCCATAATTAAATGCTTGCCAAGGGTGTTCTTTTCTTCTGTATCAATCCTGGGGAGGAAAAAGGCAATGACTTACTTGTTCCGTTACCAACCTCCCTTCAAGTAAAAACTTTGCACTTCCTAACTGAGTATTCTTCCCAAAATTTTTTCAGTGTAAGCCTTTGTGTGGAAAGTTTGGGAGGCCTTCTATTGCTGAGAATATTTCTTTTACAACCTCACACTGAATAACAGTTTAAAAGGATATAAAAATCTAAGTTTACTTTTTTCCTTCTATTCCTTAGAAATATTCTTTCACTTTCTTCTCACATCCTGTATTGTTGATCAGAAACCTGATATTAACCTGACTCCTACTCTGTGGTTGGTTTTCTGCTTTTCCCTTGGAAGCCTTTAGAATTTTCCTCTTTGTCTTAGAGGTTCTTAACTTTCACTACAACGTGTCTCGTCGTCAGTTTTTCTTTATCTGTCTTGTGTGCATCCTTAGGTTCTTTCACCTTTCTTTAAATATAAGAATTTTATATTCCTTATTTCTTTGAATATTTCCCTTCATTTTTTCCTCTCTCCTCCTAGGACTTACATTATTTGGATGTTGGCACATTTATTCTCCATAGTTGTTAGATTTTCTTTTCTACTTTTATTTCTATTTTCTTTTTACAACTTAGATTTCTCAATCTAAGCTGTGTCTTTCTTCAGCTAGCTATCCCATCTCAATGATTACATTCTTCATAATTAACATTTACACATAAGACTTTTTTAAAAAAATGATTTCTTTTTCTTGAATCATATTGCTAATATCTTTCCTTACCTACATATGTGTGTTTACCATGCTTATTTAAATTTCTTGTTTAGCCATCCTGACAATTCTGTTTCAGATGGTGCGTGTTGTCAAATATACTTCTTTTTCTTTAGTGTGTAGTTATGTGCCTGAAGGTGGATTTAGAAAGAGGGGAAGGGATGATTGCCATTTGTCGCCATCTTAGGCAGGTGCTGTGGTCAGGATTTCATCATGAAATATCTGGAAAGTAGCAGCATTGACAGGAAGCTGCATCTTGAGGTTGAAATCAACCATCCCTGGAATTTGAGGGTGCAGTGGAAGAAGAAGTAATAAAGAATAAAGATTAAAGAATAAATACCTGAGGGCACCAAGCAGCCTGCATCCTCCTCAACAATATCTCACCCCTGTTGGGTTTTTGAACAGCCCTACTATTACTTTCAGAACTGGAGCATCTCAGCTCTGGCTTCTGGGGTGATGAGGCAAAGGGAGAGGAAGAAGAGAACATAAGAAGCTTCCTTCCAACCCATCCAGTCCTTGCCTCTGCTCCAGGGCACAGCCAGCCCCTTCTCTCTCACAACCACACCCAGCAGCCGAGATCAGCTTCCTACCTCCTTGCAGGACCCTGCATAGGTTCTTTCATTAGTTCTTCACACCCACACTTCCCCCAGATCTGTAGTTTTGCCAGATTGGTTTTGACAAGGGGAGCCCGCAGACTATGCCAGTTTGCAATCTTGGCAGAAGAAAAAGGGAAAGTATATAGTGTCGTATCTTATGTATAATTTTAAAGCATATACTCAGAAATGCTGAATATTTCTCAAGGAACCACATATCTAAATAAACAGTTGAAGGATCAGTCAGTAGTGGAGATGGAGGATAAAGAGAGAAAATGAATATAATAAAACAAAATCAGTGTCTTGCACAAACTAAAGATAATAATGTGTTATAAAGAGAAATTGAAGTGCAATTGGTTAAACAATTGGTCAGTTATAAATGCATTTATTCTTTGACTCAGCATCCCTACTACTGGAAATGTACTCTATAAATGCACACACACCTCCCTCCGCCCCCCCCCCACACACAGTGATATATGAGCTATATGTAATTGACAGAGTGAAAATTCAAACCCAGGTCTGTCTTGATCCATACTCTGTTTTTCTTTCTGCCCATGATGTCACAAAGCTTTACTGGGATGTCAGAGTGAATGCTAGCTGCCACAGCAGCTAGCCGAACCTCAGGATCCTAGTTTACACTATCTGGCCAGAATGAAATACCCATTTCTTAGTTATTGCTATCTCTGGGCTATATTAACAGAGATTGCATATAATCCAAAAATCATTTTGTCCTCAGTTTTAGAGTGGCGTTAAACTGGTGCGTCCTGCCTGATACCAAGTTGAATAAGATCGGGTTCATTCTGAGTGGCAGAAAGGCGACTACCTGAGACTGAAAATCTTCTATACATGGTGTAATGGGATATTAATTAAGTAAAAAGATGAGTGAATGGTGGGCTGGGAAAAACTCAAGGGTAGAAACCTCACCTGGTTCATAGCTCGGGGCCTGGCTTGGATGGAGTAAATGCTGAGGGCACAGGACACAGGTGAGGCTGCAAGAATCGGGGGAGATGCATAAATGGTGCCTAACACAGTCTACCCCTTGAGCCACTCAGATCCACTCAAGCCCTCCCATCATGCCCAGCTTCCACACTACAACCTGGGGCCTCTGTTATCTTGTGATAACAAGACGCCCACCCTTCTATGCTGAGAGAAAGGCACCAGGCCAGCGGGCCACAGAGACCTCCTCAAGATCCAGCCTAGAGCTCCTAAAAGACTTTCATCAAGATTAATGAAATAGCCACAGTCCTGCTGTGTCAACTGCTTCCACGTTCTTAACTGATATTCATCATCTCCTTCCTCTTATACCCATTTCAGATTTCCTTCATTCTCGGCCAAATACTTTGGCTTATTTCTTGCTCATGTGGCATATGCCACCTTCATTGAAAAGAATGAACCTGGGCAAGCAACCTACACAGGTCCTGGAGGTGACTCAGAGCCATTTGGGAAAGAAAACTGTAGCACAGGCACCTAGATCACAGTCTAGAAGGAGGACCACAGGCTCCAGGCAGGCACGTCCCTTGGCCTGCAGGGTCCCCATTCCAGGACAGGGTCCTGGAGACCCAGGCCTAAGAAGGGTACTGCTACTCATCTTGGCTCAAGAAACTCTGAGAAGGGTCTCTAGGAGAAAAGGGTTTCTCTGGAAGAAAAGGCTCTTTCAGGAAAGGCTAACTTTTTATAACAAAACAGCCTTTTTGCTAGTCACCTTCCCAAAAGCACATCTTCGCTTTATTTTCAATGGTTTTATTTGGCCAGTGAAGGGATGAGGCTTTTTTAGTAGTCTCTGGAGACCTTGAAAATCAAATCCAGACCATCTGAGCTTCCTACATTTAGTTCAAACCTAGCCCAGGAGACTTCTCAAGGGCAAAGCTACTGATAAATTCCATTCCTTAAGGGAAATAAATCACAACAACCACTTTCTGCAGCACGAAGGCGATGAAACAGCCAGCCGGGCTGACCAAGGGACTTTCCCACTTTTCAACTGGGTCATGGCCTGGGAGTCACTTCCATCCAAATACGACCGTGATAGAGAAAGGGCCTCCAAAGCCGGGATAGTGACAACAAGAGCAAAAACAGTGTGTCTCAACAACTCCCACCTACTGGCACTTTGTGGCAGGTCCCAGGCCAAGTGTTGTAAATGCATTTTTTCATTCAATTCTCTTTAGCAATCCCATGAGGTAGATAATACTGTTTTCCCCAATTTCCATTCATGCACTCAGCAGGATATTACTGAGCACGTCTAATGTTCCAGGCACAGAACCAGACACTAAGGATCCAGCAAACGCCAGACAGGGAAGCTCCCTGCCTCTTGGCACTTTTAAGCCACAGGAAGGAGACAAATGCAGCCAATAAACAAATTACAAGGGGGAGGGGGGAAGATAGTATTAAGTAATACAAATAAAATAAGACAGGAAAAAAGCAGAGGATGGGGGTGAGGCAAGATATGTATTTGAGACAGAGCAGCCAAGAAGCTGCTGTACAGAAGGCTTCGAGACAATATGAAGGAGTCGGCCCTAACGTGATAAAGAGAAAATCAATTCAGGCAGAGGGAACAGCTAAGACAAGGGCACAGAGTCAGGGCCGAGCTTGGTATATTTGAGGTCAAAACAAAGGAAATTGTAGTGCACAATAGAAATGGAAAGAACCAAAAGAAGGTACAGTTACCAAGCAGGAGAGCAGAGGAAATGAAATCTGCTTAATTTTATCTGCGCGCGAAATCTCTTCACCAGCAGATAAACAAGAAAATAAAAAAGAAAAAAAGAAGAAGAAGAAAAAAGAAAAGTTCTAGGTATCAGGAATAAAATATGGGAAGAGATGCACAGCTATCTGGAGGCTTTGAGAAATAATAATATTATTATGCTTGTGCCTCTGGAAGCCCATAGTCTTTTCCTTACACAAGTCAATAGATTTCTTTTATTGTTTAAACTAGTTCGAATTGGGTTTTCTGTTACTTGCATTAAAGGCATCCTAATGATTTGTATCCATTCTTATGTTTAATATTTCTCAAGTTCTCTAGTGCAGTAGGTATACTAATTTCGCTGCACACCAAATAAATGAAGGGGTCAAGTGGACTCTCTCTTACCACACGTGACAGAGCTTGAAATTGTAGCAAAAGTAGTATTTCAGGGTATGGAACTGGCACCCACTTGTTTCCAGGTGTTTGAAGAGCTTCAGTTCTTGCTGCTTCCCCTGGGGCCAACCCTGGCTCCCCAAAGCTCTCTCCACTCTCTCCCCTGACCCACCCATGGTCTAGACCAGCACTGCCCAATAGTAACTTCGGCAATGATGGGCATAGTCTATATCTGTACTGTCCAGTATAGTAGCCACTAGCCACATGTGGCTGCTGAGGAGATGAGAAATGTTGCATGTTCCTGTGGGATACATCTTTCAACAGAATGTTTCTAAAAACAAATTGCAAATCATGCACCAAGAGAACGCAGTGGCCCTCACCAGAAAGAGAGACACTCATCTTCCTCTTTCAAACTCTCTCCTTCCTTTTGATCCACACTCTCCTGGTTTTTCTCTTGACTCATTGGATCAGTTTTTCTCCATCTCCACTGTAAGCCTCTTCCTTTACTTGATCAAAGCTTCTCCCTAGGATTGGCCCTGGGCCCTCTTCCTAAGTGGAATGTGGATGCAATGGCTGGCACTCCAAGCAATCATTGAAACAGCAGAGCAGCCAGATTGAAGACCCCTGGTCCTCGATGACTGTGGACTTTTACACTCAGGACTGCCTACTTCCAGACTTCCGTTCTGTGAGAAATAAATGTCCATCTTGTTTCAGCCATCATTATTGTGGATTCCTATCATTCACAGCTAAACCTAATCCTGATACACCACTTCAAACCCAAATCTGAAAATCCATTCCATATTGCTTCCTATTTCACGTTCAGCCTCATTGTCCAGGACAGCCTACTAGAGGCTCTGCAATGGGTTCCAATGACATCAGAAAGATACACCAATTACAAATTCCAACAGTAAAGTGTCCCATGTTTAAATATGAACTCTCTCGCATTCAAATTCCCAGGAAGAAAGTATTGTTGTCCCTAGGTATCCATGGGGGGTTGGTTCCAGGACCCCCACAGACACCAAAATCTGTAATGCTCAAGTCCCTTATATAAAATGGTGTATTATTTGCACAGAACATACACATATCCCCACATCCTCCCATATACTTAAATCATCTCTAGACTACTCATAGTACCTAATGCAATATAAATGCTATGTAAATAGTTGTTATACTGTATTGTTTAGGGAACAATAACAAAAAAAGTCTGTACATGTTTAATTCAGTACAGAGGCAACTACAGCAAATAAGCCTAACTACATAGTACATGTCAGCAACAACATAACGTAACATTTTGTTTCAAATGCTTTTGACCCACAGTTGATTGGATACAGAGCGCTGACTGTAAAGTCTGAAAATTACCCTAATTCATTTATTCTAAAATGCACCATTTTCCCCCTCCCCTCATCTTAGTGCAATCCAGATGCATCTTAAAATCAATGTCATTTTACAATTGTCTGACAGGTAGCATCCTTGACCTAGTTGTATAAAAACCTTCTGCTGACCACGTCAGAAAAGATCACAGAAGAACCAGCATCAAAGCATATTAGATTAAAGAGAATATGATTTTACCATGCAAGCTAAAATCTAAGAGAATTATGGTTCAAAATGTATCCTGCCCAATTCCTCATTGGCTCAGTCTAAGCTAAAGGATTCAAGATCTCATTTTTCCTTTTATGTTTCTGAACAGTCCCCTAATATCTCAGCCTTTCTCTTGAGTCAGTGGTTCTCCAACTGGACTGAGCATCAGAATTACCTAGAAGACTTGTGAAAATGAGCTCCAGGCCCCCCCCCCCCTAGAGTTTCTGGTTCAGTCTGTCTGGGGTGAGGCCTGAGATTTTGCCACTATTCTAAGAAAATCTCTTCCCTGAATTAACCTGCTCCTCTTCCTTTATTTTGTTTTCCTTCTTCTACTACTCCTGTTCAGATTAAAAACAAACAAAAAGCCTGAGGTATTCTTTTCAAATAATTCTGGCTCCTTTTTTAATTTCCAGAGCAATCTCGATCCCTTGAGACAGAGTTTTACAAATGCAGGCCACTTTAATTGCCTTCTTAACCCTCAAGCTGACAATTTCACTGCATCACTTTTATACCTCACTACAGGTAGATGGCACGTTATGTTTATATTAAGAGTGCTCACTCCTTTTCTATCTTTTTTCTCTGCTAAAATCTACCATCTTTCCATGAGTGAATCCAGTATTTGATGTGACTTCTGTAATTAATAAATTATGAATGATAAAAGCTAACGTGAGACTTCAAGTGTAATTGACCACATCGGACAAGCCATCTAAATCCAAGGCTGATCCCTTTACAGGGGGAGGACGGAGTTTAATCTCAGCATTCTTGACATTTTGGGCCAGGTCATCCTCTGTTGCGGTGGCTGTCCTGGGCATTGTTTGGCAGCATCCCTGGCTGGAACCCACTGGATTCCGGTAGCATCCTCCCAGTTGTGACAACCAAATACATCTCCAGATGTTGCCTGGGCTCTGAGGCCTCCTAAATGGAAAGGAATCTGGGCAGTCCATCTTTGCCAATCACATAAGCCTTTAAATGCTAAAAGCTAAAACCCCCACGCTGTAGAGCAGCACTTCTGTCAAGGTAATATGCCTGAAAATCACCCAGAAAATCTGATTAAAATGCAGATTCTGATTCAGGAAGTCTGTAGCGGGACCTATCTGGGTACTCAAAGAATGTTCCAACCCAAACTAAGTAAGTCGGAGTCTATAACTAAGCAAAATCCCCAGGTGATTTCACATGCACATTAAAGTTTGAGAAGCACTGCCCTATAAAAACACACTTGAATTGAGCTTAAACTAAAGTCTGCCTCCAGACATGGCTAAAGAAACACAGGAAATGCAGAAAAATCATTGTTCTGCCCCCAGAGACTTGCTTAGGGCAGCGTCTTTCCCTGTAATGGATCCTTACCTCAGCTATGCATGCTGCCTGACACTCCTGCAGTTCACAGCCCTCCACCCTCAGGTATTTGCTTAAGATCCCTGCTATCCCCCTGCACTGTGCTAAGAGTCCCCTTCTAAGAAGTTCAAGGTCAAGTTGACATAACCTACTGCACTAAGACCTACATGGCAGTTCTTATGCTAAGTCCCTCCCCATGAACCCATCCACGTCGGCTAAGATTATCACCTGAAGCTCTACCTATATGAAAACAGCAGCTTGTCTCAAATGCCACTTGCACTTTGATTCCCTTGTTCTCCTTACCTATTTCTACAGTTCCTAGCTGACATTAGATTTGGGTTTTGGAGGCAAGATCATTAAATAATATTTATTCCCTTCTCATATAAGTAGCTTTAATGAACTTTAAACTCTTTCTCTCATTAACCCACACCCAGAAGAATATCTTATCTTATCTGACTAATTTTGTTTTAATGTTTTGAAACATCTTTAAAACAAATACTGTAGAATTTTATTTCTACCTCTCCTATGCCACCCATCACTTTCTACTGAGAGTTAAAGTTATTTCTGCACCTGCTTATCTCCTCTTTAGGGCCAAAAATTAGGAGAGGCTACATATTTGGTTTGTTTTTGTACCAGAATAAAACCTTTCATGTAAGACATGCTCAATAAACATTTATTAGTGAATGGTAATGACTGTTTATACTGTGCGCCTTGATCCATTTTATTATTAATTAAGTAATCCTTCCATTCCTAGGTATGACACAGAGCCTAGTTCTGTGGGTCAACCTGCCCTAATCAGACCCTTCTCTCATATTGGAACTCTAAAACTGTATCTTGCAGATCTTATGCCATGTTGTCTAACTTGATGATTGATTTTTCCTTGTTTAGTTCACCACTAGCCTTTGGTTAATATTTGAAGTCACTTATCTTATTTTCTTTCATCTGTTTTTGGATCACCTTTGTTCCAGCATCTCAGCAGCTAAGGACTTGATTGACAAATTAATTCAGATCTTGATCTGGAAATGTTTTCTGTCTAACATCAAAGTATAACAAGGTGACTGTCGGTGAGAAAAAAATGAGAAAGGGATGGGCCCGAGCTTGGCTGTCATGTCTCACGCATGGTGTGATTTAACACTGACTAGTCTAGACTTGGGAAATGTGATAATGAAGATGATGGTGATAAAGAAGAAGAGGGAGAGTCATAAGTATGATTTCTTCCATGATACTCAAGTACAAGAAATGTCACATTGAAAAAAGAAAAGAAAGGAAAAGAAAAAAATGTCACATTGCTTTAACTTTCCAAATCACATCAGTTTGGCTCACTTAACCCAGGTTGGTGAGCAGTTTAAGTAAAATTTAGGGGAGTCTTCACCACCCCACCCCACCCCCACCCTTGAAGTCATATAGTAGTGCTGAGGATTTGTCCAGACCAGAACATTTGGGAAAGAGTCCTGGTACACTGTGACTGCAATTCCTAGTGGTCACTTAACCCATTGGTAAGGCTGGGGCTATACTCTCGTTAAGCCACGGTTGATCTCACGGATGTTTGTTGAGGTTTCCAACCACAGCACCTGCTGTTTGGCTTCCCCTCTATATGCCACCCAAACATCCCCGCCCAGGAGTCTCCTGAGTACAATTAAGATGAGATTTCTGCCACATGGAAACCTCCTGGATTAGTCGAGATCCTTCTCACTTTCAAATGATAGAACCCAGTCAAACTAAAGTAAGTCACAAAGAATTTGTCAGCTCATACAATTTCAAGGTTTAGAGTGGAAGTCAAACAATGTTGAATCAAAGAATCTATCATCTATCTATCTGTCTATCTATCTATCTATCTATCTATCTATCTATCTATCTATCTACATACCTATCTAATTTATCATCTATCTCTGCCTCCCTCGACATATTGGCTCCATTCCACAGGCAGGTTTTTCCATGTAAACAAAATAAATGGTCACCAGAAGCTCCAGGCTTGCATGGTCTTTATAGCTCAAGATCCAGGGAATGGGTAGACCCACAAATCAAATCTAATGAAAGATTCTGATTGGTCCAGTTTAGGTGCCTATTCCCAGAAATAGCCCTGTGGCCAGGAGAAACAGCTGACTGTGCTTAGACATCTTGGGTCACAAGTCTACCGTTGTGGTGGAAAGTGCAGGGCACCATGAGAGACGACCCTACAGGATCCCAGGGAACAGAGGAAGGGGTTGTTTTCCAAAGTAAAATCTGGCTATTACCAACAAAATGGAGAGGAGGTATTGATACAAACTCTTCCCACTACAACACACACACACACACACACACACACACAGATTCACACTCACATTCACATAAACACACATACACAAAAAGAAAGCCTAGTGCCTGGGCATCCAATATGTCCCTTCTCCCCCACCATACCACCACTACTACGCTTCTAGTAAAAAAATCAGAGGACTTTTCCCTATTTCAGCGAGATGTCTAGGAATAATTAGGGCAATTAGTATGGACTTTAATGCTCAAGATAAAAGAGCTCTTCAAGCCTGGCACCCTACCCATTGATCTGAAAGCAGAACCCACTGAATGACAAGCCCAGCCCACATGTAGAGAGATGTTTATTGTCTTGTTTGTAAATATGAACAGATAATCAAGGACCAAGTAAATGCAATACGAAGGAGGCCAACATAAACAAAGGGGGGCATGATCCAGAAGAAATCGAGACAATTCAGGGAACAGAAGATAATTTTTTTAAATCTCTAATTGCTAGCCTCAGAAAGATTCAAGAAAATAATGCATTCATAAAGTGTAAGGAAGTTATGTTAAAATGGTAACTAAAGAACATGAAAGAGCTCTTGGAAATTTTAAGAAAGATATGATTGCTGGAATTTTTTAAATCAAGGAAGAATTGAAAGATAAAGTCTAGATAAGTCTCAGAAAGTAGAACAAGAAGACTATAAAAAGAGAAAATATAACCAAAAAGATAAGAGACTCAGAAAACCAATCCAGGAAGTCCAACAGTCAACTTATAGAACATTGAAAAAGAGAAAACAGAACAAAAGAAATTCTCAAAGAAGCATGAGGATTCAGAGCTGAAGACTAACAGTCCACAGATTGAATGACCTCACTAAGTGCCTAGAATATCAGATGGGGAAAAGACTTCTACCAAGCCACATCTCTGTAAAATTATACCCTTAAAGAATAAGGGATCCTAGAAAGAGGCGGGAATAAACAGCTATCCACAAAGGGACAAGAATCAGGCAGAGGGTTAAATTTGGTTTAAGGGCCACAATTTGCCAATTCCTGGGCCAGAGTTCTACATCCAGAAAAAGTACAAGACAATCAAGATATTTTGGGACATGGAAGAATCTAGAAGTTTGTTTCTTTTTTCTAGAAAATTACCTGAGAATCCATTCCAACAAAATAATAAGGTAAGCTAAGGTGAAAACATAAAGTCCAAAACACAGTCACAAAAATAATAAAAAGAATCCTAGAATGAATGACAACTATGTCTGATAGAAATCTAATGCCAGTCTGAGCTTCCTTCTAATTTAGAAGCAATATCTCGATGCATTCCTGGACTCCAAGGAACTTCACTGAAGTTGAGATACTGTCTACTCACCATCCTGCCATTCAGGTGTGTCAATTATATGAACCAAACAAGACCTTCATGGGTTATAGGCCCATTTTCTTTCTGGTGCTCTGAGATCTCATCACCTCACCCAATGGCTACTTGTCATGATGGCCCCATTCATTCTGCCCCTAGTGATTGTTTACTGCCTCCTGACTGTGTCCCCCTGGGCATCCCTCAACCGCACTGAAATAATTTCCTTAGCAGCCCCTCCCACCAGCATTGCTGGCCAAGAAAGAAAATCCCAAAACAGCCTTTTGAAAAATTATGGTGGTCTCCTCATCAATCAGGTTCTCAGAGTGAGAGTGACGGAAGAGGAAGCTGGACCTTCTCAGGGGACAGTGAGAGGGTGGGTGGGAGGTAGGGTGCACAGGAGAGATACAATCAGGAATTATGTCTCCTCAATGTGTCTCATTCATACCCCAATGTGAAAACTGAGTCTGGCTTGCCACGTCATGTGATGTGGACCAGCATTTGAATTAGCCAACCCAAGCAACATTAGACTCAACGGGGATGCCCAAATTAGCACGCTGAATTGCAGAACCTTGGGCCAGGGCTCCACAGTAATACATCCAACCTGACCTAAAATTTTATTCTAGGTGAAGGATCCTCATCGTCTAACCTGACAATTTCTCCCCAGATTTTTGATGGCATGAATTAGCAAATTCCTTTGATTCTTTCTGAAATAACTCTTTTGTTTCTTACTCTAGAAATCCTAAGCTTGAGCCTGCTGTTTATTCACATTTGTTGTCAAATACTTAAGTGCCAGGCATTGTTCTAGGGACTGGGGACAGAGCAGTGCACAAGACAGTGCCTGACCTCAAGGAACTCACATTTTATTAGGGAAGAACAGAAGAAATAAACAAGAAACATGTGATATGGATGGTGCCATGTATAATAAATATCTCCTTCTTTAATTAATCTAATTCTGTCAAAGCAACCATCCCACCATAGAGTCTCCCCATTCTTCATCCCTTTTCAATTGTTGATGGCAGCTACCATCCAGTCACCCAAGCTTTCCCTTGGTGAGCAGGTGGCTGTTTAGCGACTTTGAGTACTGTGGGCGGCTAGCATGCCAAATCATGGTCTCATCTCTGCCCACGAACCAATCTCAGACTCCCTATTTCCCTCAGGGGCTGTTGCCTACAACCTTCTTCGTGGTATAATTTCCATATCAATTAAAGATCTTTGTTTGCAAGCTATAGAAACTTATTCTAGCTAACCAAAGCCGAAAAGGAACTTAGTGAAAGGAAGCATGGTGACTCATGAAATAGAAAGATCCAGCAGGTCTTGGGAGGAACAGGGTGTAAGGATTCTCAGTAGCAGAAGCTTATGAATAGTCTCTTCAGGATGCTGAGGGCAAAATGTTCTGCTCCATCTGCCTTAAGCTACTTTATCCTCCTGCTGACGGATGTTGATTTCTAGGAGAGAGTCTGATTGGCTGGCTTGGGTCATGTGTCTGTTTTGGGGGTGGGGCCTCATTGTGATTGGCAATTTCACTAGGACCATAGAGAATGAGAGAAGGAAAAATGGGATGCTATCAAAGAAGGGGAGAAGAGATTCTGAGCAGTGAAAAGCAAAAATGCCCGTAGGGCTTCAGAGCTTGTGGAGCTCTGTAGCCACAGCTCCTACTGCATTTCCCTCCTTGGGGATATCACCAGCTGGACCCTGTTTACTCTTCAAGGCCCCAGCTCAGGTAACAGCCCCTCTCTGCAGCTCTCCTTGATGCCATCCAGGCAGAATGAATTGTCCCTACTCAGTGGCCCCTTGTGCTTTATGCACACACATCTATTATAGCCGCTCACACATTTGCTTTTCTGTCCATTGGGAGCAACAGAGTCTTTTCATCTTGGCAATCAACACAGTATTAGAACTCTTAATGTTTGCTCAGTTGAATGTGTTGAATTCATCTCTCTCTTTGTAAGGACTTGGTGGACATTAATTTGCACCTGTTTGGGGTATCTCCAGGCAACGCTGAGGTATTTGCTGCTGCTCTGGCAACTCCTTCATTTGTGTTGCAAGACTTGCTGGGAGCACCAGAGAGAGCTGCTTTGTTTTGTTTTTGAGATGAACTCTTTGTTCTTACATTTATCTTGCTGGTTTGTCTTCCAAGGGTTGTCATTTCTCTTTGTTCAAGGAAATCCGACTGTTTGTTTAGCATTCTGGCTGACAGGTAGGCACCCTAGGTGATTCTTAGTATGCTGACCTCCTGGATATTACTTATGTATCTTCCAACAACTTATGAATTTGCAAATTTCATATTCCTAGATTAAGACTCTGAGGCTTAGAGCAAAGACTATCTCCAGAATTGCCCAAATCCAGTTGGAGCTCTTCTGTATTTTCCTCTGGGAGTAGTTTCAGCTCTACGATTTTATTGAGTTAGTTTGAATTTCATGTTTCTCCTGAGCCTCACAATAGTGGACCATTCTGCCCATCCCACCTCCAATTAAATAGACATTTCTGGATTTACTATAAGCAATTCTAGAAACACCCTAATTTCTGGAAACACAGCAGTGAAAGGGACATGCTGTGTTTCTGCCACGCCCATTTACCCTCTTAAGACCTTCCTGATAGAACTCAGGTCTTCCTTTAGGAATTCACCCTTTCCTTCCCTGTTGCACAGCAATCATGGAGGGTGAGCCCAAAGGAAAGGTTGGTCGGCTTCTGTATTATCCTCTTTGTGCCTAAATATTGTTCTAGGTTGGCTGAAGATTTCTGTGCAGTGACAGTGGGGAGTTGTGCCTCCTCTTTTTTCTCCCAATGTGAATGAGGAAGTATGAGGCCCTGGTTGCATTCAATTATCTTAACTTCACTAGAGAAGTCAGCTTCAGAACAAAGGTGACACTGAGAGGGAGCAGGGTAGAAAGAACTGCAAAGAAAACAGAGCAAGAGCCACAGTCCAGCCATGCCTGAAAGCTACCATGCCTCCGGATCTTCACTGACTTGAGCCATAACCCACTTTTTTATTTAACATAGAAAACTGGTTCTTTTATTACTTGCAATGGAAAGGACCAATGGATAAGTATATGTTGCCATATTGAAAGTCAGTATCTAGGATATAGATATAGATCTTCTTTTCTTTACTCATTCAACAAACTTTTATTGAACACATACTTCGTGCTAAGCACTGAGGATACAATGATGACTATCCTACTCTCATGGAATTGAGAATCTGAAAAAAGAGAGAGATAATCAAATAGATATTGATTTTTTTAAAAAACGCTCATAAACTGCAATGAATGCTATGAGGAGAAAGAACAGGATGCCTTCAAGGCATGGAATAGACTTCTGCAGCAGACACCAAAAACTCAGGCTTCCTTGCTTGTTGGGAGGTTATCCCTGGAATGAAGGCAGCAGGCCAGTCAGGAACTACGATTCCCAGTCCCCTTTGCATCTAAGTGATGTCATGTGATCACTTTTCTCCCAGTTACCACTTGACCATTGGTATTTCACTGCCCTGCTCTTTTGATGTTGCTTCATAACCCCTGTACTTCACTGTTTGCTGCTTTGCCACATCATTGGCTGATCCCCCACAAAATGACAGGAAGAAACACTGTGATCTTTGCTTTGTGATGATTTTCATCTATCCCACTCTAGCAGGGGATGGGATGACCCCAGGTTCAGTCCCAGGAAGAGAGTTCCAATTAGTGTAAGCCATCAGGGGCTTACCATCCTCTTGGCCATAGTAATTGGGCCTGGTAACTCAGATCTAAGCCAATCATCACTTGCCATTTTCCTAGGCACAAGATCTCAGATAAACTAATCAGGACTCTTGTTGGTTGAGGGAGGAGTCTCTCTCTTGAACAAGAACAAGGAAGCAAGTAGCCCCAGGAAGCCACTACCTGGTGCTCATGTCTACCATAAGTAAAGCCAGACTGAGAATAAAGATGACAAATCCAACACATGGAGGAGAGAGGAGGAAACTGGATGATCACAGAGAAACTGAACCTGAGTCCTGATCAAGCCTTGCCTGAAGGGAGATCTACCTATGGACTCTTCACTTACTTGAGCCCAAGTTCCTTATGATGTTTAAGACACTTTTTTTCTATTCTGTAATAGGTAGAGTATAAGTATGCTCCAAGAAAACAAATAAACTGTCTATCTTGCTTACCCATTGCCTAGAACAGTACCTCTCGCAAGGCAAGAACTCAATAATATTTACTTTACGAATAAATAAGCTGAAAGTAACCTGATTGATATTGTTAATGATACACATTTTAGGAATTCATTATGTCTAAAAGCAAGAGCCACCTCTATGAAACATTATTCCTGCTCTCAGATGTTTCCAGGACAGTGATCAACATGTGTGTAAGTCAGAGGTTGGCAAACTACAGCCCATGGGCCAAACCCAGGCTGCTACCTGTCTTTGTAAATAAAGTTCTATTGAAACACAGCCATGCTCTTTTGTTTGCATATTGCCCATGGCTGCTTTTGAGCTACAAGGGCAGCATGAAATAGTATGACAGACCATATGGCACATAAAGCTTAAAATATGTACTATCTGGCTTTTTGTAGAAAAAGTTTGCCAATTCCTGGTGTAAGCTAATTTGAAGTTATCTCTGAGGATAGCACCTTTCTAACAGTCTGTGATAAATTGTCCAATGGCCACAAATTCCTTCCATCACAGGGTGTAGGGTATAGCTTCCTCTGTAACATGACTTTGTCACTTCTCCCTTTCAGAGGCAGAATCTGCTTCTTCACCCATTGCATCTGACTGGCTTTGTGACTTTCATAGACCAGTAGAATGTGACAGAAGGGCTACTGTGGGTGGGTTTTGGCACAAGAGCCTTAAGAGATGGTGTAGTTCTGCCTTTGCCCCCTTGGAACGCCAAGACCACATGTAAGAAAGCTGAACAAGCCAAGTGGAGGATGAGCTGTCATATCTCTCATCCTGGTAGAGGAAGAGAATCGAGGTATCCAGCTGACAGCCAGCACCAACCATCCAACACGGGAGTGGAGCCATCTTGGACCTTCCAGCCCAGTGAACCCTCCAGCTGATAACAGCCTCACAGGTGAAATCAGCAGAGGAACCACACAACAAACCCCCCAAATTGTGAGAAATAGTAAATTGCTGTTGCTCAAGCCACTGTGCTTTGGGGTGGCTTGTCACCAGCAATGGATAACCGGAATCCAGACTCTTTCGCACTTGGAATCTTGCTGAGAACCCCACCAGGTACAGAGCCAAGCCTGAGCGTGCCTTTGAACTGCAAGGGCTCCTGCAGATTCTCCTACAATCTTCTCATAGCTCAGTTGAGAAAACAGAGGCCCAGTGGGTTGGTTACTGGCAGAGCTCAAAGCCTGATCTCTCACCTCCCTCTTTGGGATTCTTTCCTCCAGCCTGTGTCACAGGCTCCTTAAGTTCCGAAGCAGCCACATTCCTGAGCACTAGGGCATTGGTGCTGTCAGATACCGGATCCCAGGAGAGAGGAAGTTTTCAGAGTTTTAGGAAATCCAGGTCACAAACCGAAGAAGCCCCAGGGTTGAGTTCTGGTTACCTGGGTACCTCCAGGGAGGGAAACGCAGCAGGCTCTGCAAAACTGAAGCACAAAGGGTCAGAGCACACAGCTGAAGTCAGCTTAGTGTACCCATAGAAGGGCACACCGACGTCCAGAATGCTGGGCCTCAGGAATGAGTAAGCAGTATCAGGCCTGTGCCTAAACTCACCACTGGGAGGCAGCATGGAGCAACAGCATCAGACTCATCCAGCTTCTGACCCATCCTCTGAATTGGGTAGTCAGTCGCATGGCCTTGGCTGGTTACTTCTTTGGCAAGACACTGAGCCTAAGTTCCATCAACTGTAAAATAGAATAATACCCACTTCATGGGTTTGCGTTGGAAGTTAGTATAAAGCCCCTACAACAACCTAGGAGATGCTGCATGAATGGTGGAGATCATTACCACCAGCACAGACTAGAGATGCAGACTAAAGGAGGCCCCGCCCTGGGCCCCATGCATTAGAGGACCCCACATATCACACACACGCATACATACACACACACACAAGCACATACATACACACATATACACACAAACACACATATACATATATACATATACACACAGGCATACACATGCATACACACAGAGACACACACCCTAAATTTACTGAAAGGCCTGTGAGTGCCTCTGTCTCTTGACTGGCCTTCGGCCCTGGGGCAGTACCATCCCCCACTTTAAACATCCTCTCTGGTAGCTAAGACCCTTCAGGCCCCAGGGAAAGACTTCCTTGCATTTCTCACCCTGTGTTTTAGAGATGAAAGGCTAAGTGTCAGGAGGGCTGTGAGCTGTGCTGTTTGCCCCACATCAGAGGTGGACCCCACTTCAGAGGGAGGACGTGAGCAGCAGATGGACAAGCTTGTCAGGCCCTTCCCTCCGTAGCATGAGTGCACTAAGTCGTGCACTAAGTCTTGCACAGCAAAATATCACTTCCCATTCGTTCCAAACATCCATTTTCTTATGTCTGTTCATTTCCAAATCAGGGCATCTGGAGGCTGGGGAAAGAATGGGATATGTGCCACAGTCTCACAGGGCGACAGGATCATCTAGGGACATCAAGCAATGCATATGACTCACGAATTTATATAAATGTAGGTCTACATGCATTGTGTGTCACGAGAGCAGTTTTGTACCCTGACAACTAAATGACATCGAATACTAGCATTGCAAATAGTTTTATCTTTATTAAAATATTTGGTAAGATGTAACTAAATTTCAACAACAAAATACAACTTTTTAAAAGTCAACTTTATTCAACTAATTTTATTAAAAGCTTTTATATTCATTAGCTGTAATTTATATTTTGCCTTTTAAATTTCATTGAGAACTTAGAAGATTTTAGAAGTCTTTTGAAATCATTAAAATATTTTAATTTTTCTCTTTAGTTACTCTCATTTTTGTTTTTTATGAAATACTTAGATTTTACACACTTTAAATACAATTATGTTTTTAAAATCTTTTAGATCATTACTATCAGAGGAACACAAATTACATAAAAATGTGATTGTAACATAATTAGAAATTTTGCTGAAGTAAAAACATGAAAAACAAATTTGATGAAATAAATGTATAATAATTTATGAAGTATGTCTGTTTATATTTATGAGTTACTCAAACATTGCCAGCTCATCAACAAAACACCCCGATAGACACAATAATAATTCAACTCAATAGATTTGGACACATTTCTGACTTTTGGTCATATGGAAACTGGCTTTCCATATATTCTTTAGTTTATTGTTAGGAAAGTATATTTAGATAGAAGAATTGAACGTGCTTGGTTGATGGCTTTTTAACATTTAGACACATGGCATGAGGATCCCCAGCCCCGACAAATGTTGAAATGTTAGGGGCGAGTCTTACCACCAACAATCAAAACAGGCTCTTGAGGTCTCAGGGAAAGAAGTGGAGGAAGGGTCCAGGCAGGAAGGGGCTTGATAGGGAGGCCCCCAAATCTGTGCTAACTAGAAATATTGCTACTGACAGCAACTAAATAGTCATAACCATGGGACTTGCTGGCTCCTCCTCTAAGCACTTTGCAGGCATTGTTTTATTAACTCCCCCAACAATGTGATGAGCCAGATGCTATCATTATCCATCCCGCTGTACCGATGAGGAAGTGGAGACTGGGAAGTGAGGTCGTTTGCCCATGGGTACCAGTAAGCTGGTGGCGAAGCCAGGCAGCCTGACTCCAGCCAGGATACTGTGGCACTCAGGAGCAAAGGGGCCCCTCACAGTTGGTGCAGCCTGCTTATCCCCTGACACTCACAGGCACTTACAAACACATACTCCCCAGCGAAACACACAGGCCTCATGCTGCATGTGGCACCCGCTGGTACCTGTGTGGCCATCCCTGCTCCCCAGAGCCCTCGCCCTCCCTCTCCCTCTGTGGTCAGCAATGGAGCATTTCCAGGATGAGGGTCTGTTGTTTCCTCTCCTTCCCTATGACCGCTGCACCCATGAAGGCTCAGTGATGAGGGTGGTGGCCCAGTGCACTCACACCTCTCCTCAGCCTCCGCCACCCACCGAGCCCCTTCCTGTCACCTGATATGTGGGACCATGCCATCTAGGAGCCTGTGGTGCCCTGCTCACTGGCCCTCTCTTCCTTGCCGTGACCCTCCTCTTTGGTCTCTTCTCAGCAGCCAGGAGTATCTTGTCCAAACACGGACATGAGAGGGACACCTCCTTCTTCCAAATTGTTCACTGGCATTCCATTATTCCCTGGACAAAGACCAACAGGATGTGACTGTACATCTTTGCAAGGATGTTGGTGACCATATGAAAGATGACAACAAGCTCACACCAAGGATTCCAGTTCTTTACTCTCCATCACAAACAGGAGAACCCAACTGTGTGACGACAGCTGTACAAAGCCTATTCCCACTGGAGGGACAAGCTTCCCTAATGTTTGGGTGCCCATGGAGCTCCCCCACTGGAATGAGCTGCCTCATTCCCATGGAGGCTCCCAGCTCCCAGGTCCTCTCCAGTATTCTGTAAGCTCCAAGTTACCTGTCCCTCGGGCTCAAGCACAAAGGCTTACTGTGGGGTGAATGGGAGGTCAAGGTCCCCGGGTTAGCTTCTCAGTAGATTCTACCCTTCAAGGCCCATCCATCACCAGCCCAGCTACCCCAGGCTCCTTTCAGCCCCACCTGGGTGCTAGGTACATCAGACCACCGGGCCTTTGCATAGGCTGTCCCTCTATTTAAACTCTTTCCACTTCCCTCTTCATCCAGTTAAATTCTTAAGATCCTTGCTAAACCATTTCTTTCACAGAGAAGCCCTCACTGACTGCCAGCGCAGATCAAGTGCCCCCATTAAATGTTCTCATAGCTCCGTGGACCATTCTGTCAAGCTACATTCTCTCCATTTGTAAATTTCCACTCAGTAATTACTAATGTCCATCTCCCTACTGGACTCTCAGCCCCATGAGGACAGGAATCATACCTGGTTTTGCTCTCTGTGCATCTCCAGCACAGAGCAAGTCCTCAATACAGTTATTGAGGAAAAGGAAAAGAATCCTTCAGGAATAAGATGATTCTATTTTGCTGGGAGAGTCTTAGGATTCTTCAGGATCCGAGGGAAGCAACAGAAGTGGTGAGATCAAGCAGACTGTGAGCTCCCAGCTCAGCGCCTGACACACTGTCAGAGTTTAGTGAGTGGTGATTGCTTTGCCATTTTTATGGTTAGGATAATGATGAGGAGAAGGAAGACTACCTCTAAACTACAAGGGGTAAGTTTACACCAAGAGAAGGAAGACAGGGCTCTGTTCTCTCCACACACCTCCACTCCAGCCACCCTTCACTGCGGAAGTTCAGACCTGTCAAGTGTGGACAAGAATCCCACTGAAATGCTGGGGGCCCTGGCCCAGCTGCATGCTATACCCCTGCGGGTATAAGCTTTGAGCTCCGGGAACAGCAGCTGCCTCCTCTGTGGCCAGGTAAGGAGGGAGGACGGGAAGGATCCAATATTTGTGGATTCCTCTTATGGGCATGGCATCTCACACAGGGCTTTACACAATTTATTTCCTTTCCGTTCAATCCAAAACTCCGAAAGATAGGTCTAAGTATCCCCATATTTTGGGCGACGAAGCTGGGCTCAGAGAAGTGACAGGACTGGCCAAGGTCACACAGCCCTGAGTGGTGGAGCTAACACTCAAGTCCTAATCTTCCTGATGCGGAGACAATTTGACCATATTGTGCCACTGGTGAGAAAGCCATAAGGCCAACCACAGTTTTTGAATACCTGAAATTCTCCTCCAAGTCCAAGCCTTCCCAGTGCCCCCACTTCAAATGGCTGCTGGAGACACCTCCACCTGGAAGTCTACCTGGATTTCCCTGCCTTACTCTGGCCCTATGGTCTTCAGTTTTATGCCACAGGTACATACTGGCAGGGGCTTGCAGGGGCTCCATCTTGGCCAGGTCAGAATTAAAAATGGCTCACCGAGGGACTGTCTCAGAAACCTGACACTCCCTAGAAAACACCCTGAAGCTGCTTCAGGAAGGGCCGTGAGCCAAACCTCCCCAGAAATCAAAGCTAATTTCCAGTTGTTGAGGAGGTAGCTTCTCAGTGACTCACTGTTTGGTTTCTTGTGATCTAGGCCAGGAGCCAGGGGCTGCCAGGAGGTGCCCTCGTTAAAATCAAAAGGCAATGGTGAGCACAGGAGAGCCCCCTCTCTGGAGACCATGACTCACGGATGCTGCGTGCTCCTGGCCAGGTGGCCCTGTCTCTCTGGCCCCTTCCCCTGAAGTCTTCTTTAAATGGGGTGAGCAGAGCCCAGCACACAGAGTCCAGGAGGAGTCATTAGGAGGAACTGGGAGGGCCGGGAGGCAGGGCCACTGCCGAATGTATAGCAGTGTTCACTCCGCTTTACTCCTGTGTCAAAAACTTTTGACCCCCAAATGGCTGCTTGGGATCCCTGTCACCAGCTTTCCTGTCCCTCTCCAAAATGGCTCCTCTCCAGGGACACTATCCCTGACAGGGTGGGTTAAAGGAATATGGGTTGGGGCTCCTTCTTGTCCTCCATGTGAGACCCAGCCTCTCACAGAGGAGTCTAGGAAGGAGGCCAACACCAGGCCCCAAGTCAACTCCTGAAAGGGGTAGGCCATAGGCTTGGAGGTTGGTTAAGCTCAGGGCCACAGCATCACTTTTGTTGTGGGCCCTGGGTACTTTTGCTTTTGTGAGCCCTTTTCCTTCAAACAAACAAACAAACAAACAAACAAACAAACAAATAGCAAATGTTAGGACCTCATTGGCCTAGAGACGAATATAATCCCAACTGGATTGTGCTCATTGTTCTCTTCTGATTTTTAAAGAAATTAAAACATTTTGGAGGCCCCTAAAGGAACCATAGGCAAAAGGCACCATGCCTACTGTCAACAATTAGCTAAGCCCTTTGAACTTCCTGGCCCAAATCCTGGCTCATCACGTACATAGGTGTGTGCCTCTGTTTGCCTCTCTGTAAAATGGTATCATAACACTAATGTCATAGGGCTATTTGAGGACTCCTGGAGAGCCTGTGTGAGAAGACCTTGGGACAGTCCTGTTGCAGACTGAGTCCTCGGTGCAGCTGCCCACTCAGCTGCATTTGAGCTTCCCAGCCCTTCATGAAGGAGGCAAGGGTGGGACGCCCTCTATGCCCATAGACAGGAAAACCCGAGCAGGGGAAATGACCAGCCCACGGCCACGTAACAAGTGGTGGAATTAAGGCTCCAAGGCCACAGATCAAGCAGTTCTCGGGCCTTGGACATTGGTGGAAGCGGTTGGTCAAGTTATCCCAGTCAGAGACCAGGAACAGGGAAGGCAAGGGCAGGAAGAAATCACAGGTCACTGACAGGGGTGTCTTGCTTCCAGTTCTGCCTGAGCGTACCCAAGGGAGGGGGCAGCAATCAGCAGATGAGTCACTGTGAGTCCGTGACCAGTGTGACTTTAAAATTTCTGACCACGACAGACCAGAGCCCTCTCTTCCATCCCTTTGACAGTGGAGACAGCAGCTCTCCCTGGGAGACAAGCTGGACCAGGGGGCTTCTGTCTCCCTGGTCCAGCCCCTAAGGTGACATTAAGGAGAAGGAAGTTTCCCATCCATGCTGGAATGTGGGTTTTCCGGCTGACTCAGAGCCTGTTTCTCCAGCAGCCGCACTACCCCACAGCTCAAGAATTTGGGGAGACAGAATTCACATCTGGGGTCATTTCTGCAGCTTGTCAAACAAGCAGGAGCCTGCCCAGAAAAGAACGATAAAGAAAAGTCCCTAAGGTCAGCCTTCGACCCCCAGTGTTTTGCCGATGGTCAAGTTTCTCTCAGTACTCTCTCTCTGGGTGACACAGAGGCTGGGGGGTGAGGCAAGAGGTGGGGACAGAGGACATGCTGGAGCAGCCAGCGGCAGGGGAACAGGACGGACTTGGCGCTTAGCACTCCCAGGCCATGTGAACTTAAATTTCTCAGCCTCCCCGGGTCTCAGTCACTGCATCAGTAAAGTGGGAGTAAGAAAAAGGTACCAAGGATGAAAAGCGCCCAGCATGGCCTCTGGCTCAGACCTCGGTCAGTAGGAGCTGGCACGATGAGTTTTGAAAAGGGTAGGTGACAGGGTTGGCAGTGAGAACAAAGAGCCACGGGTCCCCAAGCTGCCTGGAAGCAGAGCCCCAGGCCAGCCCCTCCCCTGGAAACTTGGCCAAAGTGTCAGACCTGGAAGTATCATTGCATCACTGAGTATTAAGGGGTTAATGATGGGGAGTGGACCGGGCCCGGTATTTAACGAATCGAGGAGGTGCCCTGAGGTCAGAGGTGCCCCTGCTCTCTCCCTTCTCCTGCAGCCCGGCTCCTGCGCCCCCACTCAGCTCCCCTGTCCTCAGGATGAAGCCTCCCCCTCTTCTGACTTTCCTTTGCCTCCTGGGTAAGTGACCTTTGTGACTTTTACCCTTCTTCCTTTCCAGCTGGGAACCCTGAGCTCCCTGGAGGCCCGTGAGTCTGGCCCTGGGGAGGATGCGGTGGGTCACCCTGAGGCCAGTTCTGCTTGAGCCAGCAATGACCATTGGAGAGGGGGAAGAGGGAGGAGGGACGCAGTCTAGGTAGGCTGGGGGGCATGGGAAAGGGGCTGGCAGGGACCCCATACAGCACACACGAGGGCTCCTGCCACGATGCTTCACCTCCACCTAGCTCCCATTTCTGGAGGGATTTGGAGGGATTCTGGGAAGTCCGAGTGGTCAGGAAGTCTAGCTGATGGCATCTGATGAGACTTGGCGGGGACAAGGTGCTTCTGGGGGTCGAGGCTGACCCCAGGGGAGGCATCAGGGCCCTTTGGGAGCCATTTGGGGAGCAGTGGGGGCATTCTGGGAGGTGAGAGAGGAGAGTGGGAGGGGCGCTGGGTGCACTGACACGATGGGGGTGAGGACGGGGGCATTCAGGCACCAGGGATGTCACAGAGATGTTACTGGTCAGCATTGCTGCCGGCAGCAAGGTGCTTAGGTAGGTGAGGTTAACTGGACAATCCGAGAGATGTCTGCACTCAGATTGGCGGGGACCTCTGGGGACCTTCAGGGATCTGACGACCTCTGCCCTCCCTCTCTGCAGTGGCCCTGGCTTGGGGGAACCTGGTCCAGTTTGGGGTGATGATCGAGAAGATGACGGGCAAGTCGGCACTGCAGTACAATGACTATGGCTGCTACTGTGGCATCGGGGGCTCCCACTGGCCAGTGGACCAGACGGACTGGTGAGCAGACAGCCCGGCTAGGGGACCTCCCGGGGGATGGAGGAGCTGGGAGAGTATCTGGAAGGAGGGAGAAGCCGGGGACATCTAGAAGTTGGGTGCTAACGTCTCCTTTAAGCCTCTGTGAGCCCTGGATCCCTGGGCTCCAGTCCCTGGTGACACTTCTAGGTGCTGCCATGCCCATGACTGCTGCTATGGGCGTCTGGGGAAGCTGGGCTGTGAACCCAAACTGGAAAGGTATCTTTTCTCTGTCAGCAGGAGCGACATCTTCTGTGGTAAGTGAACAGGCCCAGAATGCCCCAGGCACTGGGGATGATGGGGGGGCGGGGAGGAAGAGCTTCAGATAGGGACCTCCTGAAGATGATGACCCCTGAGCCTGAGGCCAGACCATAGGCTGGAGGGGCGGGGTCTTCCATCACCACAGAATTGGGAAGAGGTCTGTCTATCGCCCGGATGCTCACTTGGCACCCAGCCTAGAGAGCCCCGTGATCCATCAGTTCCTGGCTTGGCCCCAACTGTTTCCCCTCCCACCCAGAGGTCTCTCAGCTCCAGCCTCTGGGGAGAGGGGCAAATGGGCAGAGCTGAGCCTCACCTGCCCGCCCCAGGCCTGGGCGGCAGCCACAGGTGAAGTCCCCAGGACACAGCCTCAAAGGTAAGGTCCCAGACAGAGAGAGCTGAGGCTTTGATTTGGGACAGCAGACCCCTTCCCGAAGGCTGACTTCCCCCAGTGGGGCTGTCAGGCTGGGCCCATTTGCACAGCTTTGCCAGGTCCAATGCCCACTGAGACCATTCAGCTTTCCTCTGGCCCTGGCCCAGGGAAACAGCCTGAACCAAGTGAGTGTGTGGAAGGCTTCACGCAGCCCAGTCCCATGGGGAGCCCAGATCAGAGAACCAAGCCTTCTTCCTGCCGCAAAGCCGGAAGCAGGCCCCATGTGCGGCACAGTGGGAGGACCCGGGAGGGTCAAAGGAGACTCAGCCCAGATCTCTAAGGCCTGTCCTGGGTGAGGGTGGAACCAGAACCAGAACCACTGGAGGCAGATTTGGCTCAGAGTTTCTTGCTCCTGCAGCCATCCACTCAGCAAGGCGGCTTTGTCAGGTGGTGAGCTCCCCGTCACTGGGGGTTCATGCAAGGCCGGGATGGCCGCCTGTCAGGGACAGTGCTGAGAGGGTGAGTGAGGGGAGGTGTCAGGTGGGTATGGACACAGGCTTGAGTTTTCTCCTTTTACCTACGGTGTGACTTTGGGTGAGGGATAGGACCCCCCGAAAGCCTCTGCTCCCTCATCTGTAAGATAGAGGTGATCATACCCACTTCCCCGGCTTCGTTCAGCTCCCGGCAAGAACCACCCAAAAGGACCAACGTGACCGTTAAGCCCCTTCCAACTCTGGGTTTCACTGAAATAGCAGCGTGGGTAGAACCCTGACGGGCAAGGGACAGTGACCTTGAGGGGATGAATGAAGAGCCCTGAACTATGAGATGTATTCATGGGGATAAAAAGGAGCCAGAGCCATTTGGGCAGACAGAGGCAGTGAGAGAGGAGGAGGTTTTAGGCCCCTGGTGCCTGATGCCAGGTCTGGTCCCCTGGCTAGGTGAGGGCATACACCAGGGGAGGGGTCAGGTAAATGCCAGAAAAATTGGCTCTGTCTACTCACAGAGACAGGCACAGGGTCCCAACGGCCTCCAATCTGGGCACAGGCTGCTCTGGGGACATACAGGCCATCTGGGATTGGGTCGCTGTCATTTCGTAGTTTTCCTCTCGGCTTGATGGCTGTAATTCACCATCAGCAGAGCTTCGCATGGGGGCAGGAGTTGTCTAGAAATCCCCCCGGGGCTGGGGCAAATGAGAGTTAGTGAACCAGATGGTGTCCCTCGGGGGAGGGCTAAGGGCAGCTGGAGCAGGCTGGGGAGAGGAAGGAAGATCGCAGGACAAACTTGCAGACTTCCAGGCCTCCTGGGCCCTGCTTTCTCTCACCCATCCCTGAGACATCCCCTGTGGGAATGAGTTTCTGGCAAAACGGAGGTGAGAATGTGGTCCCATGCACATCTGAGAGCAGAGGGTCGGAGCCACTGATCCCTAACTCGCCTTGTCCCATCAGCCGGCAAAACTGCCTGCCAGCAACAAACCTGCGAGTGTGACAGGACGGCTGCACTCTGCTTTCGCCAAAACCTGGCCACCTACAACTACAGTTACGCCCATTACCCCAACAAGCTGTGCTCAGGACCCACCCCGCCTTGCTAAGGCTGTGCTCGCCAACGCCCTGCGCAGTCCCAGGCCCCCACCCGCCGCTGCTGCAGCCCCAGCCCTGGGGAGCCTCGGCACCGACGGCCCTCCCTCCGGAAAGTTCCCTTCCTGCAAGTCCATCCCTCCCTGCAAGCCCTCACTCTACGCCTGGACCATCACTGGCCTCCTAGGTCACAGCCTCCCCGTAGGAAGAGCCATGGCCCAGGGCCCTTCAGCACCCAGAAGATTCTGTAACCCACCCCTAGAATATCAGTTCCCGCTTCTGAATAAGTGAATAATATTTCCCATAATTCTAAATATTCTCTGATTCTCAGATTCCATCATTGTAGGATTTGACTAATCTACAGTTTCATTCATTCATTCATTTTTTTGAGTACCTCCCATATGCTAGAAACATGCCAAGCACTGTGACACAGCAGGAACAAATCTGATATGGGCAGCCCTGCGTGCAATTCCTACATTCTGTCCTTTTAATTTTCCATTATAGTAAGTTTCTGTGATCTCTTTTTCTAACATTCTACAATCTTATGCAAGACAATAATGACAATCACTGGAAGGAATATTCCTGACCATATGACAGAATGTGAGAAGCATGAAAAATATCAACCAAAAAATATTGTCCCCGCTATGTTATCAGGCTTCAAATCCCTCCCATTAGCAGATAGGCTAAGAATGGAAAGAAATTCTGGAGTCATCCTCTCCAAATCCCTCCTTTGATAGATGCATCTAGGGGCAAGAGAGAGGAAGATCTACCTGAAGGGGTGTCCTAAACTCCAGGCAGGTGTGCCTTCGACTCTTCAGGAGTCAGTACCAAGCACCGACACTCTGAGCCTCTGGCTGTCTGTCATCTTGGCCAGCCCAGAGTGCCCAGGGAAGGTCACCTGTGAGGATGCCCAGGCTGGGTCAGGCTCCTGATACTGGGAAGAGAGAAAGAAAGATTTCAACATCGCGAGGCTGATCCTGGCATCATGATGAATTTAAAGCACAGAAGGACCCCCACCAAGCAAAATGCAGCCCATCCCGGAAGCAATGTGTTGAGACAGATTCTACTCCTAGATGTAGATATAATACCTCCACTGTCTATAATATGCTGATGAAATCTTGCGGGATTGGGGTGAGCCTATTTAATGAGCTAAAGCATGTAAAAGGCATTGCTTAGGGCAAAGGCCACAGTGGACACGTGATAAAGAGAAGAAATCAAAGGGATGGTCATCATAACTTTAAAAGGTGAAAAAGTTCTGTGGTGGCCAAAATGGGGGTGGGGGCAGGTATGCGGGCTTTGCTACTGTGACTGACTGAAATCCTTGGTAAAACAAAACAAAACAAACAAAACACCAAAAGATCAGGTCTTAAGGTAAAAATGAGATAACTGGAAGAGCCACATGTGCTGGGAAAAGTGGTCCTGAGGCGCCCTCTGGTGTCCATTTTATTCAGGCTACTAGGAGGAAGCCTAGATTTGCCTTAAATTGGCATTTACCTGCATGGGGATAGGGGCAGAGTGTGCTTCTGGGCCAGTGGAATCGGTTCCTTTGCATTTTCAATAATAAATATGCTAAAAAATAACCAAAGAAGTCCTTACCCCCATCTTGGAATGATGGTGCTGCTGCATAAATGAGAAACACAGGAAGCAGGAACTGACTTGGGAGAGATGGAGAGAAGTCATGCTCTGGGCGTGATGGATTTCCGGTAGCAATAGGACTAGGACCAGGTGATTTGGCAGCTGTGTAACCATCCGACTAAGTAAAAATGGAACTGGAGAACAAGACTCCAGTACACTGTCGTGACCTCCTGGCCTCAAGTCAGGTGGTATCCTTTGCTTTCCCCGGGATCAATAAATGTTTGATGAATGAATCAATGAGTTTGTCTAAATTCTATGTGTGTATGTGCGTGTACCTATAGCACACGTACTTGAAGACTTGTGGAAAGGACTGCAAAAAGGAAAGAGAACCCTGAAACTGAGGTCAGAGGGTTCAGGGACAACCTCTGCTCTGTCACTTAGCAGACAGTATATCTGCTCGGTGTGGCCCACTGTCAGGGAGCTCGATAGAAATGCAGAACCTTGGACCCAACCCCAGACCTGCTGAGTCAAAATCTAAGGTTAACAAGAACCCCAGATGGTTTGCGTGCACACTAAAATCTAAAAAGTGCTGATATATGGCCATGTCTTCAGTTTCCGCATTTGTAAAATGTGACAGTGACACTTCCCTGGCAGGTCGATTGTGCCAAGGCTTAAATAAGTTAGCATGTATGAAAGTACACAAGATAGGGCCTAGCACATAATAAGCATTCATGTTCTACGAATGAATGAATGATAGTTATAATAACAATACTATCAAACATCTATTAAGTATTTGGCATCTACCAGGCACTATTCTAAGTGCTTTACATTTACTAACTCATGGGATGGGATGGGATGGGATGGGATGGGATGGGAAGGGAAGGGAAGGGAAGGGAAGGGAAGGGAAGGGAAGGGAAGGGAAGGGAAGGGAAGGGAAGGGAAGGGAAGGGAAGGGAAGGGAAGGGAAGGGAAGGGAAGGGAGGAAGGAATTGGAGCTAGGAGCTACATCAAGGCTGGAGAAGAGACTTTGTTGCCTGAATGTTTCATAGTTTACCTCTCCAATTTTGGTAAGAGGATTTGGATTGGTTTTTGCTTTCATTCCCACTTAGCCCCTAACAGAAGCTATTAACAAAGTACTCAGTTAAATAACTTGTGGAATAAGTGTTAGAAATCACATTGGAATTCCCAAGTTAACTTAAGAGTCCAATTATGATTTCATTCGTCTGCTTCTTTGGGGTTCTTTGCAGTGTTACTGCTGGAGAACTGAATGCTGTATTAAAGTTCATCCTTTCCTTCAATAAGCTTTTCTATAATCCATGCTCTTCGCTCCTTGCCAAATGCTGAGAAAGACAAATCAGATGTGGCCAACTGGCAGGCAGACATCACCAGTTAACCCACACGAGTTAAGTGCTGTGACGGAGCTAAGATTGGCGTTTCAGGACAAAAGGCTTTTCAGCTGCCTGCCACCCACCCCCCCATCCTCCATCCAGTCTCCATCCTGTCCACCAATGCCTCCTTCATCTTCCCATAGCTTGACTTTCATCACATCACTCCTCTGTCCTCTGAACCATCAGGCTCCCCATTATCCACCAATCCCTGGCATTCAAGCTTGCTGTCACCTGCTTTTCCAGCTTGTTTATTCAGCCATATGCATTTCTCTATGCTTCTCACCATTCCTAGAACATGCCTTCTGGCCTTCACATCTCTGTGCAGTATCTTCCTTCACCCTAGAAGCTTCCCTGTTCACAGGCTCCTCATCGCAATGTTCAAATCCATATGTTTTAAGGCACATCTCAAATGCCAAACTTTTCCATGATGTTTTTCCAACTGGGGCAGACTTCTCTCTCCTCTGAACTGCCAATGTGTTTATGCCTTTCCTGGATTCCTGTTTTGGGTTCCTATATAGTGGGGGCAGATTGCCTTGGGTTCAAATCTATGACCTTGGACCAGTTATT
Source organism: Eidolon dupreanum (assembly GCA_028627145.1). Classification (NCBI taxonomy): domain Eukaryota; kingdom Metazoa; phylum Chordata; class Mammalia; order Chiroptera; family Pteropodidae; genus Eidolon; species Eidolon dupreanum. Next base: position 8,662,930 of record CM053502.1, on the reverse strand, counting down.
TATTCCCTCCTGTGTAAAACGGGGATAAAATCAGCCTTACCGGGTGGTTTTAAGGTTTAAATGAGATAATGTATTCAAAATGCCTAGAGCACTATAAAAGCTCCACCCCGAGGCTAGGTCACTTTACATATTTTTGTCTCCCCTATTGTATCCATCATACAGTAGATGCTAAATAAATATCTGTTCAATTGAATCCATGGACACATGATAATTGTTATTATTTTAGGGAAGCAACATCATACACATGATCAATATTATGCTAATTTATTTGAATAGCCCCTTGGCTCATTACCCTGACTGCTCATTTATCTTAAGTGGACACGTGTTTGAAAATCATTAACCTTCAGGGCCTTGAGCTGATGTCCCCACAGAGGCAGAGGCAAAACTGGCTGGAGAGACAGTGCACACAGCACTTTTCCTGCAGGGCTGCTACCTGCGATGTGTTCCAAGGTCAAAATGCACACACACACACACACGGGGCCAACTCCTAACACTAAAACAAAGCAGTCAAAATAGACTAAGCACGCCTGATCTTTGGGATTCATTCAGCAAGAAAGGCATTTGTCTCCCAGTAGCAAAAGGCGCCAGCAAGCATTCGAAGTTCCCCGTCTCTCTCCAAACTAATTGCATATCCTTAATAAATTCCGTACAGGGTTTTGTTTATGCTGGTCCTTCAGACCAAAATGCCTTTGCTCCCTATTTCCACATCCTATCTCCCTTTTGTGCCTAGGCCAAATGTCGCTTTCTCCACCAAATCTTCGAGTGCCCTTCTGAAGTGGCAGCCCCCCGGGACCTTCTTTAATGGCATGTCCACTTTCACTCCTAGACCAGAAACTTTTTGAGGACAGGGTCTACCTCTCATTCAATGCCCAGAAATCAGGGCCCACACACAGTACAGGTTCAAGAAATGTGGGTGGATTCTTAGATGTTTGGGCGAGTGAATAAGCTGAATAAAAACGGAGTATCTTGAGATAGCTAAGTCCCTCTACCACAGGGTGATTCGGACAAGTATCTCCAAAGTGGAAAACTTCTTCTGCCAAGCCAGAATCTGTGAAGAAGGAAGGATTAGTCTTGATCCTTTAAAACCAAAAATAAATAAATAAATAAATTTAAGTCTCTGCATCCCTGTGGTCCAAGAATGCTCACTCTGTCCAGCGGTCCAGTCAAAACCAGACTGGAGCAGAGCAGTTTCAGACACGTTTTGATGGTCTATCAAGGCGCACACACACCTACTTCTGTGCGCTAGGAGGAAGGGCTGGTGGTGTGTCTCGTGAATGGGTGACTTAAAACCTGGTTTTCCAGCCGGCTTTCTCTTAGGCAACCATGAGCAGTTACCAAGAGCCATTTTCCCCCTTCTGGTATTTCAATCTTTGGCTTCATAAACTGTACTCGCCCAGAGTCAGCAATGCTGTAGCTTAGAGGAAAATATAAATAATAAACCTTGGTTTTTTAAATTAGTCCCTTCCTGGCCTGGGAACATTTCTGTCCTTATAGACATCAAATCTCACAGACAGGACCTTTCAGGTCACCTAAACCCAGGCAGGAAGTCCCTCCAAAACCACCCGGCCTAGTGAGGTGGCCCCCTGGCCCAGGCTGAATCACCGCAAGGACAGAATTAAGGAGGCCACCAAAGTTTCCCAACTAGGGGAAAAATGAAATAAGGACATCACTTTAGTCCTAGGCGGGATCTATCAGAAAGAATCTTACCTGGGTTTACAGGGTCCAGAACCTGGGCCTCACGGGCTCAGGAGCTGGGAAGCATTTGTGCACCCAGAGGTCTCTGTCGCAGAACGAGGTGAAAATCACATGGGGAGGACAGGGACCGCTGAAGAACCGCCTGGCCAGTAGCTGAATTCTTCCATCCCCCGTGGTACTGGATACCTTTTACCATCAAAGTACCTCAGCATCCATTCAAGGGTTGCTATATGAGTACTAAATTAAACAAGAGAGTGGGAGTCTCGAGGCCAAATTCACAGTCAGGGCGAGGACGGGTAACTGCACCAGTCTTGACTTTGAGGCTGACCAGAGCCCTGGTGTGGGCTGGGCCCCTTCTGGACACATTGAGGGATTCCCCTCCCTCTGGTTCTCTGTGGCCACCCTTTCCCCCTGAGGACCTCTTCTAGGTGAGTCCGTGTTCCAGTCACTGCTGTCCAGGTGTGTCTGACAGTACACCTCCTCCTAGAATGGGGTCACACCAACCCTGAATTCTAGAGAAACCTCAAGGTGGCAGCCAGACAGCTGCTCCGAATTTAGGCACTCCAAATTATCAGTGTTCTTATGTACCGAGCAGAAATCATGAGTGTGCCGTCCTTAAGGGTGGCTCTGCCGTGCTGCAGTGGCCGCGCACACTCACCAAAGCTTCAGTCCGCTGCTTGAAGCTCAGTGAGACGCCAAACGAATACGCACTGGGACAGCACTCAACCGGACACACACACACCTTCCGTGCACACGTCTCTAAAAAGGACACATCGCGAAGAGGCTCTCTCAGACTCACGCACTCAAACGGTGGTCAGAGAGTGACAAAAAAAAAAAAAAAAAACTTGCAACTGTGTCTTTAAACTAGAATTTATTGGTATACAAAACTCCATTTCATAGATAAAGTGGCACATCTTTGCAGCTTCTATTGCACCAAGTATTGAAGATTAAAAACACAAAAAAAGAAACATTTGGTTTTGAAAACACTGCAAATAGCCAAGTACAGTACTTTGGTAAATAAAAAATAAAATGGTTCAGAGTAACACAATCTGTGGGAAAAAAACAACCTAGAGGGTATGGGCTACGGACATCGGACGACGATCACACTGCTCCCCGTCGAGCTCCACAGATAAGGCAAGGCTCGCTAAGTCTATGGATCATGACCCCATGGAGGTCTTAAACATCTCCAGACTGAAGCTAGAACAAGTTTAGTGCAATCAGAAAAAAGAGAAGGTTCCCGAGCCTGTGAAGACCCCCGTGTTCTCCACAGACGCACCTGCCCTCCCTCCCTCACGAAGGGACCGACGCCGACCGGCACTTCTACGTCAGCAAGAGGAACGTGTAGGTCTGAAGTCCAACTCCTGGCTCTTTTCTTCTTCTCACTGAGCTCAGTGCTGGTGGAAGGTGCCGGAAGGGGAGCCGGGGAGGCTGAGGGCCCTCCTCTCCGGGGAGAGCAAATGAGGGAATGGAGATGTCAGGAGCCCCACACCAGCATTCCCCCAGTTTTGGTCAAGGGACCTGCCAGGGGATCAAACTGCAGGCTGAGGTCTGTGACTGAGCTCAAATGATTGTCATGGACGGCTGGAAAGTGACCAGCTGGGTACTGACCGACATGTGAAGGATCAGGGCAGACCCAGGGGTGCTTCCCAGTGATCCCTGCCTCCCCTGACCGCCAGCACAGTGAGCAGCGATCTGCACCATGGGCGTGCCCGGCTTAAAGTCGCCAAGCAGGAGTCCGTGCTTTTACAGAAATATATTCATTACTGGTACCACCTCCTTCTCCAGTGACTTTGCAAGGATGCTAAACATTTTAACCGCGTACAAAGTAGTCCTAACTGGGGGCGGCGGGCGGGGGGGGGGATGGCGGGAGAGAGAGACTCTAGAAAGTCACCTCTTAGAAAAAATGGTTAAGAGCTGGAAGTTTTCTTAGAGAATCTACCGTGGGACAGAGCCGCCCAGGCAGTCGACAAGGCCCAGCTCCCCCCCGGGGCTGGGCTCTGTGGAACACGCTGCGGGTCCCACACTATGCGAGGACTTTGTGACTGGTGCTCAACATCTCCACCTGAAACCAATTATCCACTTGTCCCTCCAACAGGAGATAGCAAAAGATTTGCTATAATTTAATTATGCCATCTAGATCTTCAATGCAACATCAGTGGAAAAATTCAATTTGCTTGAGAGTCGGGAAAACGCACCTTGTAAAAAGTGCCATGATTACATCACTTCAGAACAACTGTCAGAAGGCCCCAGAGTCTTAGCAACACTTGTTTTAAAAGCTGAGATGAAACTGAATAACGAGAATGGCAAAACGGAAAAACTGCATTGGACTCTGAGTCTAAAGGTTTGCTATAGAGTCTTGAGGTAAAAAGGTAAAGAGCTATGTGTCTACCCAAAACGGGAGTCAGAGAGAGCCACACATGTGATGCTCTCGCCCCGCCCACGAGGCCCAGAGCAGCTTCGGTCAGCTCTGACTAGGGATCCAAGTTTCCTTTAACCGACTGACTATTCGGGTTGCACATTTCAGAGGTAAACTGATCGTGTTCTGTGTGGACCCAGTAAAACCCAGGCAGAGTCTAGAGTTTCTCAGAATGAGAGAAATTGCACATCGACGGCAGGGACTCACTACAAGTACAGTTCAAGGCCGAAGTCCATCTGATACCCACCTCCTTACTTTGCAAGCAACTGTCCCCCACTAACAGAGCCTCCCTCCCACCCCCAACGATATCATTTCACACTGTAAAAGCTCCCCAGGGAAGCAGGGCTGGGCATTTTAAATTACCTCCGCAGAGGCTCTAAAGGCAGCTCTAACTGCCCGAGGGCGATGGCACTTCACACGCCCTCAGAATCAAAACGGGTTTGGAAGTGTTTTCAGAGGTTATGAAAGAAACTATAGACAACCTCAATTAACCTTTAAGATTCTTCTTTCCGCCACAATTCCCCAACCTGTGCTCCTGAAAGCATATGTTCATATTATTAAAAAATTAAATATACTTACACATTCTATCTAGTATCTCCTGGTGGCAACTATGTTACTTAAAAGTGTGGTTCTACGTTGTTATAATATATCTACCCCTCTAATACAAAGCTGTTGCCACTACAATTTTATTTTAATCTTTAAAAAAATCTTGTTTTAAAATCCAGAAAGCCTTTATATACAGTTTATAAGACTAATAAGCAGCGTGGACCGCTGCCCCATGCCTTGACCTCACTAAAAGCTACCGAGATGATCCCGTGTGACATTACTCTCTAACGGCCAACATGTGACACGGGTGAATGAAGAAAGAGGCACTCCCTAATATGCAGTGCACGTGAGTAGCTGTATGAGGAATGACTGCTGACAATAGCCATCCAGGACTGAATGCACTGGGCCTCCATTCTGGCTGCCAATAAAGTTATTTTCAAGTGCCTCCTCCAGCAGCTAAGTGTGAGGATTCTACCCACCTCGTATACTGGTGAGATTTAGGCAGTGAGGTCTGAATTCAAACCCTTAGCTAGAAGATGCTACTAAAGCTGGACACGTGTACCCCATTCCCAATAATTAATGTACTAAACACAGGCCAATTATAACTGGAAAGCTACGAAATAGTAATAAAAGAAAATTACTGAAGCAATTCGATTAGTTTTTAAAACCACTGTTATTTTACCCCAGACATGCTGAAGCATGTTATTAGGTTCTTAGGTAGAATTAGGTAGTTTATAAATAAATGTGCAGATATTCTTTATTAACTTTTTAGCAGCTTCAAAAACTTCTAAAACCCAATGGGGCTCAAGGCCACATCCATTAACCAAGTAAATAAAACCACTGACCATGGGTCTCCCTTAAGCTATTTCTGACTCCTAATTCTGCTGAATTCTGGTATACAATCTTTATCCCCTGAGAGAATCTAGTCTCCTGTGCTCTCGTGATGCAAAACAGACAGGAAAGGATGTTCATTCAGAAAAGCTCAGCCACAGTTCGGAATCTGCTCAGAGCCGAAAGCCAAGAGACAGGAGTAGATCCTAAAGCACCGGACCTCACTCCCTTGGAGGCAGTCAGATAGTAGAGACCCTTCACCTGTCTGGACTGAGTTCTAAGGCTTCAAACTCAGGACTCCATAAACAACAGGAGAAAAAGGCTGTGCTGTTTCTCAACCTGCTAATTAGTACAACGTACTGCCCCAGGAAGAAGCCCAAAACACACGTCCTGGGGACAATTCCCAGAGACAACTGATGCTCCAACCACAAAAAGTCACCATAGAAAAAAAAGCAAAAAGTTAAAATACATCATTAAAACCAAAGAAAGCGAATCGCTCACTGATAGACAAATTCAATGAGCCCAGGGCCAGCACAGACGATACGCCCACACGACTCAAAACTTTTTAATAGTTTTCCCTTTACCTCTAAACTTTTATAATTTTGAAATTGGAGGTGGGGGAGGTAACTAGTAATGTACCTTTTGATTCAGTGTATCTTATCTAAATATTAGGCAAAAACTGTCCAAGGCTGGCCACTTGAGACATCACGGTTTTAAAGTTCCTATCCACCTAACTCAGTTTTAGAAACGGCATATCCCCACAGCCCAAACGTGTCTACTTTAGAATTGTGGAGCCACTCAACGTCCTCAGCCAAAGCACGTCCTCTGCCCTGCTGGTGTAACCTCAGTCAGTGACCACCTGTGGTGGGCGCTGGAGAATCCCTCTAACATCAGAATCCCAAAGAGCATTTAAATAAAAAAGAAAGAAATGCAGCATCTTATGGGATTTCATTTTCACAATACTAAGAGAATTTAGCAACAGGTCAAGTTACCTTTTATTTCTCTGAAGGCATCTAAGTCTAGAGAAGTAAGGAGGAAAATACAGTTGCTTAAAATGAGAACATGAGTAACCTTAGATATTCTTCCATTCTCCCCTATAAAATCAAATAACTCTTTAGACTCTTCCTAGGCAAACACTCAAGAATCCTTTTACAACTACAGATTCTGCTCCCCAAACTATGAGAATCCCAGAACCGTATCATAACAAGAAACAAGTACCAAAAACTCAGCAACACTATCGCTTTTCCAGCAAAGCCCAGGCCTAATTAACAGTCAGACACATAGATCACATGGCTTGAGTATAAACGAACAGCACCTGCGCCCCATCTGAACTAACGTCAGAATCAGGAAGGAGGGAGATGCCACCCTGACTACAGGCCCCAGCCCCTACGTCATATTACCTGGGGAGAACACTTCCTGAATTATTTTCTGATTAACTTGGACTAAAAGAATATTAAATCTAAACATGTTCCTGAGTTGGAGATCATTTATAAACTATCCTGTACATTAATATATCTGTTTAAAAATGAAAGAGAAACAAAGGAAACTTGTCGCTCTAAATTTCTGGCAATTAATCTATCTACTCTAAATGACCTCATGAACAATTACGGCAAAACTCACCCCAAGTGTTAAGGAAAGATCCCAGGGTCGTTGAACTGTGATTTTCAGGGCAAATAAAACCACACTTCAAAGGTTTTCCTGATCGAACTATCTACCCCTAAAACTCAATATTTTAATTACAGAACATAAATGGCTTCACCGTACTTTCATAAAATAAAACACATCACTAACAAAACTTCGAACAAAAAAGAGGCAGCCCGAAGGACACGAAGTCAGAGTGTGAGCTTATGTGTGGGCTCTGTGGGCTGTTTCGTAAGGACGGCCCCGCGGGAAAGCCTGGTACACAGCACTCCGTTTTCCACTCGCTTCCCACAACTCCCAGCGGGCCAGACTCAGATGTTGAGAGCCGCAAAGGTCTTCACCAAGGTGACCTGTGCGTTCGCATCTGCTTCACTTCGGTTGTTGTCCCTGTGGCTACTCCTGCTCTCTAGGGCTTTGTGGCGGTGCCTCTCCTCCTGTCGCTTCTTCTTCTCCAGTCGCTGCTGCTCTCTCCTCTGTTTGTTTGTGATCTAGAAGAGAAGATGCTGGGTGAGTCACCAGCTTGGCTGACTCAGGCTGCCACCTGCTGAAGGGAGATGCAGTGTTGACAGATGCAAAGGGCACAGCCTGCCTTTCAACAGGAACAGAGAAAACCCACCTAAGAGACCAAACATGATTTATTTTCCATTACTGCTCAAATTTACATTTAAGTTTACAACCCCGTGCTGAGCTAGCAAACAAAATCAATTCCGTTCTTCTCATAAACCAATTCAAAATGCCCTAAAGAAACATTAACCCTAGTCCAGCAGGAGCTAGCCCTCGAACATGCCACAGGACACCTTTCTCTACATAATTTAATGCCCCAGGTAATCCTAACGAACTCCTCAGAAGCTTATTGCATTTTTGCCTCTGCCTGTGGCTTTTTACATTAGGTTGAACTTTGAGCTCAGAACTTCTTGGTGAAAGTCCCAAAATGAATTCTAAGTTCAGTAAAATGAATGGTGTCATATACTACTTGTGGGAATAGTGGGAGGAGAGGGAGATGTACAATCTTTCTCTGAAGCACTTGACAACTTACCAAAAAGCCTTAGAAAGAGTCAAATGTCCATACCCTTTAACCTGTCAAGTCCTCTCCCGGACTCTAGCCAAGAAAACAATGCAAAATACAAAGATTTATACAAATAAATTATGCAGGTGTTCACTGAAGATGATGGTATTTATAAAACATGGGATTATGTAACGTGGCTTAAGGTGGAAATGGCCCACGCACACAGTAACGCCAGCTGGGAGGAGGAGGATATGCGTGGAAACACGGTACAAGTCAATGTGTACTTCCTTCGAACAGTCACTGCATACAATAAACAGGACAAGTGAGGTCTTCATTCTGCTTCCTGATATACCTTTACGCATTCCCCATATTTTCTACAATAACTACTTTTACTAATCAGAAGAAAATTGTGCATTAAAATGAGCTCCACGTTCCCACTGCCAGCATATTACAGCAGCCCACCATTTGCCTTTGAGACTCATCCCTTCATACCTTTGGGAGCTGGTTTTTATTCGCTTTGTTTTCTTCGCTAGGGCTGGCCCGCGTCTTATTGTTTTCGGTCTTGCCTTCATTTAAGCCCTGATTTCCAAAGATCTTGGTGCCACTGCCAACCTCCTCCCATAAAGGGCCACTCTGCTTCAGCACTCGGCCACTGGACTCGAGGTTCTCCTCTTCATCTTCCAAAGAAAGACATTTTATTAAAATTGAGAACCTAAGATAGTTACATAATTCAATTATTATTAAAAGACTCCAAACTTACCTGGATCCCTAGATCACTATCATTTGAACAGCAAATTTCCTTGAGGCAAATTCTAATATTAAGTCAAAAGAGTGGTAAATACAGGAAAAAAATATTGGTAAAATTTGGAAGATAAATTTTAAAATAACCTGTTGACCAGTCTTATCATCAGCTTCTCACCAGCAGTGTTCTGTTTTCATTGGATAAAACCACTCTTCAATATGAATTTTTAGAGGGGAACCTTTCATTTGCATCCACAAAACTAGAAAAGAGACAGTCTCTAAAGCTATGCTGTCTAATATAGTAGCCACGAGCTATGTGTGGCTATGAAAATTAAAGTTAAATAACATTAAATTTCGTTCCTCGGTCTCACTTAACCATATGTTAAGTACATACCATACTGGACAGCAAAGATACTGGGCAGTGTTATTTTAAAATCACAAAGACCAAGTTACTTATTACTTTCTAAGAAGGCACAGCAAATATATAACATGGGTAATAAAATACCTCATCACACAGAAAACTATAATGCCAAGAACAGTATCTGGCACATAATATCTGGCAATAAGTATTGAAATCGTTTTAAATAAGTGACTTGAGAAAACAGTTAAGATGTCACATCTTTTTTCCTTTCTCTGTGTCATAAAATTAAACTCAGTTCAAGTAAAAATAATTCTGGATTATCAAGAGTTGACAGATGCTAGTAATCTAAATATTTCCATCAGAAAAAATTTTCTCTCTATTCAATTTTAGTTATCATTTTGGTTTTATAAAGAATCTGTTTCTAAAAGGATAAACTCTTCCCTGATACTCTCCATCCCTCCAAAACTGGGTTACATGGCCTTTTCACCCCTACCCCTCACACCTTATACCTCCAACTCCATTATGTATTCTTGTGCCAGTTTACTTATCTGTCTTCATCCCACCTCCAGACTATATTCTCCCTGATGCAGGCTTAGGACTTAGTAAAAAATGCCTGCATACAGAAAGTACTCAATAAATAATTACTGAATGAATGAATGAATGACAGTAAAATTATTACCTGTGACTTAATTAAAAATAAATTTTTGGAAAGTCGCCAATATAATAATCTTGAAAGCCTATGAATATCAATCATGGACTTACTATTTCTTTTCCCCTGGTTCATCTGTAGCATGGCAATTATTGCAGATTCAATATTATAATTTTCAGCTTCCAGGTTCTGGACTATCAAATTAAAATCCTGTCCAAGAAACAAAAGAATACTTCAAAACTCCGGATATACTTTTCTATCTCTCTCTGCTTTAACAATCTGATAAACAAAATGATGTAACAGTGAGAACTGAGACAAGGTTTCAAGACCTTTTCCATTTAGAAAATGTCAATTTTCAATAAGGCTGGTAATCTTATTGAATAACCAGTTAATGTAAATGAGTTCCCTTTATAAAATGCTCTTTTACTTGTATAAATACGAGTCAGAAAAAACTAAATCCACATACTTCCTTAGGATTTTTGAGTAGTACTGGATAAAGTCTAGCAAACGAGAGAGAAATGAATAATCAGCTCTCATTAAGTTGTATCACACCACCTCATCAAATTACAAATATCATGGACCTATTTTGGCCTATCAGGTGTTGGCAGGCTGGGGGGGCGGGGAGGGCTACGAAACAAGCCAGTAAACACAGCGATGCTTATGTATAAACCATTACTATTACTTGACAGAAATACTAACTGAACAGCCAGTTGCATTGCAAACTTTCTGGACAGCATCTTCCACTTCATCTCTCAGGTTATCTTCATAGTCAACTCCCTCTGTCTTGCTCTTTTCCCTTTTATTTGATTCATCTTGATGAAGCATCTGAAACTAAAAGAAATACGAATAGTAATAATCATGGACCTCTTGCAGACTATACTGAGAATCTTCACCATAGGAAGATAGTCTAATCTCCAAAACATTCACATACATAGGGAAAAGATTACAGAAATGATCTTAGGAGAACGGCAATGACCAGGCTAAATTTCATCCAGACGCTGAGATTCCGGGCCACAACAGAAGTATGAAAAAGAAAGGCCCAAGCTATCAGGTGAACTGTTCATAAGAGTGACATCAGAGCTCCAACAGCTCCTAGATACCAACAACCCGGACCCGACTGCTGACTCAGACAGCACGCATTTGCTTCAGCTGATTTCCAGCAACGTGAGCTTAATAAGATCCTCTATTCTAGCACCTGACAAGCTCTGCAGCCGGACAATTCATCTTGAAGAAACATACATGCAAGTCTCATCTGGTTCCCTAGGCCTATTTGATCATCAGCAGGCTCTGATGTGCTGAAGTTCCCATCCCAACTGGACTATCACAGGTGAGTGTGACTCATCTAACCTCACGTGCAACCACCACACTCAAGGGAACCATTCAATCCAAATTCTAAAACCACAAAGAGCCGTTCACTTAGTATCCACAAGGCCTTTACAACCTATGCCTAAATCAGAAAAGCTACACTCATCGCTCTATGGCTTCTTCTACTTCTGCTTCTTACTAGCACAGAGGAATGGGAAACATGCGAGGAGAGTTATATGTTTTTGCATGTAAAAGTGGAATCCAGCAGCGTGCAGTACGTTCCTTAGAGTGTTAATAAAAAGCAACCCATTATAAAATCATATCCTAACAATTTGGCAATATGTATATCAAGAGTCTTTGAAATTTATCCAAAGGAAATTCTACCCACGACAGTGCCACTAACAGTGGTGAATACCAGCAACAACCTGAAGGTTTCCCAGTGTAAGCTGGTTAAGTAACTGTGGTAAATCTACAGAATGATGCTTCACGTCCATTAAATAAGAAACACAATAAGGATTTTCACTACTATCATTGTTAGTTAACAGTGTTTGAGAGATAATTAATGTATTAGCCAAAAAAAGAAAAATTAGCATAAAATTAAAAAGAAAAGCTATCACTATTAACAGATGATATAATTCTATACCTAAAAAAAAAAATCAAACGAAAACTACAACAAACAAAAATAATTCTGGCAAATCATGTATTTGATAAGAATCCAATAAACAGAATATATAAAGAACTCTTACAACTCAACAACAAAAGCACAAATAACCCAATTAAAATATGGGCAAAGGACTTGACTAGACATTTCTCTGAGATACAAAAGGCCAAGAAACACTTGAAAAGATGTTCAACATCGTTAGTCATTAGGGAAGTGCAAATTAAAATCACAAGATACCACACCTAGCAGGGTAGCCATAACTTTAAAAAAAGAAAAAAAGAACAAATATTGGTGAGGAGGTAGAGAAAGTAGAGCTCTCAAAACATTACCCGTGGGAATGTAAATTGGAGCAACTACTGTGAAAAAAAATGTGGCAGTTCCTCAAAAAGTTAAACACAGAATTACCACATGACCCAACTAATTCCACTCCAAGGTACATACCCAAAAGACCGAAAACAGGTACTCAAATCTCTTACACAAATATTCATAGCAGCACTATTCACAATAGCCAAAAGGTGAAAACAATCCAAAGGCCCAACAGCAGAATGGATAAATGAGATGTGGTATATCCATACAATGAAATATTATTTAGGTCTTTAAAAAAAAAAAAAAAAGGAACAATGTACTGGTATGTGCTCCAATACGAATGAATCTTGAAAACAGTATGCTAAGTGAAAGCCAGACACAAAAGGCCACGAATTGTGTGATTCCATTTATACAAACTGTCCAGAACAGGTAAAGCCACAGAGACAGAAGTAGACTGGTGGTGGCTGGGGGAGAAAGAAAATGGGGACTGACTGCTTAATGGGCAAGGGGTTTTCTTTAGGGGCGATGACAGTGTTTTGGAGCTGGAGGAAGTGGTTGCACAGCTTTGTGGGTGTACTGTGTGCCAATGACTTGTAAAGCTTTAAATGGTTAATTTTATGTTATGTATGCTTTAGCTCAATTTAAAAAAAGAATCCTGTAGGACAGCCAAGTATGCATGTAATTAACATTTCATTAATAATTCTCATATATACAAATGATCATCAGCTAGGAAATATAAAGGAGAAAAACATCCTTTCCTTACAAGAGGAACAGAAAACACAAAACACCTAAGAATAAACTCAGCAAAACATGGGCAAAGTCTATATGAAAAAAATGCTCCTAAAGATCACCAAAAAAGTCAATTAAACAAATCAAGTTTACCAGGTTCTTGGCTAGGAAGATTCAACACCACTAACATGTAAATTTTTCCTTAAGTTAACCTATTAATTTAATGAGACCCCAATAAAAACAAATATGAACAGGACTTCTTTTAAACTAGACAAGAAAATTTATTCTAACATTCATATATGTATATTTAAAAAGCAAGAATGTAGGAAATTACCAAAAAAAGTAATGATGAGTGAAAAATTCTACCAGATTTTAAAACATACTCTTACCAACTAAATGAATACATTAATGCATGAGCAGAGAAACTAGTGGAACAGACCCAAATGTCTAGGAATAGACCCAAATACATATGTGAATTTAGTATATGTAAAAAAGTCACTTTAAATCAGTGAAGAAAAGATGTATAACTAATAAATGGTTTGGATAAAACAAAGTAACCACAAGGAAAAATATAAAGTTGGATCCACATATCACACCTTTCTATGAGTATAAATTCCAAATAGAGACAAGATTTAAATTTTTTAAAAAACAAAACCATAAAGGTACTAAAATAAACTGGGAGAACTCTGTGTCAACCTCAGAGTGGGAAAGACATTTCTAATTATGACTCAAAACCCAGAAGACATGTAAGAAGACTTAATAAGTTTCACCACATAAAAATCTAGAATTCCTTCATAGCAAAAACCATAGGAAAAATAAAGGTTAAATAACAGACTGTGAAAAAAATTTTTGCAACTCATAACAGGGGCCAATAATTTCCCTAAGATATAAAGATCTCCTAAAAAATCATTAAGAAAACTTGATAGAAAAAAAAAATGGGCAAAGAAAATGAATACAGCTCACAGAAAAGGAAATACAAGTAGGTTGTAAACCCAGGAACAGGTGCATAAACTCCCTAATAAGAGAAATACAAATTTAAACTGTTAAGAAAACAATTTTTTCCCTAACACTGACAAAGATTTAAAAATGTGTTAACTCACTGTGCTGGCAAAGATGCAAGAAGAGACACATATTGCAAGTGGGAGTAAAAATTAGTAAAACCTCTACCGAGAACAATGTGGAATACCTTTGACAATTATAAATGCACACATCCTTTGATGCAGTAGGGACTTTCCAGGATTTTATCCCACAGATACACTCACATGTGTGTGAAAAGATGTATACTGTTGGTAAAAGCAGAAGCTTGAAAGCCTCCGAAGAGTCAATCGGTAAGGGGCTGGTCAACAAATTATAATGCGTCCATACGGCAGAATACTGTGCCACCATTAAAAAATGGAATATGCATACATATACACATTGTTACTCGATATATAAAATGTCACTAGATTTTATGCTATACTGGTAACACTGGGTGCATCCAGGGAGGAGAACTGGGGTGGGAGAGGGACTTTCACTACATTTCCTGTTACACATTTTTAATTCTGACCCATGGATAAATATTACCTACTCGAGAAATAATTTTTTAGTTATTTTTTTAAATTACTAAGAAAGCGTAAAATAACATGAGAAAACACTTATGTAATAATGTTAAATTTTAAAAAGCAGGAAACAAAGCTATATAAATACAAAACGACAACAAAAATTATATCCACATAGTTAATGTGCACCTTTTATTTCCTTCTTTACTTTTTCTAGTTTCCAAACTTTAGATATGAAGCATAGATTAATTTTAAACATATTAAACATAAAAGTAATTCAAAGTTCTATGCAAATTATATTCACGTAATCATAGCTATCAGCTCTTAAGGAAAGCAAAGGATGACAAGCAATTTTATCTTTCCCTCTCACCTGAGCTTAGAAAATTTTTTAAATCAAGCCCACATATCCTTAAAGGCGACTTTCCATAAAAACACCACTGGTTTCTAGCTCCAGGCACCCAGCCATAGACCTGGTTCCTCCAGAGCTGAGAACACAGTTGGGAACGGAGGCCCCACTCACGTCGGTCTGGAGGTGCGCAGGAGCTTCTGAGTTGTCGTTGATCCTCCGAACGCTGTCGTAGTGCTCTCCGTACCGGTACGCGATGTGTAGCTCCCGCCCGTTGCTTTTACCTGTACCACGAATCTAGAAGCAAAAGAAGAGGAGATGCCAGCAAGGATTTGGACAGTGTCAGCTTCTGAAGAGAAATGTCATCTAGATTGTCCAGGGAGACTAGCCAACAGGCTCTACGTGGAATAGATTGGGAATATGACTAGGATGTGTCCTGAGCAATTTCTGCCTTATCTTTCTCCCATCCATGGTGTATGCTTCCATATGTTTATCATGGGACTATATGGAAATAAGTCCATATAAAAACACATATTCAAAAACCAGGGGCAGATTTACAATGAATTTAAATAGGCTTAAGTTTCGGGGCACTAGGACCTCTCAGCCCCTCAGATGCAGATCTATTGGACTTGAAGCTCAAAGTACAAGATTACAAATGTAAAATGCTAGAACCTTGCCTAGGACATTGAAAGAGGGCCATAAAAATGAGGGGTCTAAAAAAAATGAGGGGTCTACCACTTAAGTTTCATTAGCTTCACAGTAAATCCACCTGTCGTTAAAACAAAAATGGCATTTTCTATCAACCACACACTCAGAAACATCAACAAACTCAAATCCCCCACTTGTATCAATTTTATAACGAAATGAATTACAGTGAAGCAGCACTACCGCACTGCACAACCTGAGAGGCACAATCACAAGGAATTCTATGTGAATGGCACCCCTGAAGCACACCCCAGCAAGAGAATGTTCCTCCCTGGAGTCACACAACAGGGAAGCCCTAAGGTCCAGCCTGGGTATACCCCCCAAAACACCACCTCAACAGAAACTCTGAAGTAAGTCTGCACCTGTCACTCGGAAAGCCCAGTAACTATCTCTTTGTTAAAAGTCTAAAACATTAGCACTTCCTTCTTGTTTTTACTGAAAGTCACAGGTAGTAAGACACCACTATTAATTTCAACAGTATTTGTGGTCTAAAAGCACAACGAAAAACCACTGACAAACAGGAACCACATGGGATTAGAAGTCAGAACCGTGGGAGTGCTCTCCAGGTAGGATATCTAGGTCTTAAAGTGAAGAGTCTGGTTTTGACACACATGAAATAGTACCATCTTACCTCCCGGAAAGAGTGCTGGGAAAGGAAACTTGTTTATTGTAATTTCTAAATGACATAATCCCTAAAGCATTTACATATTTAGCTAATAATACTATATACACATTATGAATTGGAAAAATATAACTAGAAGACTAGTCACCAAATTGTTAACTGTGATTTTCAAGGAGAAAGTACAGAGGACTTTCACTTTCTATGTCTCAAATGTTCACTGAAGCATATATTACACTTGCAACGGGAAAAAAATGTAGGTTTCAGTATCTCCATGTTGTAAAAGCCTACTCATTATTAATGCAAGAGCTCTTACCCACGACAGCAGCAACCAATGCAGTTTCAATTCTTAAATTTCATAAGATGCTTCACTGGGGTAGGGGGAGATCTAGTGGATAGTTCCATTGTATAGCAAATACATTTATCTTAAAAACATACACTTAAAATGTTTAGTAACCCATGAAAAACTACAGAAAAGTATCTGAAAAAAAAAATTCTAACTATGCAGAATCATCTTCCACAACTTATATAAGTAAACTAAAATAAAAAGTTATCCACTGAGGAAAAGGCAGGCTATGTTTACTAAGTTGACACTGAGTATTTTCTTGCAAGAATAGGGTCATTATGCTGTACCTTCAAATGATTTTGATGACTTCTGCTAAACGATAAACATTTAACGACAAAAAACTGGGATAATGAAGAAGGTAACCAGTTTTCTTGGCTTAAAGATCATCCTTAGAAAGAAAGCACCTCACTAAAAATATGATAGCTCTCCCTGGTGTCAGTCCCTCTGTCAACACTGCCCCAAGAACAAACACAGATACTGTTTCCCTCCTGCTCACTGTATCCTGGTAAAATTCCTCACCGACCTGTGGAGCATCTAATTTATTTTACTGTAATTTTGTTAAAAGGACATTATGGCAGATACAAGGGCTATACAGTACCATTTAGATGACATTATGGAAAGGTAAAACTGCAAGAGACAAATCTGATTAGTGGTTAGATGGGGATGGGGAGAGGAGACTAGTGACTGCAAAGGGGCATGAGGAAACTTTTTGGGGTAATGGTAATATTCTATTTGTTGATAGTGCTGGTGATGGTTATGTGACTATGTTTGTCAAAACGCAGAAACTGACATCTGAGATGGGTGCATTTTCCTCTATGTAAATTATACCTCTATAAGCTTGACTTTATTTTTAATGTGCAAAAGCTAAAAGTAAACAATTTACAAAGGAATATATATGCTGGTGGTATATGGGAAAAATGAGAAAAAGGGCCACAATTGCCTTTATAATAATAATGTATAGGATCACATGAGTGTGTGTATACATGTATATGGATGTGTCTATGTGTAGATGTGTTTAAAATGTGTATAAAAACATTGTGATACATATCTTTCCAGTTTTGTGTGAATGTTTTTACAGCTAAGAGGATGTGTGGATGACAGAAATACACACTAAAAAGTTAACATTAATAATCTCTGGACGATCTGACTCTGAGAGATTTTTATTATCCTTTATGGGCTTTTCTGGATTTTCAAATTTTTCTACAATTAATATGTTTTACACAACTAAAATAAAAAGTCAGAAACAGAGAGGTAGTTGAGGGGGAAGGAGGAGGAATGACAGAAATCACACGCCCAGTCTTTGAGAGTGGAACTACAAGGTACTGGAAGCACTCGGAATGTGAGGAGGAAGAGCAGGGGGTGGCAGCCTTTGCACATCTTCACCTGACCTTTGACCTTTCATACCGCAGAATGTTCGGTTTGCGGGATTGAGCAATTAGGATAATTTAGGATACCAAAGCCAAGAAATTTGAACGGACAGCTACTCTACAACAGGGGGAGGATAAAGGCAAAACGAAATGGCTCGACAATGTGCACTGCCATCCTACAACACAATCTTAACACGTGCACAGTCTCATTTGCTGTAGGAAAACCACTGGTACCGTATGGATGGCTGAGCGGGCCAGAAAAATGAAACTTGATATCCTAAGCCATGAAATAAATTTTGTTGTTCAGAACGTCCTTATTAGCACTGGTTATAAGTGAATTTGGTCTTTGTTTTCTTCTACCTAAAAACATAAACATACATGTGGGACTAGGCACACTTCAGAACAGAAATCTGTATGCACTAATCCTTTTAATTCTCACTTAGATATTTTACCGACTTATCTGTAATATTTTCACATTGGGTTCTATGTCCCCAAATTACCCAATTAATTGACTGCTCAATAATATTTCTGGCATTTTAAAGGTTTCTGAATTATACTCCAGACTCCACTAAAACATGGCACAGGGTTTAATCCCAAGCCACCACAAGCTTCAGGTCTTTGGTTACACTTGCGGTACAAGTTACCCTGTATAGCTCAATAACACAAGTCATGCCCCATCATCTTAGGACATCCCCAAAGCTAATTTATAAAGAAGAGCTTAAGATAAACTCTTGAATAGATGACCTACCTGCCACAAAGGGGCATTAAGTTGATGAATCACCACATTCAATTGATGATTTCTTGCAAAGGCTACAATTGCATCATTGCCAGCAAATGTACCAGGCTTTGCCAAACTGGCCACTGCATGGAAATAGGAGAGAAAAATGAAGTCTTTATAATGGAAAAATCCAAACGCAAACATGCTTTGGTATATTTTGAGTTCCAAATAATAAGGAACAAGGGTGTACATCTAAAAAGTCCATTAGCTTTGTCAGTCTAGGAATTTAGCTGTTTGAACAGTACAGACTGCTACTCAGAAGGGCACCAATCATTCATAAAGGATGTGTTTACTTATTCCTTCAATAAATATTTACTAAATGCTTCCTATAAGCCTAAATCTATAAGAGACACTGAAAATGTAATATTAAATGCAGTGATCATAATAGTTGCATTAATGAATACTTATGTGTCAAGCACTGCTCTACCCACTTCTCATAGATTATCACTTTTAATCTTCAAACCAACCCTCTCAAAGAGGTATTATTCTGCACACCATCATATACACCAAGAAACTGA
The DNA here is from genome assembly GCA_028627145.1 of Eidolon dupreanum. Taxonomy (NCBI): domain Eukaryota; kingdom Metazoa; phylum Chordata; class Mammalia; order Chiroptera; family Pteropodidae; genus Eidolon; species Eidolon dupreanum. Next base: position 8,643,826 of record CM053502.1, on the reverse strand, counting down.
GGCAGAGTAGTTTAGCAGTGCCCAAGGTCACAGCAGAGCTGAGATTACATCTCGGGAAGCCTGACTCCAAGTCATCCACTCCATTACAGAGCCTCTCAGTTTGCCTCAAACTGTTTTCAGCCAATGGGAGGACAAACAAAATAGGCACTATGGATGTATAAGTGCTACAGGAAAGGTAGGTACAGTAAAGAATTTGGCCTTGCCCTAAGAAACGTCTAACCTTTGTCACTGGCTCCTGGGAGAGAACCTCTAAACCCTTCAAATTTCTCAAGTGATAGGGCTGTCTTTATTAATCACAGTGGGTTTCTCAGCCACACCTGACAGTTTATGCTAATGAGGTACTCAAGGTGGACCTCTGGCCATGTGATTATTGGCCAGACCCGGGGAACTGGGGAGCTAGAGACTGAGTTCAACCATTGAGGCAATCAATTAATAATGCCTATATAATGAAACCCTAACAGAAACTCTGGACACCAAAGTTCAGGTGAGCTTCATGACTGACAACATTCTGCTACAAGTAGATGCCAGAAGGATAATGCATCTTGAAGAAACCAGAGCTTCATGTTTGGAACTTCTCAGACTCTGCCCTTTGGCTAACTTTGATCTGTATCCTTGTCGTGCATTAAACTATAACTGTGAGTATAAAAGCCTTCGGTGAGTTCTTTGAGTCCTTGCAGCAAATTATTAAACTTGAGGGTGATTTCAGGAAACCCTAAACTTGTAGCTGTCAGAAATGAGGGAAGTTTTGTGGACGATTGTGCCTCAAAACCTTGCAACCGGAAGCATAAGCCAGTCTGGTAGTGGGGAGGGAGAGATAAGGTGTAGCAGATAACAAAGATGATTCCCAAACGAAAAGGAGATACAAGAGGAATTATGTTCCAAGCAGAGGGGAGAGAAAGTGTGAAGGAGGGAAAAAGGGAGGGACGGAAGAGGGGATGGAGGGGCTGGATAGATGGATAGGTGGGTAGGTAGGTAGGTAGACAGATGGAGGTAGATAAATGAGTCTGTGGACTATACCGTATGGCAGGAACTCAGAATGCTGAGGTGACAGGGTGGGAGATAAGAGTAGAGAACAAGAAAATCACAGGTCAGGAAGGCCTAAAGAGTTTGGACTATATCTGAGGTCAACGGGGCTGCCAAGGGGTTGTAGATAGGGGAAAGATGTACTGGATGCGCATTTAGATCACTACTCTGGCTGCAATGTGTAAAACAAACTGAATGGGTCAAGAGGCAATGAGACCAGTCGAAAGAATATTGAAGATCTCTAGGCGAATGGCCACAGAGGCCTGATTTTATGAGGGAAAAATACTGAGGTGGACGTGACATGACTTAAGGAATGACCAGGTATGAGGAGGGAGGGAGAAAAGACATTAAAAACATTCAGGATTGTAATCTGGACATTTGTACAGTTGCAGAAGAGATGCTGCTGATTCTCCAAAGCCACGTTTCTAAAGGAAAAGAATCATCCTAACAGACGCAGGGGTAACCAGGTCCTGAAAAGTTAAATGAGCCATTCATTTATTCATTCAACAAATATCTTATGAGTGCCTACCATGTGCCAGGCGCTGCCATGTTGGGGAAGAGACACAGTCCCTGTCCTCAAGAATCTCGCAGCGTAACAGGGTAGACAGACACTGAAAACTCTTAGCTGTGATATAAGTGATAATGTAAGAAGTCTAGTCTTCAAATGACACACAAATGGAATATGCAGACTTCTAGATTTCTTTTAATTTCTGCCATGGCAGTCAGAGCCACTTCTCACTTCTCTGAAGCTTAAATTCTTTATGTAGCACCAACCAATAATCAGGCATTCAGTGACATTTCAAGAAAACACTTTCCTATTGTACATCTAAAGTGACTATCACACTGGAGACAAGCTCCTTGTCCTGCCATACTCCCAAATCTAACACACGACCTTCACTAAAGATATTCAAAGTGGAATTTCAATTCATGAACCAAAAACTCACTTCATCCAAAATAACTGGATCAATGACACAATTCACTTTACATCTAAACTATAACACTTGTCCCATATACCCACATTTAATTTGTAATGTATGGCTAGTAAACTGCCTATCTGCTAGACAAAGTGATGCAAGGAGAGAGACATCAGAACTCAATGATCAGTATCAACTACTCGCTGGGAGTTTTGCTGCTGCGTCTCTTTTGCTGCTGGAGCCTAGAATGAGTTCTTTCCCAGTGAGGAATAAGAAAGGCTTTGGGATCGCTGACAGTTTCCCTCCCAGAAGTCTTCCTCCTGCTGCTCTCTCACCTGCTAACAGTACAGCTACCCAGTCATTCCCCAAGCAGAAACATCAGAATACAACCTATTCTCCCCCCACCTCTGCTCCCCACCTCCAATGAGTCCTGTCAATTATACCACCAGCTGTGTACTGGTTTGGACCCCACTCATCCCCAGGAGCTGCCTTAGCAGAGACCCTCTTAATTCTTTCATCTGGCCAATGTGTGGAGACCCCTCTAACTCATCTCCCTCCTCGGTGTCTCTCCCCATTCTTTCGTGACACGGTTTCCAGAGGCAGCACTCTGAAACACAGGAAACAATCCCTTCCTGAGGAGAGACAGACGGGACTGTGAGCCCTGTGATGAAAACGTTATTGGAAAACAAATATATCAGCAGCACCTAGCATAGTACATCCTCAGTAAATAATTGTAAAATTAAAGTTTAAAAGCTCATATGTGGTTTCTTACTAGATTTGTGCCTACTAAGGAACTAATTAAAATCACTAACTCATTTGCTTCAAAGAAAATAGGTTGTATTTGGGTTTTGGGTGAAAAATTTAAATGACTTCATCAATTCTTTTGATTGTAAAAGTAATACATGATCACTTAAAAATCAGAAAAAACTACAGAAGATAATTTAAAATACTCATAGATCCATTCTCCCCAGAAGGCTAACACTTAAGAACTTATTTTAATTGTATTATTTAATCTTCACCCCCCAAAAAAACAAAACCTATAAAATAAATGGTATTATTGTATTATCTCTCCCTTACAGAAGTTTAAAGAGAGTAAGTGGTTTCTGAAAAATAAATGGAGCCAAAAATAAATATAAAATGTATCATAAAATGTATCTTTCCAGAATTTTCCTAGGGTGTTTCAGTGTGTATATACCTTTTAAAAAAAAGATCAATCTATACATACTATATTATAGCCTGGTCCCCACCCTCAACTGAATAAGTCATGAATAGCTTTTCAAGTCAATTAACATCACTGCTTCTATTAAGAGCATACACATCTAAACCTATTGATTTCCAACCTCCTGGCATGCCGCCTATGGCAGAGCAGTCACATAAATGTTGGTTGGATAAATGCCATAATTTATGTACACAAACCCCTGGCCAGGAAGGTAGGGGATGCCTATGGAGTTGATCACCCAGTGTATTACTCCCAGAGGATCCACTGTCCCACAGTGAACCTACCATGTTTCTCAAAGGGAATGTCATCTTCTACAAAGGGTTCAAAATCTTCCCGCTGCTTGATCATGTAGTCCACTGTCTCTTGTCGGTGCTTGAGATGATTTCGTGAGTGTCCCTCCAATTGGTCGCCAAGAGCTCTGAACAGGCAATTGCTACCAAAACAAAAATGCTGGTCAAAACCTTTTAAAAATGAACTTAGGTCATCTAAAACAATGATGCTCCATGCTAGGCCATCCATAAAAATCTTCTACACAGAGAGAAGATGAAGCCTCAACTCTGACAGTCCACGATTCCTCCCAGATACCGATTCTTCCCAGATACCGAGGGGAGGGCAGTAGGGGAGATGTCCAACCATGTTACCTTCACATCGGACAACAAACAAGGATTCTATTCCCCATTTTCCATTTTCAAGCCGGCTGACTCAGGAAAGTCACTAAACTTCCCTGGAGCTGGTGATACACAAACCGCCTGAACACAGGGTCCAGATGTCACAGGCCACGCCTCGCCTAAGGGCTCTGATTCCTGGATGCTCTTCCAAAGGTAAATTACATCTCCTCCCTTTTTTCCTCAAATTTCACTACAGCTGACCAGCTAACGATTCATTCACCTAAAAAAGAGTGCCCAAAATACAATAATTTGTCAAGCTCCCAATACAAACAGCTGAACTCAGCACCTTATTTTAGTGCTAAGAACCCAGTGGAGAAGCGAAGGCCATTAAAGTGTTTGGACAACACGTGGCTGCCGTTGACAGCTCCCCTCTTCCCCGGCTCCTGCCTCTCACCCAGAGAACCACAATGCTGCTGTTGCTCCCGCCAAATGAAAACTTCAAACGCTATTTTTATTTTGTTTTGTTTCTAAAATGCAAATGCTGGTAATAAACTTCATGAGTTATCTTTATTTTCAAACCCCTCGAAGGCTTCTAAAATTCCAAACTGTATCACAGAGCCCAGATACACAGAGCCTGGAACAAAACAAACACAATCTGGTATCCTTAAAACTAAGAAAATTAGCCACTCTCAAGCAAACAGTTGCCCGGTTTCACACCCAACTGTTTACTCTTCCAAATGAAAACCTATGGTCCTCTAATTCCAAAATATAAACTCATCATTCCAGAAAGACTTCAGACCTAAAAGCGTAGGAGAAAGAGGTTTTTTGTTTTTTAACTCAGACAAATGACTTTTCAGTAGAAAGTTATAGAGAGACAAGAATCTCTTCAAATGTACAAGGATTTATACTTTTTTTTTTTTTTTTTTTGCAGGGGGCGGGAGGAGGAAGAATTTAAAAACAACAGATTCTGTAAACTAGAAATCAAGAAATTTTGCATCAATCTAAGGCAAGATTCTAAAGAGATAATACAATTCTGTAACTAGACTGAAGTGTCTGTCGCTAAAATCTAACAATGGCGGTTTTTTTTGTTTTTTTTTTTTTTTTTACCACAGAGGGGAAATGTAAGCTAATGAATAAAAAAAGCATTCTCAATTTTAAGCTTATCTCTCAAATTTTCTTAAAATTCTAGCATCTGCCACCACTCGTCTATTCTTTAATCTAGTTTAAGAGGTGTGAATTAGCCCAATAATGTTTTTAGTTTTTTTTGCATTTAATATATCAAAATTCATGGTGTTCTACAGAAGGTAATATGCTTTCTAAGAACTTTTAGTAACATGAGCTCAAATATGTTCCCTGCACACTACACATACACACAGAAAAACACACAAATGTATGCAAAGAAAAAACACTGAGTTCACCACTGAAACATCTCTCGTGATGTGCCAGGGGTTGTTCTAAACACTTTCCATGCATTAACTGTGCTTAGTCCTTGCAGCTCTGAGATAGGCCCTATTCCTGTCCCCCTAGAGTAACTTGTCCAGGGTCACAAAACTTGTCAACGGTGGACCCAGGATTCAAACCCAGGCACTAAATGTTAGCTGTAGTTATTCCTAAGTAGTAGTATTAGGCGTAAATGTTAAATTATATATTATTTTAATATACTTTTTTCTATTTAACAAACTTTCCTGAGCTCACTAAAAAGAGTGAAAATGAAAAATCTAGACAAATCACTTCCTTTTCTGAAGGAAATGCATGTTAATGACACAGGAAATGTGAACAAACACTACCAACAATCTGAGTTCCCTCAGGGAGCCCAGCAAAAGCAGTCACAACACTCATGGGAACAAAGCAAAGGTGGCCCAAAGGACCTCTAGGAGATCCTGCTGTTCCCAAGTCCACACCCTCACCCATCACACTCAGCAGGGCTCCTCCAACGCACACTGTTTGCCATTTGGGGACAATTCTTTGCTGTGGCGGCCATCCTGTGCACTGCAGGATGTTTAGGAGCATCCTTGGCCTCTAGCTACTGGATGCCAGTAGCACCACCACCATCTCCTCCCTTCCCCCTAGCTGTGACAACCAAAAATGTCTCCAGACATTGCCAAATGTCCCCTAGGGGCAAAAATCCTCCTCACTCGAGAACCACTGTGCCACAGGGAGAGATATAAAGGTCTTGCTTTTGAGTTCACAAAAACAACCAATTACACAAGTATGTCATGGTTTGGGGGCGTAATTTAGTACGAGCCCATATTGTAATATAGAAATCAAAAAATTAATGGGCTCCTAGGCTGCGGTACCAGTAGGCAATGTACAAAAACGGGGGGGGAGGGGAGGGGAGGGGAGGGGAGGGGGACAGGGGACAGGTTTTATTCTACTCTTTGAAGTCAGACCACAGATAGAGTACTGGGTACCATTTTGGTTACTACATTTTAAGAGATCTCATTTCAGATGAGATGATGTGGTTTTAAAATGCATAAGAGGAAGAATATAAACAACTAGTGACATTTAGCCTAAAGAAGGCTCAGGGGGACAAGATAGCTGCCTCCAACTATTTGTCATGGTGAAAGGCACGTTATACTTGTACAGTAATACGAAATTAAAACACAGGAGCTACAGAAACATAGGTTTTGGCAAATAAAAGGAAAATTTATGTTAGCTGGACACAGACTGTATAGACTTGGGATTCTGTAAATTTCTACCTACTGGCAACCCTTAGGAACTGCCCGCATCTGTGCTGCACAATACGGTAGCCACGTGTGACTACTGAGCACCTGAAATGTGGTTAATCAGAATTGAGATGTGCTGTAAGTATAAAATATTGGATTTTGAAGAGTGTTTTTAAAACGTAAAATTTCTCATTAAAATTTTTATATGTTGAAATATTTTAGATGTACTGGCTTAAAATATATATCAAAATAAGTTTCACTTGTTTTTGTTTTTTTAATGTGGTTACCAGAAAATTTTTAAATTACATACATGGCTGTCATTTTATTTCTATGGGACAGTGCTGGTCTAGACCACTGATTCTCAAAGAGTGGTCCCTGCATCACATGAGAACTTGTTGAAAATGAAAATTCTGGAGCCACTAACGCCTACTAATCAAACATTTTGGGGTTGGGGCCCAGAAATCTAGTCATATCAAATGTTTTAACTAGCCCTCCAGGTGATTACGTTACATGCTAATGTTTGAGAAACACTAGTCTAGAATCGAGACTCTAATAAATCAGTGGTTCTCAATTACAGCTGCACATAAGAATTACCTATGCAACTTATAAAAAATTATCAGTAACCTGGCCCCACTGCCTCAGATTCTGGTGTAGCTGATCTAGGGAAGAACCCGGGCATTGTACTTTTTCCAGAGTCCCCAGGTGATTCTATTGTGCCACCAAGGGTGAAAACCACTGTCAGAAACAAAAGATGGGGCTGCTGTATTGCTGAGGCAGGTAACTAACAGGCAAGATTATGTGGGCATACCTGTCCATCAGTAAAATCCTATCATTATAAAAATAAAAAATAAAACAACTTGTTTGGGACAGAGATAAATGGCTAAAATTAGTGATTCTTTAATGTTTTAATTTTAGACCACTACTAATTAGTAATGTTAATTCAGGGCTACATTTAGTAAGCTACAACTGGATATAGTTCAGAGAGATGCTAATATTGTACTGCCTAATCCAATTAAAGATTCTTTTCATGCTATAGCCAATGATGTTTTCAGGACAACATCAAGGTTAAAACATTTCTTTCTTGTTTTGAAACTGAATCCAATTTATGTGGGTCCACCCTCCAGACAACACAACAAATATGAAGGTGGCCTGTGATGTATTACTAAACTCCATAAATAGCTTCCTGATTAACCTACGCTAAAATGACTCCAATCATGAAAAGGCTACGTTACAGGATACCAGCTAATTTGTCCCAAACACCTGGAGGATCAAGTTCCATACCGCCAACCACGAATACGCCTATACAGCAAGATGCTCTCAGGCTACTCAATACTGTAATCAGACCAGAATGGGAAGATGGAAGAGTGGACTGTCAACTATTTTTTATATTACTATAACTTTATTATATTTGAGCAAGAGTACTCAATAAATATTAACAAAAGAATATGTTGACACTTGCCAACCCATCACATACACAGGATCCACAACCCCACTGCACATTGATGAAGCCTATCACCATAACCAAAAGCACCACAATCCTGAAGAGGGCTGAACCACAGGCCATCTCATGGTACCCATGGGAAGAACTTGTTAGCTTCATGGAGTCCACACAAGAGGAACTATCATTACCACTTTATCTAACATTGTCCAAAGTAAAAAGACCTTGGAAGTGAGATGCAAGCATTTCAGTCAAGCTGGCCTCTGGCCTCCGAAGCCTCATTGTCCCGGACTTCTACTTTGTACCCTACACTCCTGTCATCATACTCACAGATCTCTTAAAAATAATATGCTCCTCAGCCTGGAGCGTTCTCTTGGCATACTCCTATTGCTCCTTCATGATCAAGTCTGAGTGTGACCTCTGAGAGGCAGCTTGCTTGCACACTGTAGGTTTTGAGAATTTGCTGAATGAATGAGAAAGCCTCCTTGATCACTTCAGGGAGAGTTAGCCACTTCCTTCTCAATAGTGCCACTATAATCAGTCACTGTTAAGAACCTATCATACTGTATTTTAATTATTTATATAATCCATTCTCAAAGTGTGACCCAGTTTGGGGGAAGGAGTACCTCTGGGACCCTTTCAGGGTATCCATGAGTTCAAAACTAAGAGGTTATTTACCTTTTCCACTCTCATTCTCTCCCAAGTGTACAGTAGAGTTTTCCAGAGGCTGATATATGAGGTTATCACTCTGATGGGTAATGGAATGTGTCTGTCCATTCCTGTTTTAAATTTCTTTTACTTTCTAATATATTAAATATTATGAGCTATAACCCACATAAACCAAAGCTCTTTGGAGTCTTCAGTAATTTTTAAGTGTATAAATGGGTCCTAAGACCATAATGTTTGAGACCCACTGTTATATGTCTCTCTTACTTAGCTATGAACTCAAGTATCTTAGTCATCAATGTATTCCCAGTTTCTTGCTCAACCAATGTTTACTGAATTAACTAAAGAAGTATGTTCTCCTTGGGGAGTCGGGGGACAGGCAGCACTCCCAAAGTTTCCCATAGCATTAGGAAAGCTCCCTTAAGACGTTAAAATTCCCTGTGGTGTGATTCCTGCTCATGAGCAACCTCTGTTGAGTATTTCAGTTTCCTGGGAACCTCCTAACATTGAGAATATACCATGCACAGTATAACAAACACAAGCAATCCAATCATTTCCAAGGAATAATCCCACCCCAATCCCACTGTATTCAACTGGTACTTTAGTTCATATAGCAGGGTCTTGTGCTTGTGAGTTAATAGTTATTAAACTTTACATTTGACAAAATCAAAATACTAGGTGAAAACAAGACTCATCTAAGAAAATGACCCTTTGAGCGGACTTGCTGAGGGTTTGGTTGGCCTTCCTTTATGATATTTCTATTATTCATTCATTCATTCAACAAAAATGCACTGAATGCCTTTATGTACTAAGTATTATGCTATTCAGTGGTGAAGTAAAATATAATCAAACTCTAAATCCAATTTGCCTAAAGCACTGAGCATATGTAGGAAAGTTGGGAAAGGTAAACCAGGGCTAGTTCATAACAGTCTTGATTACTGTTCTCCTTCCCTCTCCCCTACCCTTTTCCCTCTTCCCATCCATGCTTCTATTTCCACATCCCCTTTCCTGAAGCTATTTTCCCTTCCTTCCTCCCATTCTCTCCCTCCAACCCATTTATTTATCCCACGTTCCCTAAAAAGCTGAACCGAGATTCCAGTCCAAACCTTAAGGAAGCTTGGGTAAGCACCTTTGCTTACAAAGGAGAAACTGAGGCCCACATAAGAATTAGAGAAGTTGCCTTAAGCTAACAACAGGCCCTCACAGACCGAACTGCCAGGGGCGGGGGCAATACTCAAAAGTGAAGACTCAAAGGAGGCGAAGGGTTATACTGGGGGAGGTTTATGTCTCTATTGGTCTGACCGTCTTTACGACTGACTGCTCTACGCACTGTCCCGCTCTTCGAATGGCTGGCTCCATCCCATCCTTGCAGGTCTCAGCTTTAATGTCACCTTTCCAAGAGGCCTTCCTGGACACCGATCTAAAGGAGACCTGCTCCAGTATTCCCTCTCAGGACCACTTGACACTTTCCTCGCGGATCTTTGTAACGATTAGGGCAATTTGAGATTACTCGAGCGTCTCGAGGGGAGGGGCCTCGCCACCTTGCCTGCCGCTGGACCCTCTATCACTACGGAGCCGCTGGCGCTCTGGGCCGCCTGAATGAATGGGTGGACGAGAGCGGGCGACGGTCGCCAAGTCCAGCTCGCCCCCCGGCGCCGCCTCTCGCGCTCCCGGGCCCGCCTCACCCGTCCCCCGGCACCTCCCGCAGCTTCAGCCCCAGGGCCTGCAGCTGGTTGGCGAAGCTCACAAACTCCTCTTCGCAGCCGCCGCCGCCAGGCTCCGGCCGGTTCCGCCGCTCCTTGGCCAGGGCCCGGCGCGCCGCCCGCTCGTCCCGCTTGCGCTCGGCCTCGGCTTTCCGGCTGCCGCTGCCAGGCCGGCTCTTCACCGCCTGCTTTCGGGACATAGCCTTGGCCCCGCGGCCCGCAGCGGCAGAAGGAAAAGCCGCAGGATCGCAGACTCTGGTGCAGAGAAGGAGAAACGGAACAGGGACGAAGCCCAGCGACGGCGACGCCGCCACCGCGCCGGCACCAACGCTGGGTACCCAGATCACGTAACGAAGCCCCGCCCCCTCCGCACAGCTTGATGGTCAGGCGCCATAGAGAGATCGCTGGGAGGGCTAGAGTGGCACCCGTCTTCGTTTGCTCCACTCTTCCCCCTAGCGGTGGGTGGTAGGTACTCTAGGTGAGGAGCCTATGGGATCAGAGAATAAAGCAGGGAAAGGGCAAGAAGAGAAACGGAGATGACGGGAGAATGGGAGACGAGAGCAGCGGCAAAAGTGAGGAAAGAAAGGAATCTAAAAACATTAACTGTAGTTGTGAGCCTACAGTTGGGATAGAGGCTTTCGCATGACTTGTTCTTGTTTAATTATCCCAAATCACAATCACTGAATCTGAGAGGTTAAGAAATTTCAAGATCACACAGCTCAAAGCAGAGCTTTGCCCTGGTTCCAAAGCCCATACACTTCATTTATTTAACTCTGCCCTTCTCTGCCTCTCTACCTTCCTTATAACTCAAAGGAGAGGTAGCTCTTGTCCAAAACCGCTGGCTCCTCTGGTAATCCTGATTCCACCCACGGTGACCAACCTGGGTTAGCCTGGACTCGGGGTCTTCCGGGGAAACAGGAGTTTCCGTTATAAAACCGGTACAGTTCCGGGCAAACCGGGATAGTTGGTCACTCTATTCCACCCCCACCTACTCCAGAAGCTAACTCCATCAGTAGTCCCCTCTCTCCCGCGGTAATCTCCTCATCTCCCTCATCTCTGCTCCTCTTTCTTAATTCTCTCTCTTCCCATGGTGATGCCACTATCTCCTCTCGTTGCTGCTCTAAGCAATCCCTGTCACCATCTCTGCAAATGTTGCTGAGGTCTGCCCTATTTTCTCACTCCACTTACAAGTTCCTCTTTAGCAATAGCCTCCACTTCCTCAGTTTCAATTAGCATCTGGATTTGCCTTCGATATGTAAATAACTCTCATTTCAGGTCCTGTGCTAGGTGCCAGGTGTAACTCTGAACCAGAGACATCACGATAGCTCTCAGGAAGCCCAGGTTCCAGTAGGACTTATCGTCAAGGACACAGCAATTACAATAATACTGCATGACAAATGCTTTCGAACAGGATGTACAGGGTGCTATAAGGAAAAGTAGAGTGAAAAATGAAAAAAAAAAAAGGCTTCCCAGAGAGCTAAGTTCTAAGTAGAAGCTTAAAGGATGAGTAGGACTTGGCCAGACTAAGAAAGTTCAGAGCAAAGGGGATTGTGTATCCAACACTAGAGCTCAGTTTTGAGGAACTGAAAGAAGTGCAATCTGACAGGAGTACAGGGCTTGAGCCGAAGTAGAAAGAAGGCTCAATTTGCCCCATTTTATAGGTCAAAGAAGGGGTGTAGCTCAAGTTCTTAGAGCCACGGGGAGCCATTGAAGGGTTTTAATAACAGAATTGACATGATCAGATTTATATTTAGAAATGTCTTTGGTTATAGAGGGGAGAATGGATGAAAAGGGGGATGCCAAATAGGAGGCACCTGTAGATGTCCAAATACAGGTGATGGTGATGTGATGGTGATGACCCAGGCTGGATTGGAAGGGAAGAGAAGTAGACGGGAAAGATAGATTTACATGCTAATAAAAGTTCATGAACCAAAATTGGACTGAATTGTTGTGGAATGTTTCATACACTACACTGAAGTTCCTGAAATTCTTTATCTACAGCTCCTTCTTTGCTTCTGATGAAGAACAAGCATGAATTGTGCTCAGCCCCGCCTTTTCTTGCCCAGACATTCCAAGGCCTGCAATAACCCCTCTGCTTGTATTTAGTTAAGTTGGGAAGCAGCACCAGGAGTGGAAACCCCTGGACAGGATGGCAGAGACCCAGGTTCTGGTCCAGGTCTATTACTGACTCCATGATCTTGGGTTAGTTGCTTAACCTCCCTAGTTTCCTTTTCCTCACCTAAAATGGGAATAACAACAGTGTAAAACAAACATAATAGTAAAGAAAATAATGACAAACTTGTATGGTGTTTACTACATGTTTGGCGCTATTCTAATTGCTTTACAAACACTATCTCATTTAGTCATTGCAACAACCCAATGAAATGAGTACTATTTTTAATCTCTACTTTACAGATGAGAAAACTGAGCCACAAAGAGGTTAAGTGATTTTCCCAAAGTCACGTAGCTGGTTAAGTAGCAGAGCCTGGACTTGAAACCAGGCTATCCGGCTCCCGAGTGTATGCTCTTGACCACTATGTTATACCACACATGGAAATTTTTGTAAACTGCAAAAACATCTACATAACACATGAATTTGTGTCATTATTAACTCTCTTATGTTTCTCATATTTGTCACTGGTACAGTCTACCATCTCTGTTGTCCCATATCACTATTATCTGAATTTCTGTTTAGCTTCCTCTGCATTGAAGCAGATCGCAAAGACTTAGAGCCCGGCAGGCCTGGGTTCCCCTCTTGGTCTCACATTAGGTGAGTTATTTAACTTCTGAACCTCAGTTTTATATTCTGCAAAGTAACTACAATAACATAAGAATGAGCGGGAGAGTCATAAAGATTAAATTAAAATGCAAAGCCCACACCCCCAGTGAATACCAGCTTAATGAAGTTGTTTGCACCATTCCTCTGACTGTGGAAAGTCCGTGTGCTCAGGGGCAAACACTGACACTACAAACTTCAGAAACCAGGGAAGAAGAGTTTGTCACCACAAAGCGTGGTAATGCAGAACATGTGAAAATATTGACAGAAATGCAAACACTTGCCCTTCGCGTAAGCATCTTTTCTTACATAAGCCCTTGACCTGTCAGCCCATGCCTAGAATTTTGAATGAGCTATTTTCTCTTCTCTCATCAGAAGCATGTGTTAGATAATGTCTCCCTCTGAGTGCAAATCAATACTGCTTATAAATCATATCTAAAGGCCAAAAGAAAGGAGTACTTGTGAATTAAATGGATGCTCCACTGGCTTCACCAGAGTTCATTAAAACACTCATTAAACCTCAGTGGGTGGCATTTACTACAAAGTAGTAAAAAAATTGTGACTAGAAGAATTTTAGTGAAGAAATAGAGCTTCAGGACTTGCAAGAACTCTCACACAGTCTTGTTAGGAGGTAAACTAGCCACTTTGAAGGGCAATTTGAACAGACCCTGGCAACATTCTAAAAGCCCGATGACCCAGAAATAACACGTCTCATCATCTATCCCAAAACAAATCTCGTACACATGTACTAGGACGTGTGTCCAAGGATGTTTAAGGCATAACGATATATAAAAGTAAATAATTAGAAATAATATAAATATGGAAAAATGACTTCTTAAATTATGAAACAGCCTTTCAATAAATACTCTGCAGCAGTTTAAAATGATGAGGTAGAGTCAAAATGAACTCACGTGACTAGCTCCCCTAGCCGTGTGGTCGAATGGAAAAGCAGGTAGCAGAATATGTAAAGCAGACCAACAACAACATAAAACAAAACAGAGGAAGTATGTATTTTCTATAGGTATATATGTATACTTAAATATGTAGAAAATGGTCTGGAAAGATAAATACCAAATTGATAAGAGTGAGGAAGGAGGAAAGTGTAAACGTGACCTTATCTTTCTATGTATTTTTAATGAGGACAAGGTAATTGTGTATTATGTATATAATTAATAAAATTATCTTACTGGACTAACAAAATTTATTCTTTCCTTTAAATCGAAGCCCTATAGAGTTCTTGGGGTGAGCTGCTTTATCAGCTAACATGAATTTGTAATAAGCATATTGCTTTTCCTGAGAAGTGGGTATTTCCACCTTGGCTTTTATAGCCCACAATTACACCCAGCAGCCAAAGGACTTCCTTCTTGCATCAGAACCATTTCAGCCACAGAAGCTCTTTTCAAACCAAGGGAAGAGATAGTCGTGGGCTCTCCCTTCACCGTTTATATTCCTCTGGCAGTAGAAGCTTTATTAAGCTCCTATCATACTCAACATCTTTCTGCAAGCCAACTCACTCTTAAGAAAGCCTGTTACTACCTTCTCCCCATGTTACACTCTCTCTGTAACAATCTTAACCCTACCACTGTCCTTCCTCTGCCTTCTCATGAGACACCTCATGGCCATTAGACTGACCAGCTACTGACACACCTAAAGCTGACTTAGGGAAAAATATTATGAATGCTGAACTCTTATGGTGCACTAATGGTTCCCATTTAAGATGAAGGGAAATATTGCCCTGGGTGTGCAATTACAACTTCTTTAGAGGTAGTTAAAGCAGCTTTACTGACGACAGCTACTTCGGCTCAACAGGCTGAACTCTGGCCTTGACTAAAGCTCATATTTTGCAAAAGGTAAAACTGCAAACATTTACACAGACAGTTGTTATGTCCGGGGTCATACATGTTTTTAATATACTCTGGAAACAGAGAGGATTTCTAACTTCTGGAGCATCTTGAATTAAGAATGGATTCTTTGTTAATGAATTACTGGACTCAATCCAACTTCCATCTGCCTTGGCCATTATCAAAGTGCCTGGATGTCCAAAATTAGAAGAAGCTAAAGGCAACAATTTGGCTGATGAAGAGCAACTACTGTTGCCTTAAAATCTGTCAAAACTGAGGCTTTTGTAGGCAATATTAACTACCTCCCAAAGGAAAACTTAAAACTCATTATTAAGGATGCTCAGTCTAGGGCACCCTATAAGGAAAAACTTTGTTGGGCTGACAATTGCAGTTGCAGTTTCAAACCACTGATCAAATTATGGTACAGCCCAAACAAGGAACCCATCCTATCAGAGTCCATGAAAAGACCCCTGACAGAAATGACTCATCAAATGACCCACTGAGCAGCTGATAAACATAAGATTCATGAAACGGTACTGGTGGAACATATCTCTAGGGCCACCAAAGAGGTACAATTGACTTGTATCATATGTCCTAGGTACAATCCAGGGAAGACCACTCATACAGTTCCTGAACATTCTAACTTGCCTAAAGGACTTTTGGCAAATGGATTTTATCCAGTTGCCTCCTTCCCCAGGTTGTAAATTTGATCTCCTTATGGTTTGCATGTTTTCTCATTGAGTTGAAGCATTCTTTTGCAGACAAACCAGTTCTTCAGCAGTTGTGAAAATAGCACTAGAAAAGATTATAGGCACCTGGGGCATACCCTCAGAACTACACAGTGACTGAGGAACACATTTTACTGGCCGTGTTATGAAATAAGTCTGTGAAGTCTGCTTATTCTACATTTTCATTGCGCTTATCACCCTCAGTCCTCTAGACCGGTAGAAATAACAAATGACATTATTAAAACTCAACAGGAAAAACTTGTGGAGACTTTAAAATTAAACCACTTCCTCTGGTCCTTTCGAACCTGACGGCTGCTCTGTCTGGGAAACACGCACTGTCACCATTTGAAATAGTTACCAGCTGACCCATGTGTTTGGACATCCCTGTTTTCTGATATTCAACTAATTAAAGGAGACATGCTTCAGTGTTGCAAAGGAATCATCAGAGCCATAGATAAAAACCATATCCTGGTAGAACAATCTTTCCACAGTGTGCTCCAGGAGATGAAGGCAACGAACATCACAATCTATAACCAGGTGATTTTGGCTACTGGAAACGACATCTTCAAAAAGGTTCTTTTTTGATGGAGAAGACTATATATAAACTTTAAGGTGTTGATTCTTGGATTTATGTTCTCATTTAAAGAAGGCTCCAATGCTCAACTCACTCTCTGAGCCAACTGTAGAATTAAAATTAACCAGGAAATCAAGCAGATGACATCTGATGTTAACAGCTTTCCCAAGATTCGGGACCAGGCCTGGTACACACATGCACCCTACTCTAACCTTATTACTCATCTTCTTCATGATAGATCTATCTGCTCTATCGCACCAGTAAATTTAATGAGCCTCTTAGATACCTAATAATTCAACGTTCTTGGCAATTTCCTAATTACCAAGATTGACATGCCTAATATCCATGTTAATTGCTATTCTTATGCTCATTGCCTTGCTAAGGAGAGTTTACTTAATATGAAGTATCCCTAGTGACTTCCTTTATTATGTCCAAAATTGTGACTAGGCAGTGCTTTGTTAAAACCCGTTTAATCCTAGCTGGAGTCTTTACCTCCTCTGAGGGCACTTCTTTTGGCAAGTAGAAAAATAATATTCTAGTGAACCATTCTTAAACTACAGCAACTAGGAAAAGTCTCTCCAAATGCTAGGTGTGTCTCCAAAGACAATGATCATCCAGATCTAAAGACCCCATAGATACATCATCACCAATTTCACCCTAGTCCCCAATGCTACAGTAGAGTTTAAGTATCTAGCCCTTAAAACTGTTTACAGAGTGAGATGATTTGGTTGGGTCTCTTGATCTTGTTTTGGTCGGTGCACCCACAAAACCTTTCTCAAAAGCTTTATTCCCCTAACATTTCAACTGCCTAGACCCTTCCACTCTGTCTTTTGCCCCCAGCATTAGATGAATGGCTGACCCAAAATTGTAAGAGATGTAATCTCAACTACCTAAGTCAAGCTTTTTGTCATACCAGGTCCAGATGGTCATCAGCTAGCCCCTTCGTGAACTGTAATGATCATATTGATCCTTGACTGGAATGTATTCCTAACTCCGTACCTTAACATTCTCTTAGCCACCTACTACGTGCCCCTTCCAGTTAGACTTTTGCGTGTGATTGCAAAGGGGGACCATGGTTTTATGAATACTTCGACAGTGGGCGTATGGCAAGACAATGTCTTTTAGGCTACTATAGCATTGCATTTCAAGTTTTTGTTAAAGAAAAAACTCAACCATGGTCTCATAGGTCTAAACAAGGCTTGACAATCCTCTTTTCACACCCTGTCTACTCTCCGTTGATTAACATTTCCACAGGATTTATTCCTTGGATCAGTGCAATCCTTAATGACCTATTGCCAAAGAATTTATCCCTAACCATAGCTGTATTAGCAAACTTCACTGGTCAAGAATTGGCTCAATGACAGTGATTCTTGGATTCCCTAGCAAGGGTTATATTAGATAATCTAATAGCGCTCAATTGTCTCCTTGAAGAACAAGACGATGTTTGGGCCACAGCTAACACCTCTTGCTGTACCTGTATCAATACTTCTGATGACGTTGAATTAGAACTTAAGAAAATTAGAAGAACAGCATGAAATATCTCCAGTCCAATGTCTTTTCATGGTACCCTCTGGTTTCCCGTCATTGCTTCTAGTTGCCTTCCTTCATGCATGGACCTGTGGTTAAGATCAGGACTTCAAATATTATTAATGATTGTTATTGGAATTTCGCTATATACATTTATGTTTAAACTTCTTATGCTACTTGGATCTGCTTGAGAGTGTCCTCACTTAGATCTGCTCCAGAACCTCTACAACCACCAAAATCATGGTCACTCAGTGGGTTGAAATAACCAACAGGGCATATTTACCTGAACCTCCAGGTGGCTTAATAAAGTTCCCCGACAAGGATATTGCCTAAGAGCTATTTCCTGACTGCCTCCTTGTTGCTCAGATGTGGCCTAACTCTAATGACACCAACTCCTTGAAGTAACCATCAGAGATTAAAAATTCCCCCTGATGTGGGACATGACTTTCTGGGACAGGTCCATCCCAGTGTCACAGGACTAAGCAAATCTGTGGTTGATCAGCAATGCTTTCAGGGAAAGATTTTGCCTAAAAGAGGGAAATACAAAAGGTGAAATAAAATGAAGTCACTTGAGTCAAAGGTTTTTAAATAAATCCAGGAGACCATTAAGGAGATGGACCTTATGCACATCCTTGCCAGGTGAGACTGTGAACTTCTGAACTGGGCCAAACCACAAACATTCTAAGGACTCTGCAATGAACACCTGCAACTTGCTACAGTAATGGACTTTTGCTTATTGATAGCCTTAGAAGCTACTCATGTTTAGCCAAGACTAGCTTTCTGCTGCCAGCACCAATTGAAACTCTTCATAAACAACTTATGCGAACATTCCTTTTTATTCTTTTCCTTTAAAAAACCCCTGACTTTTGCTGCCTAGTGGGACACTACTTGGGTAGCTACCCAAATCTGTGTACCCTAAATTGCAATTCCTTGATCCCAAATAAACAAGTCTGCTTGGTTATTGCTTCCTTATAATTTTAAGTTGACATAGTCTTTAAGCCCTTGGCATCTTGCTCTCTTGCTTCTCTCACCATATTACCCTCAGATCAATCTTGTTTGATTGTCAGTTTGCCCTTCCTGTGAGGACAGAACTTTCTAAGCAAAATTAAATATCAGCTCAGCTGTATCCAAACTGTCACAGAGTATATAGTACTAGAATTTAAATTAATGATATGTTACTCTATTTGATGGGCATAGAGGACATATGTAAACATCAAATACTCAAGACAAAGAGTACCTCACCCCACCATTCAGACCCACTCTTCAAGTTCACTTGGGCAAAGTGGGTGCTCTGTGCAGATTATTGACTGGCAGAGTCTCTGAGAAAGACAAGTTCAGTCTTTAATTTCATCATTTTAATGTAAAAATGCAACATGATTTGATCATCTTCCATGACAGTCCCCTTGTAGGCTATAGGGAAGAATATTATTCAACAAAAATCCTCTCTCTCTCTCTCTCTCTGTCATTCTGTGTTTCTGTGTCTGTTGTTGTATGTTTGCATGTGCACACACATGCGTGGAGCTTTGTTGCCTTTTGTCTTTTTTTCTATTTGTGACTCCTTCTCTTGGTGGTAGCTGGTCCTACTGTGTGCCTCTGTCTGTCCCCCTTTCCCTTTCCAATCTCGTCCTCTTTCTCTGGATTTCCATCACCCCCTTTTGTCTTGCTCACTTACCATACTATAAACCAAAAATAAAAGAGTTTCAGAGTGGTCAGATTGAATTGAGTCCAAATCCCATTTCTGCTTCTTACAACTTGTGTGACCAGCAGTATTTTCCATAATCTTTCTAAGCTCCAGTTTCCTCATCTGGAAAATGAAAGCAACTCTTCTCAGAGTTGTTCTGAGGTATTGATATCATGACCCTAACGAAGTATCTTGATCCAATAAAAGTTTTCTTCCTAATGTCTCTTTTTCTACCTTATCATCTATCATCGCCCATTCTCTCCAAGTTCCCTTAAATGGCTACAAAACTGAAACATATTACATATAATAATGACATATATATAAAATGAATAGTTTCATATCCTCTATTGTTACTTTTTCTGGCAACTAAATAGAATGGTTTAAACTGCTCTCAAGGGAAATAAAGACATCAGCCTTTGTTTTCATGCTACTCTCACTTGATTTCTCCATTTCATCAATGGTCCTTGATGGAGGAAAAAGTCATGGGGTACAGGAATGGGAGCTCCTTTCCTTGAACTAGATACTCATACTCATTCAATCACTGCTAGTCCTTGAGCTTCAGGATTTATCTTAATGGCTCCATAACAATTTCTTTGTTAGATGTATCTCTGCCAAAATCCTAATGCCCACAGTGTCTATCGTTATAGTCATCTATCCGTGTAAACTACTTGATACTGCACATCGGCACCTGTGCCAGGATCTTAGCCCGTGGCACAGGTTAACCAACCAGGCAGATGAAGGAAAGGGGACCCCTGTGCTGTAAGGCAAACAAGAGAGCAGCAGAAAGACAACTTTCTTCCTCTCAAACAATATACATGGATACTTTTCTGGTATAAAAAATATATGTTCACAGTAGAAAAATTTTCCAGGCATTAAAAAAGAAAAGAGCTTCCATAATCCCCACTCTTAGAGATAGTGATTGTTGCCATTTTGATGTATTAGATTGAACCATATGAGATTGCTGATAGTCGACCATTTTTAACCTACAAAAATGACAATTTCATGTGATCTAACCTAATACTTTCTCCTACCTTTTCTCTACCATGAACATTAATGCATTTTTAAATACAAATTTGATATTTTCTAATATTCTCCCACCTTTTCTCTACCATGAACATAAATGCATTTTTAAATGTAAAACTGAGATGGGATTATGTGTGTATATGTGTATTATTTTTAAAGTCTGCTTTTTAAAATAAAATGTTAATGATACAAGTATGTACAGAGAATAATGCAATGTACACTAGCATGCATAAGTTTTCTCGAGAAATAAGATGTCACACATACAACTGAAGCCCCACATACGCCCTTCTCCAACAGTCATCCCCTACCTATCTCCTTGAGGTGACCATCCTCATAAACTTGGTGTTTATTGTATATAGGTTTGCATCACTACCCAATATGCAGGATTGTTTAGCATTTTTATCTTTATGTAAATATTACCAAAGTAGATACATCATTCTGTGGCTTTTATTGCTTACTAAACATTATATTTTTAAACATTTATCTATGTGGATGCATGTAGCTTTTGTTCACTTGTTTTCAATTTTTAATTAAATATTCAGATTTTTTCTATCTGCCTCTGTCCACTAGACTCGGTTCCTCTGTGCTGGGGACTTTGTTTATCTATGGCTTGAGAGGTCCCAAAAATGGGTGTCAAGCAGAACAGACAAATGCAAGAAGTGGAAGTGAGAATGACCATGCTGGAAACCATAGCCCAGGCTCCTTCGTTGGGTACCAGAGGCAGAGAGCACTAATGATGAGAAGGTTCTCAAGTCTGGAAGAAACAGACATCAAAACTGAACACTTCATTATGATGTCACCTCTCTGGTGCCAGACTTAGGGGGCTAAGTCATCCCACCCAGAACTGCAAGGGAGGGGCAAAAGCATGGGGAAAGCTTTCAAAATGTCCTGTGTTCATTCTTGAAAGATGAATAGGTCCCCTTCACCATGGCAACCAAAAGCTCCTTGAACATAGTAAGTGCCATTGTTTTATTGTTGGTTTCTGCTCATTCTTACAACAGCAGTTCTTATGAGTTTGTTTCTGATGGTTGTTTTTTCTGTTGACTCTTGGTGTCTTGTCATGGTGTCTTTTCTTTTAGTGTGCCTAGTTCTCTTTAATTACTTAATGGATATTATATTTTTAAATGTATTTATTAAACTAATTTGAGGCTTAAGATGATGTCGTGTTTCTTCAAAGAGGATTTTTATTAGCATCTATCAAACACCTGAGGGTACTATCTGTCTAGGACAATTTAATCAAACTCAAAAGATCGAGGTTTTCTAGGCCACCCTGATGACTCAAAGACTGGCTACCATCTGTGCTAGAGTGGTTTACTTCCTTTTTTACCCTTTCTCCTAGGGTATAACCCTTTGGATCTTAACTAAAAATGGCAATGGCTTACCAATACACTAACCTTGATGGAATTTAAATTCCAACTTTAGTTCTCCTACTTCTGAAAGGCCGCCAGAAGTACAGCTCAATCCTTTAGCTGTCTATCTGATATCGACAAATGTTCTTGAGCACATGGATTCATTAACAAAATCAATCCTAGGACTAATGGTTCTCCAAGACTGAGCTTCATACTGTGTCCTCCTGTACCTGCCTGAGTCCAGCTAGAACAAAGTCTTTGGTTCCAGGTCTCAGGAAGGGTTGCTTTGATAACAAATTTTCATTTCTGTAAACTGCAGCCATCCTCATCTCTTTTGTCATACGTTATTTTCCAAGGGAAACCAAAACAGTTTACAGGCTAATCATTGCTTCTGCCAGCCTCACAAATTGGGAGACTAAGGTACAGCAGTAAAGGGGGAAATGTTTTATTATTCCCACTTTAAAAAGGCACTTTCCAAGTCAAAGCAGGTGAGTCATCCACAGAGATCAGAATCTAACACTCAGTCTGTTCCACCCTCCCTGAATTCCTTCCTGAAGTGGAGGACTTTACCCCATAGGAAAAGCTACTTCTCTTCTAAGAAATATGCAAAGTAGACTCTACTCTGGGCCACCAGGAAGGGGACGGTGGAAGATGGGTACATGCCAGCTCCACGAGTCTCCCTAAGGATTGAGTGATCCCAGAATTTGAATTTTTAGGACATTAATAACTATCCAACTTATTAATTGATCATTCACTACTGTATTAAAGCACCCTTATGCATTATTTTATTGAATCCTCACACAACCCTCTAATAAAGTTTTCATCATTATTCTCTCTTTCTGTTTAGAAACTGAGGCCCGAGGAGGTTGTAACACTTGTCACGGCCACCTAGTTAGGAAACAGCAGGCCTTTGGTTTGACACTCAAGTCAGTGATCTTCTGTTGCCTTTCCTTCCCTACCTACAGAAGTTTCTTGATACTGAGAGACATAGAGGGAACGAGGGTTTCCCTGGAGCCCAGGCTCACTCAGAGTCAGCTGAGAAAGCCAAACCCCAGAGCAAAAGACACCAGGAAGAGAAGAGGGTATTTCTGAAAACAGAAGGGTGGGTACAGACTGAGGTGCTTGTCAACATGGCAACCTGGACACACCTGGGAACACCTGCTCCACCACCCAGATGGTCATTATAGGGCAAATGTCATGCTCTTTCAGTTGTTATTCTCTTCTCATCTCTTCAGAGTTGTATAAAGGTCAAGTCCCATCAAGGGGGTTCCCAATGATCCCCATCTCTCCATCTTATCTTAGGGTGAAGCTTGAAAACTGCTTTAGCACTGAAGCCCGCCCCTTGGCAAGGCCTCTGCCTGGACAAGAAAAGAGCTGCCTCAATTGCATAAGTTTGAGCATCTTTGGAAACTATCCCTGCTCCCAAATAGATCTCCTCTATTGACATGTCACGCTGGCTGCAATTCCACCAATAGAGCTTTCCTTTTGGTGTAAAAAAGTCTTGAATTTTTGTCAGTCTTAATTGTTTTCTCATATAAAGATGTTTTTCCTAGACTTTTGCAACCTACCATTTGTCTACTGAGAGTCTGACCCATAAAAGACCCCCCCCCAAAAAATATAGTATCTATTTACTATCTGATAAATGATCAAAATAAATAAACAAATAAACAAGTAGCAGCCTAAAATTAGAGCGCTCAAAGAAAGCCATCCTTCATCTAGTACTCTCTGTTTTGTTTTAATGAAGTTGAACAGATAACATAATTGCATGAACTTGTTCTTTGAGGGGTGGGGTATATATATATATATGTTTTGTGATGTTACAAACAGCATTATAATTAAAGGGGCTTTTGCATCCGAAAAATTTTAAAACCACTGGATTCAGGTGATTGGTTCTGGTAGCATTTGTTCATACTCTAGAATAAACTAAAGAATAAACTTTTGTGAAGGTGTCTTTCTTCGAACACCTTTCTGGGTGTTTCAGCATCAGCAAGGAATCATCTTGAAAAGACTCAGCACAGAGCCTAGCATACAGTAAGCCCAGAATATAGTGCAGCGGTATTATTCGTACTTGGGGACTTGAACTTGGAGACTTAACATTTATTTGGTCTAGAGTATTTTAATATCACCAATTCTGTCTCTTAAAGAGCAAAAAGAGTGATGGAGAGGTAGCAAATACCTTCATGTGGGCTTCTCTGCAGCCCGAAGGCACAGAGCACATAGTAAGCCACCAAGAGGAAAAGCTCCAACCAGAAACTTCTCCCACACCTCAGGCTCAGTGAGGGGAGGTACAACTAGGTGAAAAGTGGACATGAATTGTCAAGGAACAAACAGAGCAGAAGAAATGGAAAATAGGGTGAGAGAGGAGTGAAGCCACAAGGTGGTGCTCTATCTGCACAGTTGATGGGAAGGGCTAGATGATTTTTAGTGCCCCTTTCCAGTACTCTTTGTTGAGAGAGTAGTTTTTAGAGATAAAAAGGGCATGTGATGGTGAAGAGTGATTCGAAAACCTAAAGGAAGATGCTGAGCCCATGAGGGCTATGTTGCTTATTTCATGCAATGTATTTAGTCTACAGATCATGCAACGCAAAGAGCAGGAGAGAGAAAGCAACAGTAAAGATACCATCTTGTCATCTTTGCCTGGATTTCCCACTACGACCTTGTCTGTTCTGAATCTATGCCAAGCAAACAACATAGCACCCAGGACACGGTAAGTGCCCCACAAATATTTGTTATTTCAAACATAATTATGCTTTCATTTTAGAAAATATGGAAAAATTACCAAAGACTATAAAGAAAAAATAACCATCATTCATGAGCCCATCACCCATAAATAACACAAAATAACAACATGTATTGGGTGATTGTCATGTGCTGAGCACTTAATATGACCTGTCTCATTTAGTCATTCACTTAACCGTTGTCAATATTTCAGATTTCCTTCCAGGTTTTTTTTCTGTACATGGTACATAAATGTTTCCAATAGTTGTGCTAAGCCTTTTACATATGTTTTGTTATGCTTCTCGCTATTATTTCTTATAATCCTCATGGTAAACTTGTGAGGTACCTGTTTTTCCTCCCATTTTACATATAAAATCACTGAGACTCAGGAGTAAATTTGCCTAAGGTCACAGAGCCAAAAAATGGCGTTGCTGGGATCTGAACCAAGGTTTGACAGACAGTACGGCTCACGATTTCATCCATTATCTGCTCTCTCCCACTCTCTCAGCTTCCCAGGTGTTCTTCACTACAGGACGTGAGTGAAAAATGACAAGTTCATTGTCCCCAGGGGGGGTCCTAAAGACAGGCCTTTAACACAGTACAAGGGTTAAACACGTGTAAGTTGTGGTTATTGCGAGGAATGGCTAAAGAGACCCTTGATTCATACCACCCTCCTGCCAAAGAGATAGCATTGTGATATCCAGTGACAAAACAGGAAACGTGTGGGCCGTGCCAGGGTCCATCCAAGGCTGCCACTGTGGGAAGCTGGGACTTAGTTATCAAGAACTCTAATCTTATGAATGTCACTTTTATGACTGTCAGGCCAGTTCAGACAGGTAAAGAAGATAACTTACCAATATCCTAAGACAAGGATTGCCAGATAAAATCCAAGATGTCCTGTTGACTTTGAATTTAGCCATTGATTTAACCACTATCAATACTGTAGATATATGTCTAATTATGGTCAGTTTATACTTATACTAAAATATTATTTGTTCTTTATCTGAAATTGAAATTTAACTGCACATAT
This sequence comes from Eidolon dupreanum, assembly GCA_028627145.1. Classification (NCBI taxonomy): domain Eukaryota; kingdom Metazoa; phylum Chordata; class Mammalia; order Chiroptera; family Pteropodidae; genus Eidolon; species Eidolon dupreanum. The sequence goes on along the minus strand of CM053502.1, from coordinate 8,618,342 downwards.
GGGAAACATATTTATATGAAAAATTATTCATTGTATATCTGGAATTCAATTTAACTGGGTGTCATGTATTTTTATTTACTAAATATGACAATTCTAGTAAAAGGCCCTCCTTTTATTTTACTTCATTTTCTCTTCACTTTCATCTTCCATTTCCTCCTCTATTCTTCCCCATTGTAAGCACCCAAATTGATTTTATTTACTATAAGTCCATCCAATTTACCTTTCATTTGTTTACTTTGATGTATACATAAATTTGAAACTGTGTCATATGGATTTTTTTCATTCACACAAATGAAATTGTACTATAAAGCTCATTCTGTTACTACTTGTTTCTTCTACACTTTCTTCTTGAAATCCATCCATGTCGCTCCGTACAAATCTGGATCATTAGTTCTGAATTCTATATAATATTTCACTGAGTGAATAGATCATGTTTCACCCACAGTCTCCCAATGGTAGACACCCAGGCAGCTTCTACCTCCAAGTTCCACAAACAAGTTCTGGGTCATCTCGTGTACACATTCGATGGGTGTCAATTCAGTCTTTGTAATTATTTGCATTTCTCTGGTTCTGTTACAGACATGTGTGAGAGAGTTTCTCTGGGGAGGCATTCTTAGGAATGGAGTAGTTGGTTCACAGGGTATTCACATGTGTGAAATTCAAAATATTTAATAACCATCAAGAGGTAGGCACTGCCCACTCAGAACTAGCACTGCCCATTAGCCATATTGGTACCCAAAACTGAATAACTGCCTTGCATATCTATAAACATAGTTTCATTCATGCCTCTAGAGTTGCTCAGGAACTGCTCTGCCAGTATACATTCCCAAAGACGAAGCATGAACATCCTCCTTTTTTCTCACATGTCGTCACCATTTGAAACTATAACTTTTAGTTTTTGCTAATTTGAGAGGTGCTGAGTCCCTCTCCCTGTTGTACTTATTTGTAATTGTCTGGTTATTAGCAAGGCTGAGCATTTCTTCATATATTTTTTAGCCATTTGGGTTTCCCTTTCCTTCCATAAATTGCCTGTTCATATCTTTTGCTCATTTTTCTGTTGGGTTTCCACCCTGTTTTCCTGCAGCTACATAGAAGTTCCTGTGTAGTCTAGAATAACACTGTTTAATAGAAATATAATGTGAGTCACATATGTAATAAAAATTTTTCTAACAGTTGCATTAAAAAGGTAAGAGAAAGAGGTGAAATTAACTTTGACAATGTATTTTATTTAATCCAACATAGCTAAAATAATATTATTTCAACATGGAATCAATAAAAAAATATTGAGTTATATTACATTCCCTAGTGCATGCTAAGTCTTTGAAATCTCACATGTATTTTACACTAAAAGCATATCTTAACTTGTACTAGTCATACACAAAGTGTTCAATAACCATATGTGGCTAGTAGTATATTGAACCATGCAGGCCTATAATCCAGATTCTACATAATAATTCCATATTTGTTTAGGTGGACTATATCTTCTTCTGGTCCAC
>CM053502.1:8554825-8616346 GCA_028627145.1 Eidolon dupreanum | reverse complement strand
AGATAAGCTGTTGGTTTCAGTTATGTTAAGGAAACACTCCGTGGCCATTTTTGTCCACATGGGGTAGAAAAAGCAAGCCTTTCAAATACTTATTTCTTACCCAGGCTGTAAACGTCACAGATGTTGTTCTCTACGATTAACCCTATTTATTAAACATGGAGAAATCAATGGGTAGAGCAGCTTTGGCAGACATTTTCCATAGAGGACCAGGTATTTTAGCTTGCTGGCCACGTGGTCCCTGTCACAGTCCCTCTGTTGATCTGTGGCCTAAAAGCAGCCAGAGACAGTATGTAAAGAAATGGGTGTGACTGTATTCCAGTAAAACTTAATCTACGAGAACAGGCTGCAGGCCAGATGTGGCCTCCTGCACCGTTTGTTGTGGGGCATTTCCTCCCTGAACGTTTCTGACTCCCCTGGTGAGTCTGAGGAGCTTTGCACTGGGGGGTCAGAATCCCCGGACTCCAGGTGAGGCTCTGCCCTCCCCAGCGGTGGGACCCTTGATGAGGCATTGAACCTCTGGGGCCCTAACGATGAAAGGGGATGTTTGCTGCACCTGCCTGGCCAGCACCCAGCCCATGGTGAGAACCCAGGAATGTAATCGCTGGACAGGGCAGTCTCTGCAATGGGCAAGCATGACCTCTGGAGTCAGAGAGTGGTGGGCTTGAACCCTAGAGCTGTCACTTAAGCCCTCTGGGTCTGGGTGTCCTCATCTCTAGAACAGGGGTAAAAATAGTACCTCCTTCCCTCGTGGGTTATGGTGGAAAGTAAACAAGCAGTGTGTATAAAGCCCTTAGCACGGGAACTGACGGATAATTGCTCTGCGATTGTCATTCATTGTCCGTGTTGCTGTTGATGTTCATGTATCTCAGCTAAGCCACCAATATTAGAAGCAGTTACTGAGGCCCTGCCAATCTTAAACGCTATGTTGCCACTTCACATATATATTTATTGATTCAATTGTTCATTTAAAGAAACATATATGTAGTGCCTTACATGTGCCAGGTATTGCTCTAAGCACATGATGAATGTCGACTTAGTTAACCCTTTCAACAACCCTTTGAAGTAGATTTCATCATTATCACTGCTGAGGCACAGAGAGGTTCGGTAACTTGTCCAAGATCACACAGCTAGTGGCAGAGCTGGAATTTGAACCAGAGTTCGTGCTCTTTATCCCCCTACCCTTGTTATGATATGCTTCTCTACACCCAAGACTTCCTTCATGGACACAGGGCCAGGCCATGCTGCTGCTCAGCTCTGAGCCCTTTCTACATATAATTTTACCCCTAAGTAATGTTCAGTTCGCTTAGTCATCCCTTGCCCCCTGGACACACCACATCCCATCCCAAGGTAATCTCAGCACTTGCAGTGAGAGAAATTATTATAATCATAATAGCAGTAGCGAACATTTATTGAGGGTTATCAAGGGCCAGATCTGGTTACCCTGTCATTTAATCTTTCCAACCAGCTTATGAGGCGGGTCCTGTTATCATCTGCATTTTATGGCAGAGGAAAATGAAGCTAAGGGAGGTGAAAGAAGGACACAAAGGGGACGCTCCCAGGGGACTTTAGTGCCTGACTCTGAACCCCATTTCCCACTGCCTCCCTTGGTTGCCTTGTAAATAAAAATAATGGCGCTAGCTAATGTTAGTTGAGCAACAACTACATGTCAAGCCATGTTCTCCGTACTTCATATGTATCATCTCATTTAATCTTCAAACCTTATGAAGTTGGTCTCTTAGACCCATTTGCAGATAAGGAAACTGGAGGCACAGGGAGGTCGTTACTTTTGCAAGGTGCTGCAATGCTCAGACGTCCTTTTAGGAATGAAAGACGTTCCCCCAGCTGCTGAGAGGGCTACGAGCACAGCCTGAACCGGCTGCAGCTAAAGAGAGCTACCTCGCCCACTGTTCTGCCCCATTCCTGGGGCGCCTTCATCCAATGACTGGCTGATGTGGAGGTTTAAAGGCTCAGCCCTTTCGCCCCACAGCGAGTAGCTCCGAAGGGTCATCTAATCTTCAGAACTCCCTTCAGAGTTAGCTAAGTCTTCCTCTGAGACTATATCGCAGCTCAACTATTGCCCTGCCCAGCCCTGCATCCTCCCTGCCCACTCACAGGCACTGATCCCAAGGGGACCCTAATACTCATTTCAGAGCTGCTTCCTGGGGACCTGGACCATAACAGTGGGACCAGGATTTGAACCTAAGCTCTTCACTGCTCTCGTCAGGGGCCCGGCCTGCAGAGATCTCTCCACTCGGGCTTCGGTGGCCCCAGCTCTCAGGACTGGGATGGATGGGCTGCCTGGGATTCGTAGGGACCAGGCTGGGTGGTGCAGGTAGGGAGCTTTCTGGCATTTCACCCTAGTCTGGAAGTTCACCCTAGTCTGGCCAGAACTGATGTACAGAACCCAGGACAGTGCAATTGAGGCAGGCCGGGGCACAGGGTTTGGAGGTAAACCTGACTTCTGGGTCTCGGCCTTTTCTCTGGGCTGGTATAATCACCTCCTCACTGACGCGCTTGGCTCCACAGCCCCATGCCCACCCACCGCCCTGCTCACCACTGTTGCTGCCATGAGTGGTGACTTTGAATCAAAGCCTGATGTGGACCCTGCCACAGTCCCCAACATGCCATGTGCTTCCTGCAGTTGTTTCAACTCCTGGGGTTCCTTCTCCCCCAGAGCACCTTGGCCGTCCCCCACCCAGAGGCTCCTGTGGAATTCAAGTCAAATGCCTGCTATGGAAAGAGAACCCACGGGGACAGTGGGCATGGCGGGAGGACACTATTCCTCTGCGCTTTATCCATTTCCGCAGTGGCTGGCTTTTCCCAAGAAAGCACATCCTCAGCGATTTCCAACACCAGCAGATCTCGTACAGGAGGCTTTGTCTAGCCGCTGCCCCTCCCCTCCACAGGCCAGTCTGAGGGCGGCCTCCCTGGACTCATCAGAGCTCAATTCCTGCCTGTCCTAGCGTATCACATGACACTGGGATCAATTAGTTACATGTCCGTCTCCACCTGCCGTGAGCTTCTCATCAGAAGCCACATCTCACCCATCTTTGATCCCTCAGCCCCCAGCACAGCCCCTACTCAGGCTCGGCCCAGGACACGTGGTCAGAAGCTGCTCGTTGTCCTTGTTCCTGTGGTTTATCAGCCTCTTCGGTCAAATGTTTGGTGGGAGGAAAAGCTAAAATCCCCACCACCTAAAATTAGGTTTTCGGCTCTGTCTGTATTCCATGGACCACGGTCACCAAGGTCTTTTTGTATATTCCAGCTGTTCACATCCACAAACAGGTCTGATCTAAACTTCCCCATGGCCTTGGAGATACACAGTCCAGGAAACTTTGAGATCTCTGTCGTGTCTGTCTTTCAGCTCCTTCTGCACAGAGTTTATGACAGGCCTGGTGAAGTGGCTGGAGTTGTCCGAAGCCGTCTTGCCAACCATGACTGCTTTTGCCAGTGGCCTGGGAGGTGAAGGAGCCGACGTGTTTGTTCAGATTTTATCAAAGGACCCCATCTTGAAGGACAACCCGTTGGTGATCACTCAGGTACACCCACCACCCAGGCAGCGGCTTCCAAGGAAACTAGAACAAATTAGTTCCTTTCAAAGTCAGTCCAAATATCACTTTTAGTAAAATAGGGTAGTTGAAAGATAAAATATTTCATCATAATATTGTATGATGATGATAATCATAGCTAACTACCATTATTGAATATTTACTATTGATTTAATTTATGAAATACTGCTTATTACGTGCTAGCACCTTTATAAATATTAACTCATTTAATTTTCAAAGCAACTTTATGAGAAAGGTAGTATGATCATCCCCATTTTGTAGATGAGAAAACTGAGGCACAGAGAGGTTAAATAACTCATTCAAGGTCAGGCAGCTGACAAGTGGCCGAGACTGGATTTGAACCTTGGCAGTCTGACTCCAGAGCCCATGTTCCTGAATGCCATGCTGTGGTGCCTCTTTTCAGAAGCAGCAGCTTTGCTGTGTGCCTTTGGGCATGTCACTTACCTGCTCTGTGCACAGTTAAAGCAGGCAGCCCGTGACATGGCTGTTTGGCGAGTCAACTGAGCAGATTTAAAACAGCCCTTCCCCCACTTCTTTCACTCCCTGACATTCTCACACATTTATTTATTTACTTACTTCTTTGTCTGGCTCACCACTAGCATATAACACAGAAATATTTTGTCCGTCTTGTTCTGCCACTTAGTAAGAGTCAGTAAATATTTGTCAAATGAGTTGGCTGATTACATATCAACTTATTGCCCATTCCTGTTACTTTTCCACCAGGACCTGATGACCTTCTCTCTCAAGGATGGTGAGTTGATTTTCTAAGCTCTGTAAATTGCAAGGGCTCATCTTCGTTCTCGGCCAGTATAGCCAGGGATAGGAGTTGCCCCTGTGGCCTGATCCCCCGTGGGAACCCCATACAGTTGGGGAGCTGGCGAGCACATCATTCATGCCAAGTGCTGTGGGGTGCTTCTTAATGGTTATTTCATTTATTCCTCGCAACGCCCTGTGGTTTTACTTTCTAAGTAGCTCTTGAATCTGGCCTCTTTCTCATCTCCACCTTCCATCCTGGTCTGAGCCACCATCATCCCCTCCTGGATGGGGTCTTCTCACTGGTCTTCTTTCAGCATTCTGGCCAGCCGTTTGTCCTCCACCCTGCAACTCAAATGATCTGTCCAGAGACACATGTGACCACATTGCCTCCTGGCTCGATACCCATCCACACCTGTGGCCATTCCTGTTGCATGCAGGGAAGAGACCAGCTCTTCCTGGAGGGCCAGCCCTGCCCCCACCTCATCTCTCCCCACTCTCCCCCTCTCCTCTTCCCACGCTGGCCTCCCTGAGTGCGCCCTGCTTTCGGCACCATGGCGTCTTTGTATCTGCCCTTCCCTTGCCTGGAGGATGTCCTGCTCCTCTTGCCCAGGTACTCTCTTCCTCTCCCTCATCCCTCCACTCCGTCATCACTCCCCAGGGAATGGCTTCCTGGCCTCCCCGCTGGGATTCTCCCCCAACACCACCGTCAGCCACGTCAGCCACGGCTGCAGTTGAATTCCTAGTGACGTGCTTCTTCGCCTGGTAACTAACTGGCTTCCCCTCCAGACCGTAAGCTCCATACGGGCAGATCCCATGCCTGGTTTTCTGCACCACATACTTCCAGTGCCTAACACAGCGCCTCCACATAGTACACACTCAGTAAACAGCTGTCAAATGAGTTAAGGAGATGGATCCTAGTGCTCCGTTTTGTGGGTGAGGAAGGTGGCTCAGAGTGGTGAAGCAATTTATCCGAGGTTGCTCAGTAAGTGGCAATGCAAGATTTCACATTTGTTTCCCAGGACTGTTGTAACAAATTACCATAATGGGTGGCTCAGAGCAACAGAAACTTATCCTCTCACAGTTTTGGAGGCCAGAAATCTGAAAGCAAGGTGTCAGCAGAGTCTCACTCCCTTTAAAGGCCTCGGTGAGAATCTTTCCTGCCTCTTTTAGCAGCCAATAGCTCTAAGCAGTCCTTGGCTTACGGCTGCATCACTCCAGTCTCTGTCTTCATCTTCCATGGCTTTCTCCCCTTCCCTTTCTTCTCTTCCTTGTGTCTCTTATCAAGATCTTTCACTTCATTACCAGTACTCCCCCCTCATCTGCAGTTTTATTTTCCACAGTGTCAGTTACCCTCAGGTCAAAAATATTAAATGTAAAATTCCCGAAATAAACAGGTGATATCGTGCGCCGTTCTGAGTAGCATAATGAAATCTCGTAGTCCTGCTCCATCCAGCCCAGGATGTAGATCATTCCTTTGTCTAGCGTATCCATGCTGTGTACACTACCCTCTCCATTAGTCACATAATCGCCCACTCAGTTATCAAATTATCTATCAGAGAAGGAGACAGACCACACTCATAAACTTTTATTACAATGTATTGTTGTAATTGTTCTATTTTGATATTACTTATTGTTAACCTCTTACTGTGCCTAATTTATAAATTAAACTTTGTCATAGGGATGTATGTATGTATTTATAAATTAAACATCGTAGGTATGTATGTATAGGAAAAAATAGAGCATATATAGGGTTCAGTACTATCCACGGTTTGAGGTATCCCCTGGGGGTCTTAGAACAGCCCAGAGAAGGTCAGTGTCATAGTTAGGCTATTTGTTCAAGTACTTCCCCACAAGCTCCATGAAGGCAGGGCCCTTGCTTAGACTGTTCACTGTCATATCCCAATAATGCTGATGGACACTTGGTGGGCATTTAATATTCGATGGATAGATAGATGGATAGACAGATGAATGGACAGATAGAAGCATAGATGCATGCATGGATGAAAGGACAGAGGATGAATGGATGGACACATGCATGCATGTATAGATGCATGGGTGAAAGGATGAATGGATAAAAAAATGATGGATACATGGATGCATACATGGATGGATGGAATTATGAATGAACAGAAAGGTGGATGGCCTTCTGTTAGAGAACGAGGCTACATGCTAGCAGGATGGCTTCTATGAAGCCCTCTTCTACAGAACTTGATGGGCAGGGGCATGCAGCAGAGGAAGTGGCTTTCGTGCTGCTAGATTTCTCTCTGGGTGCAAGGCGGGGTGATGAGTCATGGAATCCACCCAGGAAATCAGCATGAAAAGCTGCATTTCTCAGAACTTCCTGGAAGGTTGACCTTTATTGGCAGCACTGGGATCTTAGTCATAAAATGATGCCATCTTGGCAGCTGGGTGGAATTTTTGGGGGTGTTAACCATATTCTTCTCCTCATCCAGTAACAACTCACGAAGCTGTTTGCCTATACAATTCAAGAAACAAGTCTTTTGTGTGTTGAAGGTTAAACTGAATCTGAGTTAACTCTTACCTGGGTTTCTGAACCTCAGCATTACTGACATATAGGGCTGGATCATTCTTTGTTATGGGGCCATCCCGTGTGTCATAGGACATGTCTCTCTTCATTGTCGATCTCTATTCACTAGATGCCAGTAGCACTTGCTGAGTTTTAACAACCGAAAATGTCTCCACACATTGCCAAATGTCCTCTGGGGGTCAAAAACAGCCCTGGTTGAGAACCAGTGCCCCAGGACCCAAAGTTTGGCCATATGGAGCTGGTTTATTTGTCGTTGGTCATGTTTATAAATTATTCTAGTTGCTCTTCTAGGTCCTATACATAGATTGTGAACTATCGCATAGTATTTAATCTTCAGTTCAACTACTAAAGTAGGTCCTGTTATCCTCACTGACAGGAGATGAAATTAGACGCAGAAGTTAAGTAGCCCAGGACTACATTTCAAAGTTTCAAAATTCCACTTAAGGCAAAGTGAATCTCACTGTGTCCAGGAAACTTAAACTACATTCTTTTGTCCTCTGAAGCCAAAGATAGCTTCAGTTCTAGGCCATAGGACCTGAGGAGGTGTATACCGCAGGGGACAGAGCCATCTTTATCACAAATTTGGCTCTACTTTCTGATCTGGTCTTTATAACTGAATTGCAAACCATACCTCTCCAATGAATCAGAAAGGTTTGAGATGTTTGTCTTGTGTCGTGGTGAAATGCAAACATCGTCACCTGGTTGCTGGGCTCCCCATCAGCACCCTCCAGATTCATATAGCTTGTTATCAGCATCGAACCTGGCTAATTCATCCATTCAGCAAATAAGAACTAAGCACCCACTGTGTGTGCCAGGCCCTGTGCTGGGCGATGGTAGTAATCCTAATCATAGCTGATACTCACTGAGTACCTAGTGTGTGCAGGCCCTGAGCTCAGTGCTTTCTACTAATTCTTTTAAACCCCTCAACAGCCCTAGGAGGTAGATGCTATTACTGTCCCCGTTTTACAAAAGAGGAAACTGCAAGCCAGAGGAAAATAACCTGCCCAAGAAAGTGAAGACACTAGGTTTTGAACTCAGGGGATGTGATTTCAGAGGTCACTCTTAACTGCTACTGCTCTTCCCACGTGGACAGAAATTGATAGAGCCCTGGTCCTTACAGCTGACTCTAACAAGGCTGGAACTTAGAGTGGGTGCCCCATGTGGCAGGAGGCGAAGGAGTGGCCAATTTTGCCGGCATCCTAAAAGATGGAGCTGGAAGAAGGCCTGGTCATGGAATTGTTCCCCCAAAATAAGCCGTGAGGAGAAAAGGCAGGAGTCATGCCCAAAACGATCTGAGTTCAACTGCTGCCTGTGAGGGGGTCCAACCTTAAAGTCCTGGCCCTCTGGCCATGCTCTGGCTCGCAAAGCAAAGACCCTGAACCCACACACGTAAGCGTAAATTCATTTCCCAGCAGCGGGCAGGGTGGCATGAAATTGGAATAAGATGTGGTTTCTTTACATGAAAAAACAATTTAACCTAGGGTGAAAACTAGAATAAATATTCTAAGTGTTAAACATAAAAATATGTAATTAAGAAGGTTGGTGAATTGTGAGATGGTAGTGCAGTGGGCCGGGTAAGCAGTTGTATGAATATGGCCTGACAGATGTGTCTTTGGACCCCAGGAAGAAGAGAGAGAAAGGGTCCCTGACCTGACATAGTAGCAGGCAGCTCACAGCCTCACCCCACCAGCCCTGGCTTCTGAGCATCACTAACCAGGGAGGATCAAAAACGTGACAATTTACCATAAAAATGATAGTATTAGCCACCCTTTATTGAACACTTACTGCATCCCAGGTGCTGCCTAGGCTCGTCACATGCGTCTTATTCTATCTCAACAGAAGCCAAATTTAAGAGGATTCTTGTCCCCATTTTACAGATGAAGAAACTGAGACTCAGAGAGGTCAAGAAACTTACCTTAAGCCATTCATCTAGTAGGTAGTCAGATGAAAATTCAAACCCAGGTCTATGTGATAACAAAGACTGATATTCTGCATCTGGGATCCTTTTCTTTGGTCTGGAGGGCAGTCCTCAAAGGGAAGGGATTGACCATGATCTCTTCCCAAAAGTCTCAGATCCTGCTGCTCTCCAACAGGTACAAAGTCAACCCCAAGCTCGCCATCTTGGTTTCTGTACTTGAAGCCATACTGAGAACAGAGGTTGGTTCAATGCCTTGCAACAGGAGGCTGTGAAATGTGGAGAGAGTGAGGGTTGTTATCACGCCTAGGGTATAACTGGCATTTAGTACCAAGCTCCAGGGCATTCATCCTTGGATGCACAGTGCTGGATGATAAAGTGCAAGACACAGTAGCTTCTCTATGGAGAGATGCTGGTGGAGGAAGGAGCCCAGATGTTTGTGTTCCGGCCCTGGCTCTGTCATGAACACACTGAGTGACTGCGGACATGCCCTTGGTCATCCTCAGCCAGAGGGACCAGTTGAGTTCCAAGGGCTCCCACAATACGTGGTTTGGGGTCCGGGTGGGTATTGGGGCTGCCCAGCGGTTGTGGGAAGCTGCCACACTCTGGCCTGAGATCCCTGGGTCAACCCCCACCTGCAAGATTTTCCAAAGAACAGGCTGCCCAGGTAATGGATCACCTTTATGTGCACCTGTGGTCCAGGGCCTAGAGCTATCCTTGGCATTGTGTGCCCAAACCACATGCTCCTGTACACAGAAGATAAGGTTTACCACTGGCCACAAGGGATCATTCTGGAACCCCCAAACTCCTTCAAGAGCAAAAGGCTTGCCTTTAAATGGTGGCCACAGTAGAATGAGGGCAAAAGTTGGTGTCAGATCATCTGTATTATAGTTCAAGCTCCACCACCCCCTCAGCTGAGGCATCATCGTACCTGCTGCCTAGAACCGCTGGGAGGATTAACAGGCACATGTGCAAGCTCCTTGAGTGATGCCTGGCACATAGTAGGAGTGTCATGGATGCTGGTTTTCCTTCCCAGCAGGCAGCATGAGGGGTCGTCCTGATGAGCCCAGCCTCCAGGCACAAGTTTGCTCAGCCCTTCTCAGACCAGGAAGTGCTCGCCTATGTGCGCATGGCTTTGTCTCTCAGAGTAGAAACCACCTGCTTCAGAACCACCTGGGGGCCTCGTTAACTTAAAAATCAAGTTATAACTGATGATAACAAGAAAATATCTCATGGTAAGGGAATAGAAAGTAGTGAAGTGGGGTCAGGGAGGACTTCTTAGAGGAGGTGACATTTGAAGAAGGAACTATTCTAGGAGATCTAGAAGAGAGTATTCCAGGTGTTGTCAAGAGTGACTCACCACTGTAAGAGGTGAACCTCACCCAGAGTTGGAGAGTGGCCTTCCTCAGTAAACCCACTTTCTCCCTTGTCACCCCGGGGGGTGCATGACCCAGAGGGTACTTGGTACTAAATGCCAGTTATACCCTAAGTCTCAGCTGAAGGTGGGAAGCCGAAAAAGGTCTTTGGTGCTGCTCAGCACAGGCGGGCACATCAGAGGACCCTGGCAGACAAAGGGGGAGCTTCAATTAGTTAATGAGCCAACACATCTTAATTGAGAACCTACTAATTGCCAGACATTGTCCTGGGCACTGTCCCAGAGACAACAAGGAACAAAGGAAAGGTTTCTGCCCTGGTGAGACTGACATTCTGGTGGGGAGATCCAGACAATAATTATCCACATATAAATATAACAGTAATAGGAAACACAGGAATGGGGACAGAGTGACTGAGGCATGGGCTGCTTTACTTCAGAGGCTGATGGCATTCTCTAAGGAGATGGATATTTGAGTGGAGACCTGACTAATAAGAGGGACCGGCCAGGTGGAGCTCTGGGAGAGGGGCTTTCTAGTTACAACAGCACCTGCAAAGGCCCTGGGGCAGGAATGAGCATGGCTTCCTGTTGGGAAAGATACTGGAGCATGAAACAAGAACCATTAGAAAGTGAGTTGGGAGAGGGTAGCAGGAAGGTGCTAGATAATGTACACCTTGCAGACCACAGGAAGAAGTGGATTTTCTTCTAAGTGCATCAGGGAGCTGTTGGAGAATTTCAAGTTGGGGGAGAGAGCATGATCAGATTTATGACAAAAAAATTCCTCTAGTTGCTGTGTGGGCAGATATAAGAGTTATAGCGGAGAAACCAGTGAGTTGGCCGATGGTTGAAGAGTGAATGACGATCACAGTGGCAGTAGCAGTGGCAGGTCATGGCAGTGGAGGTGGAGCACAGTGGTCAGACTCAGGATATATTTTAGAGGTGCAATTGTCAGCATTAGCTGCTGGATTCGATGTCGGGTGGAGAAATGAGAAGAATCAACAACAACGCCCAGGCTTTGGGCCTGAGCCCCCAAACAGAGTAGACAGGCCCTTGAGGAGTGAGTTGTTCACCTGGCAAGTTGGCAGTAGAGCCAAGACCACAGAACCCCAGTGTCCTGGGTAGCCTGGGGATCATGCCCCTCCCCAACTATCTACCACCTACCTTAAATAGATCATAAGCTCCAAGTCCAGCAGCCTGGCCACCAAGATCTTTGAAATGACCCTTACACGAAGCTGATATTCTAGAGGCCCATGCCAGAGAATACCTTGGGAGGTTACCTATGCCCCTGGCAGCCTCTATCTCTGTAACCTTGACCAGTGGAATATAAATTAGTGGCTAATTAATCATCATGGCCAAGGTTTGTTTCATATCCACAGCTCGATTATCACCTGGGTATAATAATCTGATCCTATCAGGGAGCAAGGAGCTCCTAATTGTTTAGAACTTTAATGACCTAGTAACCCCAAGACACAACGTGCACATACACACATATAGTTCAAGGCGTAAGTAGTAGACAGAATAATCCACCCCCCGAAGATGTACTAATCCTTGGAACCCATGAATATATTACCTTACATGACAAAAGGGACATTGCAGGTATGATTAAGTTAAGGATCTTCAGATAGGGGAAATTATCCTGGATACCTGATCTAATCTAATCACAGGGTCTTTAAGAGGGAGGCAGGAGGATCTAAGAGTAGGCATCAGGGTGGAAGAAGAGGTTAGAGTGAATAGAGGAAGGGGCCACAAGTCAAGGAATGCAGGTGGCCTCTAGAATCTGGTAAAAACAAGAAACAGATTCTCTCCTAGACCCTCCAGAATGCACGGGCCCTGCTGACACCTTGATTTCAAGATCTCTCACCTCCAGAACTGTATTTTCTAAGACACTAAGTCCAGTAATTTCTTACAGCAGCCATAGGAAACTCATACAGCTTACTTTGCATGAAGCACTGTTGTAGTGATTTATGCTTATTATCAGGAAACGTTCAATCAGAGGGGTAAAATGATCCAAGGCCCTTTAGTTGGAAAACGGAAGGACATGAGTTAAAACCAAGACTGACTGGTTGGAGAATCATTTTCTTAGCCACAGGGGGGCACAGACCTTCTCTGTCACATGAAGAGGTTATCTCTGCAGACCCACACAGTCAGAGGCTCACAGCCTGGCCTGGGAGTGGGTGGGAAATGACCCCCACATGCGAGCATGCAAGGCATGGACTGGGTCCCGTGGGTGGAGATGTGATGGAGGTGGAGGGACCAGTGAAGGTTTGAGTGGAATGGGCCAGGTAGGGGGTGGGAAGAAGAGAAATGGATGCAGCGGAGGTGTTTTTAGACTCCATAAGACTTGGAGACTTGGGATGTACGGGGTGAGGGGGAAGGAGGATCGTGGGTGGTCTCTGGCTTGGGTGCTGTGTGATGTCATGTTCTGAGGCAGGCCACCCAAGAGGAGACCCAGAAAGGTCTTTTATGCCACACAGGGCCCATCGTCTGGCAGACAGGCTGGGCTTTAACAGCTTAGGCTGGTAATGGAGTCTGTCTTCGTGCAATAGGGTTACTTGGCACAGGATTCTGTCCGTTGTGCTACCTGAAGACAGAAATTGCTTGCACAGGGCCAGTTCATTTGACCTCCACTTCTTACGAACCAGATATTAACATATTCTTACAGAAACAGAGCTTGAACAGACCACCTTTGGTTAGATTTTGACAGATGAATTTTTCCGATTATAAAATTAACCCAAAATCACTATGAATAATTTTGAAAAGGCAGAAAGAAATCCTGTTTAACATATTTCCTTCTTTTTTCTTATGCAGTCTGTTTTTTCTTAGTTGAGACACTACGGCAAATTATCAAATAAATTTCTATCCACTTTTAAAGTTTGTTTCATTGCATAAGCGTTTTTTTCAGTTATTACAAACTTTTCTTAGAAATTATTTTTTATGGCTTTATAGTTTTCCACTGGGCGAATGTGCTGTATGCTCAGTTATGATTATATAACTAATCCTCAGTATTAGAAATCTCTAGACTATATCCACCTTCATGTTATAAATGTAACAGGAGGACCTTTATTTACTAAATATTTTCTGCATTTAGGGTTGTTTCCTTAAGACTAGAGTTACAAAAATGGACTTCTTAGGCCTAAGGGGATGTACATCTTTTTCCCAGTTTTTTATTGTGCTAAAATACAAAAACATAAAATTTAGCATCTTACCCATGTTTAAGTATACAATTTAGTGGCATTAAGTACATTCATATTCTTGTACAACTATCATTACCATCTGTTTCCAGAATGCTTCATCTTGCAAAACTAAAAATCTGTCCCCAGTAAATACTAACCCTCCATTTCCTCCCTTCCCCCTACAGCACTTGGTAGCCACTGTTCTACTTTCTGTTGCTATGATTTGGAGGATGCACATTTTTTAAGTTTTTATGTATATATAATATATTTTTATGTTTTATATATTTATATATATGTTTTATATAAAATATATAAAATATTTTCTATTTTTATATAGAAATATAAATACATATATTTTATATATACATATACATGCACACATATAGTCAAGTCGCCCTCCAGAAAGTTTATATCAATGTACACTCCCTCCTGAGTACCCGTTTTCATCACCCCCATAACAACTTTGGGATTTGGGGATTAAAAAAAACTGATCTTTGCTAATTTGGGAGGAAAATACCTTGCTTTTGATTAATATTTTTAATACTTGCACAGTATTCCATCCAGGAAGCTGCGCTGTTGTTTAATTGACTGGTTCTCATGAGCTTGTGCGTTTCAGACATTTCCAGAGTTTGGGTTTTATCAGTTACACTGCTGTTAACATCTCTGTGTTTAAAAGCTTAACCGACAGCCCGTGTTGTTTGTTTTTCAAGGGCGCTATGATGCCCGGGCCCGAGTCCTCATCTGCCATATGACCTCCCTCTTCCACGTGCCCTTGGCAGAGCTGGATCTCCTTGAAGAGATGTTCCTTGAGAGCCTGAAGGACACTAAAGAGGAGGAATCTGAGTAAGGGAGCTCTGTGACCCCTGCCCCAGCTGCCGGGAATCGAGGACTGCTACCTGCGTTCACTTTTCAGATACCCGTCCCCTCTTGCCCATTCCCCCCACTAAAGACACAAGTCACTTCCCCTCTCCGGGTCCCAGTCCTCATTTCTAGGAAGAGGGGATTGAATGGATGATTGCTAAGGGCTCGTGACTTCAACACTCCATGGCCCCGACACCCCGCTTCACACCTGGTTCTTATGACAGCTTGTCCGTGGGCTAGAGTGGCCTGGGTTCAGATCCCACCTCTGACATCCATCTGCTTTTTGACCTTGAGCAGGTACCCCCTGCTACTCTAAACCACAATGTTCTCATCTGTAAAATGGGGATAAGGATAGCATCCTCTCAGGGTCATTGTGAAAAACGCATGTGCTCATATTACAAGGTGCTTGGCCCAGGACTGCCACGAGCAAGCCGTCAGTAGGCAGGAGTCCTTCCCTTCCCCCACCTGCCCCTGTATTTACCAACTGTAGAGAGGCTTTGCTATCTATGTACTGTCGGGAGTGTGTGGAGTGGGAAATTATCCTGGCAACTTGGCCAGAGCTCAGCTCTTTGCTGAGCACCTTACACAGCATCTAATCCCAGAGCAATCAATCGATCCAGCCACAGCCTAATTGCAGGCTCCTTGCACCAGGCACGTCTCCCAGCCTTGGGTTTTGTTCGGGCCTCGATGGCTTTCTTTGAGCAGCCAGTTTGTACCAGCTCAGACCAGCTGAGAAGTTAGCTCTGATGCTAAGTTTAGAACTGGAGCCGCCCTCCTGCCAGGGTTTGAAGGGCAAAGGGAGAGGTTGCTTCCTTGCAAAAGGAGGAAACTTGGTCTGCTGAAATAACCTGAAAACAGACTTGTTTTGACTCTCAGAATTGTGTCAATAAACACCCACACCCAGGTCAATTACCACCATCACAAGGGCAACCCAGATTCTGGGGATATACTGGACAATCGTAGTATCCTGTGTGCCTTGAAATGAAGGACACTCTTAGCTATTGTTTGGAAAGCTTATTGTCAGAAAAAAAAACCATATTACCCAGAGGATTTGTTCTGATAATACCAGTAGCATCAGAGTGGGGAATATATAAAATCAGAAGTTCCAACACGACCCAGCTCTGCCACTTACCAGCGTGTGATCTTGAGCAAGTTAGTTAACTTCTCTGGGTCTCAGTTTCCTTACTTATAAAACGAGGATAATAATAGCACCCTGCTCTTAGGGTTCTTTTGGGGCTCAAATGAGTTCATACATGTAAAGTGCTTCGCACAGGGCTTGCCCAGAGTCACTAGTTGATAAATGTCATTATCTGCTCTTGGGTTTATTATCACTGCCATTATTACTATGTATGGGCTGTTTCCTCAGAGAAATACGCCACATATGGAATTTTTAAATTCAATGTTAGGGACTTTGGAGACTTCTCAGGTTCTATCTGTGGTTTATGGGAGGTTCTGAGACCCAGGGGAAGCATAGTGGCTGTTCAGCCAGGAGACTTTGTTCCATTTGATTCTGCTACCAAGCCACTGTGTGGCCCTGGGCACGCTGCTTTCTCTCTCTGGGCACAGGTACCAGCTTTTTCACCTATGCAAGTAGAGGATCAAATTATATACAGGTTTCTTTTAACTCTAAGGTTTTATATTTCCGCAAGGTGAGCTTATCACTTGGCACCCCAAGGCGATCCTTTGCAGCAGGGTGTGACATACCACCTTTCTGTTCTTGGGACCCCATCTGAGCCCTGAGGCCATCCAAGCTTCCCCTACTTGTTTGTGCTTCATTTCTCTGTGCCTCAGTTTTTTCTTCTCTAACATGGGGATAATGGTAGTATCTCCATCACAGGGCTGTGGAGAGGATTAAATTAACTAATACATATCAAAGGCTTGGAACAGTGCCTGACACATAGTAGGTCTTGGTAAACGTCAGCTGGAGGTTGATACTGGTCACATCATAACAACATTGTCAGCCGAACTTTTATCAAGTGGTTACTGGATGCAGGCACAAGATGTCACCTCATTTGGTGCTCATAACAAACCCCTCATTTGGTGCTCATAACAAAACCCCTCAAGGTTTCGCAGGGGAAGAAACAGAAAGTCAGAGGGGCCACATAACTCACCTAAGGCCACATAGCTGGTCAGGGCATCCTCTGATTCAGTCCCCATATCCAGTCATTTGCTGCATCCCTCAAGGCATGGTTGACCATCCCAGGTTCCTTCCTTGATCCTGAAGAATGCAGTAGAGATAGTTTTGTTTTGTTTTGTTTTGTTCTTTGCAGGTGTGGGGGCTTTCTGAACTTTTACTAGAAAAGCATCTCTAGACAGCCCAGAGATAAGCTCTCCCTCTCTATCAACTGGAGAAGGTGAATCCAAAACAGAAGAGGGTGGTGGTGAGTGCAGGAGCGTGAGAAATACCCTCTCAAGGGAGCCGAGATGGCAGGGAGTGAAGCTGATTTGTGGAACCCTGAGGCGGGCTGTGTGGCCTCTTGCTCTGCACTAAGTGTCTGTGGCTTCAGCCAGGAGTTTGGCCCAGATCTGCGTTTTGGCTTCAGCATCCGCCTCGGGAAGGCCGACGTGGAATGCCACGTCACGGTCGTTTCTGGCACTCCAGAACACGAGTGTGGCGCGTGACTATGATGGCGTAGATTGCCACGCTGTCTAACCGGTGGGCGAAGCCAGCAACAGGCACAGGGCTTTATTTGGATTATTGTGTGGCTTGAGTTCCCACTTCCAAATCTAGGATGCGTTGTCGATGTAACTCAGAGCAGATGTCTCCTCTTGTGCTTTAGATATTGAACTTCAGGCAGAAAATTGAAGTAATTGCAGGAGCAGAATGCTGTGATCATTAGTGATGACTGGGAAAGCACTTCTTTTATGTACAAGGCAGTTATTAAAAGCGTTCAAGTACCACATAAATAAGGAAGTTGATGGGCAGTTCAGGTGAACATTAAGAGTGAGTGCTTTAGCAAAATAGCTTTAGGAAAAATATATTCTTTTTGATTCAGCAAATGTTTATAAACATTTAAATAATAATACAAAGCAGAATATCAGAGATTAGAGTATATCGTTTATCTAATCTTTGTAAAATTGATTTGATATACTAGTATTCATACCTTTAAATAAAACAACTTCAAGAACTATATTTACTTTTTCGTTATTTTATTGCCTTTAGCCATCAGCTAAAAGTGATGGCTATCTACTATCAGATGTACAGATGTCACTGAAGGAACAATCTAGAAGCAGATGGTGCTGACAAATGTCAAGGGCACCAACTCAAAATTTCTACTATGTTCATTAAAATAAATTTTTAATAATTATCAGAATTTTCTAACATTCTAGATTTGTTCTACTATCCCATAAGATCATTCTTGAGAGTGATTGGCCTATGCTATGACTAAATAACATAGCCAAAATGTCTCCTTCATACCCCTCTGTTTTTCATAGATGTGGACAGTGAGTGGGCGAACAGATCACTGCAGCAAGATGTCCACATCCGGTTGTCATGAGAATGATTCGGTTCCATTCAAGAAATGTTTTCTGAGCACCCTCCAGGTCCCAAGCCCAGGGCCAGCTCCTAAAGGTGCAGGGCAGGAAAGACTCAACCTATGGCCTGAAGGTTTGGTCCCTTGGTTCTCAAACTTGACATACAGGAGACACCTGGAAAGCTTGTTACAAGTAGTTTCCTCATCCTCATGCCCAGAGCTTCTCAGAGCTTCTGGCCCCTGGGGATTCTGATGCAGTTGATCCAAAGCCTACCCTCTGAAAATCGGTGGTCTAAACGCCAGGCTGAGACAGTGTGGAGGGTCAGAGGGGCCCAGAGTCGGGATATTTAGTTATCCCTGGGGCTCAGGCAGGCTTCCTAGAGGAAGTGACTCTTGAATGATGAGTAATGTTTAGCCAGACGAAGGTGAGAAGGTCCTTGGCAACAGAGGGCCAGCAGGAACACAGGTACGGAGGCATAGGCAGTGTGCGTGCAGGAGTTCAGTGTTTCTAAGGAGTAGAGTGTAAGTTAAGAAGTGATGAGCAATGAGGCTCTGAAGGAGGCAGGCGCCAAGTCATTGCGGGTCTGAGTGTTACCTGGAGAGGTGACACTATCTTTAAGGCAAAGGGAGGGCCAGGAGCGAGAAAGAGAGGGAGGCAGACAATGGTGATTATATCTTTCTGCGTGACTTTAGTCACTATAGTGGTGCTGTCATCATCCTTCTATTTCCAGTTCCTAGGTGAGAAAATTGAGGCTCAGAAAAATTGGGTGAGCCAGCGAGATCATGGCAGAGCTGGCTTCAAGTACTTCTGCCCCAAACGTCCAGACTATTTCCCTGGCAGTGTTTGTTGAATGATTCACAGAGCGAGCTATTTGTCCCATTGTGTGTTCCTGTCAGCAATTTGAATTTTCCCTCAGGCCTTGAACTCTGCCAAAAGCAACTAGTTTGCAGCCTTCTGGTTTGCCCTGAGTAGTGCTAGCAATTAAAGACCAAGGTATGTCTCCTCCACTTAGGAAAAAAATTGTCGTAATAATAAAAGCAATGATAAGAGCAACAAACATATCAGAAAGGTTAAAATATGCCAGTGCTGTGCGTGGATTATTTCATTTAGCACTCAAAAAAAAACCCTGGGAATTAAATACTATCATTATCCCCATTTGTTGGATGAGGGAACTCAGGTGGGATCGGTAATTTGTGCATAGTCACAAAGTTAGTGTGTGACTCTATCCATTAGGATAGGCTAGGTTTTGCTTCAGTAACAAATGACCTCTAAATCTCAGTGACTTACAGCAACACAGGCACATTTCTTGTTCATGCTACATGTCCATTACGGATTGGCTGTGGCTTTAGTCCATGCAGTCTTGGTTTCAGGTCCCAGGATGACAGAGTAACCTCTATCTGGAACATTGCCAGCCTAGGGCAGTGCAAAGGGAGACTTACCAGCCTCCTCCACTGACTTAAAGATTTTGCTGGAAGTGACACACATCCTTATCGCCTACCTTATCACCTACATTTCATTGGCTAAAGCAAGTTATATGACCATTCAATTCAACAGGGCAGGGATGTATAACCTTTCAGCAGGGATGTATAACCTTTCCGTAGGGAGCATCAGAGCAGGAAGGGCTAACTGAGTATTTGGTGGATGGTGATACACTAGCACCACAGGTTGTGTTTACGGGTTTGAATCCTGGCATCAGAACCCATGCTCCTACTCAACGTCCGCCTTCCACTTTGCTAGATGTGTGTGGTTCAGCCTCATCCCCCACACCTGATGGCATGAATTTCAGTCAGGGAAAGCCAGCGCCTGAGATGTGCGTGGACATTTTTAGCGTTGGCTTCTACTTCTCTGCAGCGAAGCAACCAAGCAGTGCTGTGCTGTGCACCCAGGAGCTGCTTAAGACAAAAGTTGGTTGAGATGAGCTGGCAGAGCACCAAAAGGCAGAGCAGATCCCCAAGTGCCCAGCTCAGATCCCATTTCTTCTTGATGACTGGTTGGTTAGTACCTCCTTGTTCTGCTTACCGAGATGTGGCACCCAGGACCCCCGCACCCAGGCGGCTCTCAGTAATAGTGTGTCGATTGAATGGGTGAAGAAGGAATGACCTTTACTTTTACAAACCAACTACCTTAAGAAGTAGATGTTATCATCCCCATTTTACAAAAGGGGAAACTGAGGCTCGGGCAGATCAAGGGCCACCGTTTTAATCACTACTCACAGTGTGCCACTGCGCCACATGCTTGACAGGCTTTCTCTTCATTGATCCCCACAAGCCTTCAGGAGGTGGGTACTATTAGCCCTTAATTTGCCTGTAATATGAGTACGGTAATGAAACTGCTTCTAGGATAAGATAAATCACATGAAGCACCAAACATGATAGCTGGCATGCAAGAATTCCTCAATAAATATTAACCATTTCTCTTTTATTATTACCATCATCTGCTATCACTCTAAACACTGAGTTAGTTGTCCAAACTCCAACTTCAGTTCAGAGTTCGCACTCCTAATGACCGCCCCAACTTGTCCTCATTCTCTTGTCCTGCTCCTTGTCCCAAAACCCTGAGGCCTGGGTGTCCAACTGATCACGGAACATAAGTGACACTCCTGAACACTCACAGTGGCCATTCTCAGGATTCTCCTGACTCTAAATGCTTCTCTTCTGCCACATTTTATAGCCTTTAAATTTCAAGTTGGAGTGAATTTAGCCAGTGCCCCAAGGCCAGAGTCTCCAGTATAGACATTTCTTTAACCCATCTTTGAAATGGTTATTCTTAAGGAAATTGGTTTCCAAATATCCCTGAGGGAGGTGAGCTCAGAAGGCAGATTTAGGGGGAAGGGAAAGGAAGAGGAAGGTGATGGAGTCTGTGATTCTATTCGGTATTTGTTCTGGGTTCACCTACTAAAAGATATTTTTGTGCTTCTTTCGCTATTATTATTATCTTCTTTTGTCTTTTCATCATTCAAATTGCAACCCTGTTAGGATGGATCCATTGGGTAAGTAGCGCATCCCACACACTGGGATTCCCCAGCTGGGTTTTAGAATGTTTCAGCTTTTTAAAACCATCGATGGGCCCAAGGTGACTTTGATACCTTGCTCTGTGTGACAGAGTACCCAGCATTGATTCAGTTTGAGGGTTGGGGAGGCAGGAAGGTCTCAAGGGTCCCAGGCACAGTCAGCCCTAAAGACCATCCTCTTCTCCTCCAGAACGGCAGAGGCATCCCGGAAGAAGAAAGAAAACCGGAGGAAATGGAAGCGTTATCTTTTGATAGGCCTGGCGACTGTTGGAGGGGGGACAGTAATCGGTAAGGCCAGCTCCGGGTGAGACGGGGGCGCACGGGCCAGTGCACTGCGGAGTGAGGGATGACACCAGGCTGGGAGCAAGAGTGGAGAGTGCAGAGGATCAGTGAGGTGGCCCCAGGCACATAGTAGGTGCTTTGTCAGCAGTGTGTTCATTAGTATTGTTAGCAGCCTCCATGGGAGGTGGTGGGAAGCTGATAGGAGAAGAACTCAGCAGGCCACGTCCCCACTCCCGCCTTTACCTAGCATGAGCTGTTTTCCTTACAGGAGTGACTGGGGGTCTTGCTGCCCCTCTTGTGGCTGCCGGAGCTGCGACAATCATTGGCAGTGCCGGGGCAGCAGCCCTGGGCTCGGTGGCTGGCATAGCTATCATGACCTCGCTGTTTGGTGCAGCTGGGGCTGGCCTGACAGGTAAGGCTTAAAAGCGGTGGTGGGTTATGAGGAATTTTCAGCCAGGGTGGCCCAGCTCCTAAAAGGCATGCTCTGATTCTCCCCGGTGCTGGCTCCCAGAAGATAGAGGAAGAGGCTATGGCTTTTCTCATGCTGGGTCCCATCCCTGCCAGAACCTGCAGCAGGCTTCACAGAGAACTGGGCAGTAGCTTGGCATGGGTTGGGATAAGAGCTGAATGTGAGAAGCTGCACCTTGTGTAGACTTCCTGAGAAGGGTCTAATTGGACCCGCTTATCACCATTTAGGAAGTTTCTAGATAAGCTGCCTCAGAGACACAAGGGCTCCCTCGTGTAAGACAGCACATGGCGACCCTTCATTTACCAGCATCACCTGGGGGAGCTTCTCCAAATCCTATATGTCGACAGCCCCCCAATCCCACACAGAGATTCCTGTTCCACATCTCAAGTGGGCGCGTCCCTTCCCACAGTGAGAATCTTGGTCAGTTTGATCCACTTTTACTGAGAGGAGTGTGTTGTACCCTTGAAGTTTGTGGGCAGCAAAAATGACATAGAACCTGTGGAGTCGGGATGGTGCAATGGTTGTGAGTCTGGGCTCTGAGTTCCAGCCCCAGCTCTGCCACTCGGAGGCTGGCCAGCCTCCGGAAGACTCTTACCCTCATCTGTAATCAGAGACGATAATGGCACCTACCTTAATGAGCTAAAACACGAGACATTTGTCCAGGGGCAAGGATGCGGTCAGGGCTCACCGCGTGAGTGTGTGAACACAGAGAGTCACTCTCACTGACATTCCCTGGGGTCCCCACTCACCTCCATTCTCATGTTTGTATCTGGATCTTTAGGGTACAAGATGAAGAAGCGCGTTGGGGCCATCGAAGAGTTCACGTTTCTGCCTCTGACGGAAGGCAGGCAACTGCACATCACCATCGCCATCACAGGGTGGCTGGCGTCCGGCAAATACCGTGAGGGCCAGGGATGGAGGCGGGTGGGCATTGGCTGAGCCACACCTGCTGCTCTGGGCCAGACCCTGGGCTAGGCTCTTGCCCCTGTATGTCTTTAGAGGATGGGTAGGGGAGCGCCATTTAACAGAGGAGGAAATTGAGGCTCAGAGAGGTGAAGAGACTTTATCCCACATCCATGTACTCGTTCATCCATACGTCACCTATGCATTCAACTCTCTAACCATCCAGCTATCTACCTGTCTATCTACACATCCATCTATTCATCATCTACTCACCCAACTGACTATCTATTCACTCATCCACCTACCCATCCACCCACCTATCTACACATCTGTCCATCTATCCATCATCTATCCATCCATCTAACTATTCATCCATCCACCTATCCACCCATCTATCTACACATTCATCCTTTCATCATTTATTCATCCAACTATCCACCTACCCATCATGGCACCCATCTACCCATCTATCTACACATCTATCCATCCATCCATCATCCATCCATTCATCCGACTATTCATTTATCTACCTTTCACCCATCTATCTGCACATCCATCCATTCATCCAACTATCTATTCATCCATCCACCCACCCATCCTCCTAGCTATCTACACATCTATCCATCCATCCATCATCTATCCATCCAGCTGTTCCTTCACCCACCCATCCACCCACCCATCCATCCATTCAGCAATATTTATAGAGTACTGTGTACACCATTTGCCAGACATTGAGCCAGACCCTAGGAATTGAGTAGTGAGAAGTACAGTCATGGCCTCTGCTCCCATAGAACATACGGTCTGAGGCAGAAGACAGACCGTTACACAAGTAATTACATAAGGGAAATTTATGGATGGCGCAGTAGAAGAAGCACAGTATTTTTGGAAAATGAGGGAACATTTCCTAGAGGAAGCAGCATTTAGGCTAAGGACTGGCTAGGAATTGGCTGAGTAAAGAAGGGGCAGGAAATGTATATACCAAGTAAAGGGGCAGCATGTACAAAGGTCCAGGGATGCAAAAGAACCAAAAAGAGCACAGAACAGCTGGAGCAAAGAGCTAGAAGACAGGAGTGTGAGCAGGACCAGATCACGCAGGAGCATGTGAGGCCAGGAGTTTGAATGCACCCTCAGAGCAGGTGGAATATCACAAAGGATTTCAGCACGTAGGTGAGAGGTCAGTACACCCTGGCCGTGTGACCTCAAGCAAGCTCCTTAACCTATCTGTGCCCCTGCTACTTCATTTGTAAAGCGAGACTAATTATTCATGCCTTTCAAGGTACTTACAAAAGTTAAATTAAACAAGGTAACTAACGTGTGGCAGGCACCTGGTTTCTCACTGGCATTCCACAAACACTAGTTTCCTTTGCCCCCGCTCTAACTCGAACGTGCGTGTTTTAGGGGATTCCACCAAGGTACTATTGAGGACCGACACCATGGCCAGCTCAATGCCTGGCTCACGTTTGCAAGTGCCAGTGCGAGGCTCAGCAAACAGCCCCTCGCTCCGAGGGAGAACAGGGTGGGCCAGGGAATCTGGAGCATTGCAACCAGACGCTCATGCTCAAAGCCTCCTAGTTCTCAAATCTCTGAGATCCGAGGGGGCAAGTCACGCTCTTCTAAACGACACAGAAGAAAGCAAGTGGGAAAACGTTCAGGCTCCATTCAGAGGCATTGCCTGGTACCAGAGTCCTGTTAGTGTGTGACCACTAGACCCTGTCCCCACTCACAGCGAGTCTCTAACCGTTGACGGAGCACCTGGTACTCAGGCATTTTACCCATGCAATAGCAACTTGATGCACATCGCCCTCTGAGATGGGGCTCTGTCTGCTCCACTAATAGCTGCCACTCATTGGCAGGGGGTGGGCCTCTTGTCCCCCCAGCCGAGGGTAAGTGGTCTCTTGTGGCTGCCTATCTGGGAAATAGGGGTGCGGCATCATCTATCACTGACAGGAGAGACGCCACCTACCTGTGTCCTCCCCAGGTACCTTCAGTGCCCCGTGGGCTGCTCTGGCCCGTAGCCGTGAGCAATACTGCCTGGCCTGGGAAGCCAAGTACCTGATGGAGCTCGGCAACGCCCTGGAGACCATCCTCAGTGGTCTTGCCAACATGGTGGCCCAGGAGGCCCTAAAGTACACCGTGTTGTCCGGTAAGCCTCCCCATCCCCACGGCCAGCAGCACACGCACCATCCCTCTGCATACCTGAGGCCCCGGGTGGACCAGGCACTGTGCTGGGCCCCGGGAACATAGAGAGGTTAAGGCTACATTCCTGTCTGTGAGAAGTGTACGGTCTTTGTGGGGAGGAGGCAGGTGAACAGCCAACAACATTATTATGTAAGATATCAGTTAGATATCGCTGTATAAGAAGCCACCCCAAAACTCAGAGACTTAATAATCATTTGTCGTAATAGCTCAGGAGCCATGAGGCTTCGTTTGGCTGATCTCTGCTGGGTCTGTTTATGCATCTGTTGGTCAACTGAGTGTCCACGGATCTAGACTAGCCTCATCTGGGGCAGCTCAGCTCTGCTCCCTTTGTCTCTCATCCCCCTCCCGGGATCCACAGGCTAGCCCACACCAGTGGTAGAGTACATGAGAGGCTAGCCCTGATGCAGAAGTCTATTTCAAGTCTCACTTCTAGGAACATCTTATTGGCCAGAGGAAGTCACATGGCTGAGTCTAGAGTGAATGCGCAGGGCAGGGGTACCAGGGGGACCACAGAGCTTGAGGCAGAGCATGAGGGTATGGTGCGAAGGGACAAATTAGGGCCATTTTTGGAATCTCGCGCATAACAGATGCTTGAGCAGAAGGGATCTAATCCATGTATCAGAAATGCATGAGCTTCAGTTTTCTTCTTTGCTATTTAGCAATTTGCCAACACTTGGAAAACTTACAGATCCCAAGTTAGAGAGTGCGTGCACTCGGGCTTCCGTTAGCCAGCCAGTCACTTCCTACTGTGACCATCACTGCCTTCATCATTGATATCCCACCTCCCAAGGTATCATAGCTGCCCTGACCTGGCCGGCCTCACTCCTCTCTGTCGCCAATGTCATCGACAACCCCTGGGGTGTGTGTCTCCATCGATCAGCAGAGGTTGGCAAGCACCTGGCCCACATCCTGCTCTCCCGCCAGCAGGTACCTGGGAATGGCCGTGGGTGGGGGCCAGAGGGGAATAGAGGGGGTGGACTTGTGCATAGACATCAGCGCTAGAGACGAGCCCACATGGAGTAGCTTTAGGGGAGTGGGTGGTCTTCACTGCTCCTCCAGTTCAAGTCATGAAAATATCCTAGTATGGACCAGTAAGAATTATAGACTGTGCCTCTCTTGCAGGTAATTAGGTGAGGACTGAATAGGAGAGGCATCTGCAGGTATGGACAAGGCCAGGTATTCCTTCCTAGAAACAAAGAGCTACCCTCTGAGCAGCTCATCAGTGGCCCAAATACCATGGTCTGGGTTACATCCACATTCAGGCAGTCGAAGGCAGGAAAGTGGAATGATGGGCGTTCCTAGAAGTCTCACCTATTGCCTCCCTTTACATCCCCTGGCCAGGACTCAGCCCCGTGGCCATGCTACAGGCGAGTTAGAGAAACAATCTTCGGCCGGGTAGCCGTGCGCCAGGAAAGCTCAGGAGTTCTGTTACCAGGGACGGGGAGTACGGGTGTTGGCTGATGAGGAGCAGCATTTGCCACGAGTTCCCGCAGCATCACAGCGCTATTTTAATGAGGGTTTTCTGTGGTCGTGAAGGGCAGTGGGGGCAAGGGAGGGTAGATCCATGTACCGGCATGAAAACGGGGAAAAGAAATAGACTGGCGAGAGCAGACCAGACCTTTGGGGCTCATCTGCTTCTTCCCTCTTCCATGCAGAACTCGTCCCCACATACCCCAGATAACTTTCTTTTTTCTTATGAGTTGCCTTTTCTACAAGTCCTTTAATCAGAAAGTTTCTCTTTACATCCAACTCACTACCTGCTCTCATAATTTAAGGCCAATGTTCCATGTCCCACTTTCCTATCTAGGAACAGAACAGCTGTCCCTACCATGTCACTCTGTGCCTTTTTACCCATCGCACCTGGGGGTATCTTCCGCCTCCTCTTTCTGGCTCTAGAAGGGCCCCATTTCACAAGGCAGATGAGTCCTGTGTCCTGGGGAAGAAGAGATGGCGGCTGGATAATGATTTGAGATGAAAGGGAATTAACCCAGCCAGAGGCTGCCTGCCGGCCTTGGAGGAAGCCAGCTGCCCTGGCAGGTGTGCTCCTGCCTAGGTGAGGCCCCGACTCCTCTAATTAAGACGTCAGAGCTGGGGGCCGGGAGTAGCACACGCGTGATTCATTACAGCACTGAGAAGTGGGCAAGGGTTGTCCTCATCAGGGCTGACATTTTGCTGGAACTTGCTGTGTCCCCTCCCAGACATCTGTGTCCTTTCTTCCCCAGGGCCGGCGACCCGTCACTTTGATTGGCTTCAGCCTGGGAGCCAGAGTCATCTACTTCTGTCTGCAAGAGATGGCTCAGGAGCAAGGTAAGGCTGGCTTATTGTCACCGGTGAAAACCCTTCCCACGTTTATCCCCAGGCCAGAGGTTCTGGACCACGGGTCGTAAGTCTTGTGGTTGTGTTCCCAACTCGTAGAAATAATAGTAAAAAGGTTTAAATCGTTTGAAAATAGACAAAACCGTTAAGTCATTTGGAAAATTGTTTATCTTTTCTGTGTGTAAATTAGAGTGGATGTGAGGTCACGTGATACTGGCCTTCGGTTCTGATGCACGTTCTTGAATGGGAGGGAAAGGAGCGGGAGAAGTCTGAAATCAAGGTGTCAGCGGCCACGCTCCTTAGGAAGGCCCTGGGGGAGAACCCTCCCCTGCCTCTTCCAGCGTCTTGTGGTTGCCAGCAGCCCTCTGCATTCCTCCGCTGGTGGCTGCAACTCTCTGCTCTCTGCCTCCATCTTCACATCACCTTCTCCTTCATGTTGTCTTCTCATCTAAGGACAGTGTCATTGGATTTAAGGCCCATCCAAACCCCGGATGATCTCACCTCAGGATCCTTAACTAATTACATTTACATAATTTAATGACATCTGCAGAGACACCTTTTCCGAATGAGGTCTCATTTATAGGCTCCAGGTAGACGTATCTTTACGGGGTGGGGGGGGGCGGGTTGCCGTTCAACCCACTACAGACACCTTTGGGAGTGTGTCATGCCTTCCAATGAAAGCTCAAGTGCCACTGCTCTGGGCCCCCGGTGGGTGAGGGCTCCGGGACAGAATGCCAGTTTGCGACAGATCTGTCATTAGAGGCTGCCCATAGGAGGAAGTTGGGGACTCAGGTGCAGAGCTTGGGGCACTTGGGAGTGGCCACTGTTCGTGAGACCCAGACTAACCTCTCTCCTGGCGAAACATAGCAACAGCAGGACCCTGAAGGAAAGAGAAGGGTGAGACGGGGCTCCTGGGCCTGAGAGCAGAGGGTGGATGGGAGAGGCACTGAAGTGACACTCGGCATTCTCCCTCGGGATTCCTTGAATGCCCCTCTGAGCCTGTTTCCCCACTTAGAAAATAGAGTTAATAATTCCCACCCCATGTGGTCGCTTTAAGGAGCAAGGGAGGTGCCCAAGTATAGTAGTTTTGCAAAGTGTAAAACCCGTCATTAACCAAATATACAGCTCAAGGATGTCAGTTTGCAGCTTCTGCCCTTCAGGGTTTTTGCCACCCTGAGACTCCCCCTGAAAATGGCCCCTGGCCACTCTCCTTGGTCCGCCAGGGTGTGTGATCTGATTGCTGACCACTTGCTGGCAAGCAAGGAGGCGTGGGAAAGTCTGCCGTGGGCTGGACCCGAGGGAACAGATGAGTCCAGGGCTGACGGGTGTTATTTTCAGTGTTGGCATCACCAGCGGGCATGGGGGAGACCCGGGAGCTCAGTGGCATGGTTTGTTCCTGTTCTTTATCTTTTGCTAAAATGTCTC
The DNA here is from genome assembly GCA_028627145.1 of Eidolon dupreanum. NCBI lineage: Eukaryota > Metazoa > Chordata > Mammalia > Chiroptera > Pteropodidae > Eidolon > Eidolon dupreanum. Next base: position 8,588,074 of record CM053502.1, on the reverse strand, counting down.
CCCAACGTCACCTTGGATGGAGGACCAGAGCTATTTTCCCGGTTGCAAAGGCGAGGGGGATGTGCCATTTGGGGCACTTACCAGGGGAGGGCCAAGCCCCTGTAGCTTTCAACAGCCTCCTTTTCACCTGGTTTTGCCCACATCAGGAAGCAATGAGGAGGCACCTCGCTCCTATTTCCAGCAGCTTTGGGTTAACCTGAGACCACCAGTTAGAAGGGCCAGAGGAACCGGCTCTGAGCCATGTTCACCAGGCTGGGCTCAGAGGTCAGGCAAAATCCACTGAGGAGCCAGGGGTGAATCTGGGGCTCTGGCAAAGGTGAGGTTCCATTTCTACTGTGCCAAACCTGTGCCTTCCCTTTCTGTAACACATTCCTACCCCTCCGTGGCATCAGCAGGGACAGAGCAAGTCAAAAAGGCATCCCTGTCCTGCCTTTCCCACTCCGTGTGGTACAGCTAATCCAGCTGGGACCTTATGGCTCATGGGGAGGAACCCCCTGGGTATCCACAAGGTCTCCCTGTCCTCAGCACTTGACCCCTCCCAGTAAATGACTTCATTGAACTGCAGCAACACCATTGACTCCTACTGCGTAAATAATGCTACATCTGTGTTTCTGCGACTTTGGGCAAATAACACCTATTCTGGCAGAATCTCTCGGGAGAGAAATAAGGAGACTGTTTCTCAGATAAAACACAGCCTTTGCCTTAAAAAAGTGCAGGTTACAGAGAGGCAGGACGGGTGTATCTGTCAGCATTTGCTGCAGTGATGCCATGTAACAAACCACCCCCAGACTCAGAGGGTAGCAACACCAAATGTTTTCGTGTTCAGAATCTGCAGGTTGGCTGTAGTTTGGTTTCTCTAGCATAGGCTCTGCATCTGGCTGTAAGCTGGGTGGCCTTGGCTCCGGGCTGTAGGCTGGCTCAGGTCTGCTCCACATGTGTTTGTCCTGGTGCAGGCAAAGGGGCAGCAGCCACCCACAGCAGGCTCTCCTGTGGCCCTCGCTAGAGTACCAGAGCCAAGCCAAAGCACCCGTGCACGTTTCAGGCCTCTGCTCGTGTCGTAATTACTAACATTCTGTATCAGTTATTTATTGCTGCAAATGACCTCTCTAAACAGTGGCTTAAAACAGCAATAATTAATCATATCTCACAATTCTGTGAGTTGGCTAGGCAGTTCCTCTCCTGGCTCACCGGTCAGAGCCATAATGCTTGGAAGGTGCAAACTGACCTCCCTCACTGGCTGTCAGTGCTGGCCGTCACCTGGTGTGCCTCAGTCCTTCCCTGGGGGACCTCTCACCTTCCGGTAGGCTTGCCTGACCTCCTTACCTGGCCTTCTCAGGGCAGAGTTTCAAGAGGGCAAGAGAGAAAGCCACAAGGCCTCTTAAGGCCGAGGTTCCAAAACACATCACTTCTGCCACATTCTGTAGGTCAAAACAAGTCACAGGCCCAATCAAGGAGACGAAGTGGGAAATAGATTCTTCTTCTGCGTGGGAGGGGTGGCAAAGAATTTTCAGCAAGTTTGACTCTTCCGCACATGCTGCTGGCCAAAGCAAATAACGGCAAGCCTTGGGTTAGGGGGTCGGGGCAGTGTGCTCCGCCCACAACACGGAGGGAAAGGAGTGAACAGCTGCCAGGCAGGAATGCAGACGGTCATGCTGGCGGGGAAAGCACAGCATGGGCTTTGCAGTCAGCTGAGACCTGGGTCTGAGTCTTGCCTCTGCTCAGCTGGGTAGCCTGGGTTGGGCAAGGACACCGTCTCCCTGGACAGCCATCTCTCCATTTGCAACAAGAGGTTAATATCACTTCCGGGCAGTGGCAAAGGCCAAAGAGCATGGCGGTCAGTTAGCCAACCCAGTGCCGGGTCCTGGTCAACACAGCCTCTAACAACCTGCGGGTTGAGATGCTCCCTGCAGGTCCAGGGTGTGACTGCAGACTCCCTTTGCTCTCTAAAGCTTCTCCCTCCAGGGGAGGCTCTTGAAACAGTTGTCATGCTCTGTGCTGTCATCAATTTGCTCCTTTCCTAGTCATCTTTCCCCCAAGCCATGCAGCAGACCACCTGCCAGGCTCCTCATGACCTAGGGTGATGTAATCTTATTAATGGGAGCGATCCTCAGTTTAGAAAGGAAAGGCATGTCTTTGGCTGCAATTAACATAAATTACATGTTAACTTCATATTGTTAATACGAGCTAAGTCTTCAATGCCCCTACTGATCAAATTGAATTAATTACCATGTCCCACTTGGCTGTGAGTTCGCCCATCAGCTGCCTCTGGAATGTGAAGCTGGAAACTGGCAGGAAGGAGGCAGGTGGCCTCTAAGTGACAGGGCCAGTTAGTGAGACACTGAGATATTCCTGTACCTCAGACTTGGGGGGATGGCTCCCAAACAGCTGCCTTCTTGCCACCTTTCTGGTCACTGCTCCCTCCCCTGGATCTTTGTGGCCCACCCAAAAGAATGGGGCTTCAGTATTAGGCAGTCCTGGATTTGCGTTCCAGCTTTGTCACTGACTAGCTGTGGGAGCTTGGGCAAGTCACTTAACCTCTCTGAGCCTCAGCTTCCTCATCTGAATTTGGAACATTTACCTTGAAAGCTCACTGGATGATTAAAAGGAATGTAAAAGTACCCACCCCAATGTGAGTATGTGTAGTAAACATTTCTTCCTCTAAACGCTAACCCGAGGACCAACTATGCACAGGGAACTGTGAGGAGTGTGGTGTAGACAGAGGAGCTTGTCATCATTTCGCGTTCACTTCTGGGCCCCTCTGTTAGACCGCGAAACCCATGTAGGCGGGATCTACCTGCGCCCCACCTCCACCCCAGCGCCCAGCACATGTTGAGTGCTCAGGAAAATGGAGGAACTTGACTTCGGGTTCCAGGCACGTGCTGATGGACTCACGAGCCAGGAGCAAACTCACCGTGTTCCAGGTCGTGTACTAAGCACGTCCATGCAGGATCTCAGTCGATCTCACAGCAGCCTGCAGGGGTATTCTCCAGGGTTCACGGAGGAGAAAACTAAGGCCTCACGGGTACGCCATGCAAATCCTAAATGCCAGAGGCCGGACTTGACCCCAGGGTGTCTGGCTTCAGAGCCCTCACTCCTAATCACTGTACTCTACTTTGCAAAGGACCTAGACCTTGGACACTGGGTAGGGGTCATCCAGTCGAGCTAGAGAGAAGGGTGTTCCAAAGAGTTCGCCCAGCAGGGCCAATGCAGGCTTTTCTGGGGTGTCTGGGAATGTTAAGTATAGTGTTTCTATGCCTATGAAAGGGGTCTGAAATGGGATGGTGGGAAATGGTTAAGACAGGAGCCTGGCACAAGGTCTCTAATGCCTGGCTAAGGGGTCTGCCTCGTGGAGTGAATGAGTAGTCGGGCAGGCCCTGTGGACAGAGGAGCTGGAGGGGGGGTCAGGGCCAGACAGCCTGGAGTTCACCCCTGTGCACACTCACACACTCACACACTCACACATGCACACATGGCAGCAACTCAGCCGACCCCGAGGACCTCTGACACCCCACTATTCTCTAGATCAGGTACAGACTTAGCATGACTCACAAGGCCCCACCCATGATCTCCCTTCCAGCATCTTCTCCCACCGCTTTCCACCTCACCCCGGGCTGCAGCCAACCAAGCTCAGTTTCCAAACAGACCACATCTCCTTTTCTAGATAATTGCCACTCACTTTCCAGGTCTCACTTTGGAAGCTCTCTCTCTAGCAATAATAAGAACAATAATAACAATAACAATAATAATAGTGGCAGCAGTGTTAATGGTAGTAGCACACACTCACAGAACATGCTCTGCATTTCCATGTGCCAGGCACAGTTCCGAGCTCTTCACATTTATTACCTTGTGATCCTTTCAACAACTCTGCCCATTTTACAGAGGAGTAAACTGAAATAACAGAGCTTAGGTAACTTGCCCAAATCACAGGGCTAGCAGGTGGCAGAGATCATGTGATAGTCTGGATAGAGGTCATGTGGTCTTGACCCCAACGCTAGACCATCTCTCCACGTCACTCTTTCCTACGCATCTTTCCCAGTTCTGGTCTTGCTGTTATTACTGCCTGTTTACTCCCCTGTCCTTCCTGTCAGTAAGTGGTCATTACGAGGGAGTACACATCAAAACTACCTGGGCACTTCCTTTCCCAAAACAAAAATGCCAGGGCCCTACAGGGAAGATAAAGGTCAGGCACCCTATCCTGGAAAACACTCCCCTGGGCAGTTCTGAGGTGAAGCCATGCTTCTCTTTCTTGTCACTGAGCCTATCACGGTGCCTGGCACATGCTAGGTGTTCAGTGGACAACTGACGAGAGAACTAAGTGAAGGAATGAGCCCCACGAGGGTCGTGAGCAGTGATCTCCACGTCACCCCCACCCCCACTCACCCAAAACCCCCTGCAGGGAAGAACCATGTCATTCTCAGCTTTGTGTGTTCCCGGCACGTGGCACAGATATTCGCAAATGTTTGAGGGAAGAAGGGAGTTTTTCTACATAGACACCGTAGGTCGTCCACATTTTACTTAGAAAACCTCTACATTTTAAAAGAAGAAGGTAGGATGGGAAGCTGCCCAAGTAACAAGAATCTGGTCAGAATCTGACTAGAATTGGTCAAAAGTGCAGCTGGTTTTCTCCCCTCCAGTCACCTTCCAAAGGAAGAACTCGTGGCTGGAAGACTCTGAACTTGAGTCTCTGCCCTCCATCGGCCTGGTCATCTCCCCCACTGAATAACATTGCCATCTCATGCTGTGTCCGGACAGGAGGCGGGAGAGGACTCTGGGAACCCTTTGCCTTGACCTTGGTTAAGGACACTCTGAGAAGAGGTCTGTGCATTATTTGCACATGGCCTGTTCCAAATGTGAGCAGCAGCTGTGCACACATCAGTGGAGACGTGGCCCTGCTTCCTGTCTGGGACAGAGGCTCCTGTCCCCCCTGCCAGCCTTGTTGGGGCCTCCGTGTGGGAGGGAGTACCCTCTCGTGCTCGGCCTCAGAGCCGGTTATATCCCCCATTTCCCTTTTTCTTTCCAGAGAGTGAGGGACCTCCTGATGGTTCATAGATTTGGAATGGTGAAAACAAAATGCAGGAAGGAGCTGAGAGGCCCCGAGTGCTGAGAGCTGTGCGCTCGTGCATGACCTCCGACAGCCCTCGGGGGTTCTGGGCCCCGGGAAGCTGGCTGGGACTCAGCAGAGCCTTCCACGCCAAACTTCTTTAATCCACATCACGAAGCAAAACGAATGAAAGCATGGACATACACATACTCACAAAAACACGCTCACGCGCATTTGCATTCACCCTCCAACGTGGCTCATTTTTCTGCTGTTCCCCAGGAATCCAGTGAGCCTCTAGCCTCCAGGGCTTTACAGCTTACCATCCGGTCCCCACCCATTCAACAGACGGGCCAGGCACAGCTGGAGGGACACAGCAAGATGCAGGTTCCCTGTGGTCATTGGGTGACGGGGGCCACAGCTCTTCCCCACTGAGAAGCCATCTGCTTAGATGCTGCAAATGTTCAGGCTCTGGACTTAGGGCATCTGGTTTGAATCCCAAACCCACCACCAGGCAAGTCACCTAACCTCCCTGAACTGCAGGTGACTTGTGTGAAGCACAGTAAATCACAGCAGTATCCACCAGAAGTTGTATGGAGTCACTGCCATCGTGCGTATAAAAGCTGGCATGTGATCAGAGCCCAGTAATTCTTACTGAGCATTGATATTATGCTGTGTTAAGCTTTGTGAGGGGGAGCCGGCACGTAGTGCTAGAGCACCCCACACACAGGGGCAACACGGGCCATGGATGGAGTTGAGGAAAAATTGGCCCATATAGGCCTCCCACAGGGGCTGGGGCCTGCCATTCCTGGTCCTTCCTATCTTTGCACCTGCCTTCTCCCCGCTTCCTGGAAAGCACCCTCCCAAGTCCTGGCCTTGTGCTACCACTGGGGCATCTTCAAGTCTCCAGCTGACTGTGATCATGAATGAATTATTCACTCTCGGCCCGGAGCTGCTGTTTCACATCTAATTCATTACAGCTCTGCTGTCTGGTTTCAGGCAGACCTGCCTGTTTAATACCGATTAATCTGCACACACAGGAGACCCTCTCCTAACTGCAGGAAAGCTCTCAATATCTGAGTTAGGGGATGTAAAAGGGGAATTACTCTAGTGCATTTGAATCCACTAATTGTTTTCTGGATTCCCTTGAGACCTAGTAATGAAATGTAGCAACGTATCTCACAGAGTCACCTAGAACACACAATCCTTCAGTTAGCCTCCCCGCCCCACTCCCTCCTAGCCATAGCTCATCCTTCTATCCCTTTCCCTTGAGAACAGCTGCCTATAGAATTAACCATCTTCACGGCTTCATGTTCCTTTTTGAGTGATGTTGCAAACAGCAGGGGTTACTGCTTTGGGCATATGCCACCTTTCGCAAGATGCCTCTCACAGCCAGGCCTGCTCTTCCGTCAAGCTCAATGTGGTCAGCTTCCTTTCAAATAGATATCTAGACTACGAGCCCCTTGAGGGCGGGGATTGTGTCTGCCCAACCTCTATGCCTCCTGTACCTGGGATAAAGCCAACAGAGTGCATGCTCTATGAGTGAACTGAACTTGAAGTTTAACGTTATAAGTAGTCACATTGTATCAGTCAGGATAGGCTAAATTATGCTGCAGTGAGAAACATCCCCCAAATCTTAGAGATATAACACAGCAAAGGTTCATTTCTCATTCATGCTACCTGTCCACTGTGGGCAGGTGGGGGGATGGGGCTCTGATTGTTTCGGTCACTGAGAGACCCAGGCCAATGGAGGCTCCCTCTCAACATGTGGCTCTTCAGAAGGAGACAGAGATTATGGTAATTTATATACTGGCTCTTAAAACACTTTCACCTGGATATAACGCATGTCACCTTCACCCATGTTTCACTGGCCAAAGCAACATCCAAGATGGGTATTAAAACATTTCTAACTTCCCAGTGGGGCTGGTAAATGTATTCCCAAATGTGCTCAGAAGGCAAAAAGCTACAACTATGTAGTGAACAGCACCAGTGATTGCCACACTCATTCTCATATCTACTATGGGAGCCTCATGGTTCCATAAAAATAACACTAAGTAGTAGGCTTCATTCCCTGAACACATACTAGAACTTCACACTCAATTAGCAGCCAGAAGATCTTAGTTGGATTCTGGCCTCTGTAATTAATTCTCAGCCGAGGCCTCACCTTTCTCATTGAGCCTCAGTTTCTTTACCTACAAAATAGGGACTTTCCTATCTTCTCCTACCTTGCCTCACAGCTTGGAGGATAGACATACAGCTTGATGGACAGCCAGAATGGGGCAGGAAAGATACTCAGCATCTCACCCGTCAAAGGGCCAGAGCTGAGACCAGCAGAGAGCTGGGTCCAGCCTGGCAGGGAGCAGGCCCCAGGCAGATCCTGGCCAAAACTCCGAGTTCTGTTGATGGCATTTTGCTCCAGACTGTGCACAGGGCCCAGCGAATCTGGGAGTAAATGATGAAAATGCCTTGAAAAGGCAGCACTGCTCACAAATGGGAATAACTGTAATTACAGGAATAACAACAGTAGCAACATCCACTAAGACCCGGCTCCCTGCCTGGTGTTTGCCCAGGGATTTACATACATTCTCTTCAACCCACACAACAACCCCATGTGACACATCACTCTGCCACCATTTTTCAGATGAACAGAGCAAAATTTAGAAAAAGGTGGAGTAGCTTGCCTTAGCACTAAGATTTTGAGACCTTTCTCTGACTCCAGAGCTCCCGTTTATATTTTTGTTTTGGGCCTCTCCTGGATGAACACTGTCACTCAAAGCAGTATCTCAGATCAGACCTTCCAGAGAACTATTCAGAATTGAATTCTCTCCATTGGCTCATATTCATTAAGCACCTGCTGTGTGCGGACCCCATGCTAGGCTTTGGGGAGATGACAATGAATGAGTCAGCACAGGTCCTAAGCCCCTATCCTCGTGGAGTTTACCGCCAGTCTGTGAAGTAATCTGCCCTCCCTGAGGCATGAGTTAGGGTCCTGCAGAATGGCTGTGGGGGTTGGCAGTGATGCGTCAATCATCTGAAAAGCACCTGGAGGAGATGGTCAGTGCTGAGTGAAGGGGGCTCTTGCTGTTCTTCCATACCCAGTTCTAGAGCAGCAGCCTGGTTGGGGCTGACATCCTTAACCTGAACATCCTGCCCTCAGGTGGGGACCAGTGTCTCTACCACTTTAAGCCAGTAAGAACTTGGCTTAGGAAATAGAATGAGTCACAAGAAGCCAGCCCTCCAGGCCATGGTCAGATACTCAGCAAGGCTGCCAGGCCTGTTCTGCTCCTCCCACAGCTCCAGGCAGGTGGTCTGGGTTTACAGAGGTGCAGCGGGGAGGCAGGAAGCTGGAAGCATCCTAGAGATCTGCCGCTTTGCATCTGCAAAGCTTTCCCTAGCTGTTACTTCTCAGAACAGCCTTGCCACGTGTTCAGGGTCACCCAGGCTGGGCGGGAAGACTGATTCCTGGGAGAAATTCCTTGGCTTCTGGATAAGTATTTGAATGCTTGGTGTGGCTGAGAAATCTTCTCTTCAGAGGGAAATAGATTCAAATGGAGTTTACTGAGACCCCTACCACCTACTTGTGTGATCGATTCATTCTAATCATCATCTCACCAGCTAACAATTATTGGGCACTTCCTGTGTGCCAGGCACAGCTAAATACATACCTTCTTTTATTTAATCCTCAAAATAATCCTACGAGGTTTTAACTATCTCCATTTCACAGATGAGGAAACTGAGGCTTACAGAGGTGCAGTAACTAGCTCGTGATTATAGGACTAGCCATGATGAAGCTGGAGTTTGGATCCACAATGGCTGACACAGGCTCTCATTCATAACGTGGTCTCTAATCCACAGAGCAACCTCAAGCCAGGATAATTAGCTCCATTTCACACCTGAGGCTCAGTGTGAGGCAAAGCCGTGTGCCCAGGTGGGTCCATTAGGGTTTCTGGTTGCAAGTCCTGAGTTGTCCAACTGCCCTTCCTTCAGCTCCTCTCTGTCCAACAAGGAAAACGGGGGATTCAGGGCAACCCTGCCTGCTTAGGTCCAGGCACCCCATGCCTTTATCCCTGTTTTCACTGTCTAGAATGTTTTCCCCTCCCCAGCCCGTGGCCTGGAACCAGCTCAGACACAGCACAATGTGGCTCAAAAATTTCCTCTTCCACATTCCACGTGGAAGGAAGACTCAGAACTGGGAGCATTTTGAAAAGAAAGATTGTTTCTTGCCAAAAGGTGAAAACTGGTTAGACTTCAGAAGGCCTGGCTTGCAAAATTACACACACACACACACAGGTTCTTAAAGAGAAAACACACTCGTGATTACCAAGGTTACTGGTTTTCATCAGTCTGTTCTCGATGGAAAAACAGCCATCTTCTCCTAAAGTGGTTATTTCTCACGAAGCTACACAGCGCACACAGTGTCTTCAGACCCCAGCCTTCCAAACACTGGGGACAGAGTTGTTCTCGTTAGGGAGTCAGCAGCTTATGGGACATGCTCATTCATTTTGGGAACTAGAACCAGGCAGGGTGACCCTGTCATTTTTCCTTTATCTCAGAGGGTAAAGTGCGGGTTTGGTTTCGGTTTTGGTATTAATCGCGACGGGATGGAATGTTTGTGTCTATGCCCAGTGGCAACTATTTTACTAACTCTGATCCTTGCAGTGCCCTCATGAGACTGGTATTATTCACCCCATTTACAGAAGACTGAGAGTCTGAGCTGAAGGGATCTGCCCGAAGTCAGAGCAGGAAGACGGCAGAGCTGGGATACGTGCCCAGTGCCTGAGCCCTAAGTCTGGGTCACTCTGCCTCGTCCAGCTACCTCCCGCCCCTCCCCTCACCCTTGACCCAGCTGCCATTTCAGCCCCCACCGCACTATGTTATGTGCACCTGCTTCCAGGTTTCTCTCCCCGTCCAGGGAGGCTTCAGGGCAGGCGCTGTCTTTTGGGTTCATCTCTGGCCCAGCCCTTGGCACATAGGAGACACCTGATGCATTAGTTGGTAGTCGATTCATTAATGGAGACATGAAAGCAGCCATGAAGTTTGCTGCGAGTGCTGCCTACAGGGAGCAGTGCCCGAAGCCTTTAGGTGGTGAAAGGCTTGAGCTGCCTCAGCAAAGTAGAACCCGCAGCCCCCGAAACCTGGGGCAGCTTGTTGGCCTATTGCCCAAGCTTCCTATGACCCGGGGCACTTAAGACACTCCACTTGTGGACTGCCCGGCAGGCATGGTCAGCCAGTACGTGCATACTCCATCCAATGATCCTGCCCACTCAAAACCAAGACCAAACGTACACCTGTCATATGTTTGTGACTTTGGGCAGGAAAGGAACACAGCCAGAATTCCCGGAGATGAACCATCCACTTCTCACAATGGTCCATCTGCCAGCCGACAGGGTGGATTTGCTTTGGGAGTGACTGACCTTCTGACCAAGAGTATTTCTGGCCCCAGCAGGTGGCGAGGGCAGGGATGGCAGTGCCTGATGCCAAGAAGAGCCACCATCCAAGTGCTCATGGAGGGACTCTGGGCTCTAGATCACAGTGGACTGTTCATTTATCTATGCATTTGCTTTTAAAAGTTCTCAAAAATTGAGTAGTTGGAAAGTGAGCTTGATTCAAACTGACTCGTGGTAGCTGGCTGAGCCAGGAAACAGCCACACAAACCAAGAAATCAGCTCTGCTTCAGTTTACTTATGCATTTACTCTCATCTTCATTCCACAAAGATTTTAAGGGAATTAATTAGAGGCATTACATATTGTCTCTGCCCGGTGGCCCTGCCCGCACAGTTGGCGAGACATCACGAGATGAGCCAGCTTGCCTGTCGGTGTATTCATTCAGCAAATAAAAGCCTGCAGGGCTGGCTGCGCTCTGGGCACTGGAGCCCATTAATTAAGTCAATCCTGGCTCCCCTGCCCCTTCTCCATCTGTAAGCTGCCTCCATTTAATCACTTTCCTCCTGTGTCTTAAAGATGCATGGGACCGTGGCAACCAGTGGGAAATGAACTAAAAAAAGGAGCACTGGACCTAGAGTCTAGGAACCTGAGTTCAAGTCCAGGCTCTGCCAGTTACTGTTTGGGTGCCCTGAGACAAGTCTCTTTACCTCTGAGCTTCATGATAGTAAAATAGGCCACTGATGCTGCTCAGGAGTGTTCCGGGACTTAATAACTGCCATTTATTGAATACTTCCTGTGTGCCAGGCTCTGTGCTAAACTAATTTGCATATTTTCTCACCCTTAATATACAAAGAACCCTAAGTTGTAGGTATTAATATTCCTGTTCTACCAGTGAAGAGGTGGAGGGCAGGAGCTGTGTCCATTTCCTTCTCCCCTGTGTCACCAGCACCTGGCATGGCACCTGGTGCAGAGAAGAGGTGCAGGGATGTACAGATGGCAGGTCAGGGGTCAACTCGGGCCCATCTGACTGCACAGCTGGCCTTTTGGTATAGTGGCAGTGACAGCACAGTGCGGGACACATGGTACGCCCTCAGTCAGTTAGGGTTCCTCTCTTCCCCTCTCCACGACTTTATCCAGATGGATTTATTCGAGGCTGTGGCACTCACTGCATCTGAGCTCACTATAAACAGTAATGTCTTTAGACAACTGTCAGCTCCCAGAGAAGGAATGAGAAGGAGAATTTAGGATTTATTTGCTGCTTTCATCTAAACTAATGGGGCTTTTCCAAGAGGCTTGGGCAGGGATGATGCCGACTCTCTTTGAAAGGCATTTGCTTCCCCTTGGGGGTGCAGACATCCTTGATGTTGGCCAGGGAGGTCACTGGCACCCTGACAGAGCCCTGAGGGCTGCAGTATCTGGGTGGTCAGCATGTCCCTAGGTCTGGTCCTAGGCTTTTTAGAAACATTATTTTCTCTATTTTTGCGCACAGAGCTGATCAGAGCGCCCCATTAAGGAAACTCATGAGAGATTGTGTTGTAAACTAAATGCTGATTCATTAGGTCAACCAAAACTCGTCACTCTCGGCAGATGGAGCAGATGTCTGTGCTCACTGCCCAAGTTCCTGGGGAAAGAGATTATCTGCCAAAGTTTCTGTGGCACATGCAGGAGTGGGAGCGAATGGTCTCCAGGAACATTTCTTTTCCTGGCCATGGTGAGCCCTGGTGAGCATCCCAGCCTCATGGACAGATCCCCTCTCTAGTGACCGTTCTGTTTCCTTCCAAATTCATTCCGAATTTGGTATAAGGATGTCCTGTGCTTGAGTCTCGATTGATAACTAAAGAATCCAGACTGTATGCAGAGAAGAAGCATTCCTCTGGGGGTTGCGGGGTATCAAATGGGAAGAAAACACCCTAAGTCTCGTTAATTTACATATTAATTAACCAGCTCAGTTCACAGTATTCTGTAATGGAAACTGTTGGGGTTTTTTCCCTTGTATCTAGGATGTCTGTGAGCATCAAGCCCACTTCGCCAATATTGTCTAAACTGTTATCTTTTAGATAATTGCCAGGCCCGTTGTGCAGAACAGAGATAAAAATAAACGTTCCTGTCTGTGGGTCAGTGCGTACCCCATGCTTTGTGTTTTAATGACAGGGCCTGAGTTTGGGGGTCCCCATCCCTGCCACCCCAGCACAGGATGTTCCATGTGAACTCTGACCTTTCAAGTCACTAACATGTTCATATGTTCTTCGTTATTCTTTATTCCTTCCATCTTTTGTTCACTCATTTACTCAGACCTCCATTTATATATGTATTTATTTAAATATGCAAAGCCCCATCTTCTTCCTCAAAGGCTTTATAGGACTTCTCAGGGAAATGCAGCCACAGAACCCACAACTTATGATGGATGAATAGAAACCATCAGGACCAGGAGAAAACACAAGTGTGAATGGGGCACATAAGCCAATTGGGAGGCTCAAATGCAGGGAGCAGGGCCTGGAGCAGAAGGAGCCAGGCCCAGATCTGAATTCCAGCTCTGCCACTCACTAGCTGAGCAAACAGGTGCTTGTACTTAGTCCCTATGCCTCAATCTTCTAATCTGTGAAATGGGTCTAGTAATACTCTCTTCAGAGGATGAGTAAAAGGATTAAGTGGAATAATCTATGGAAAGCACTTAGCAGAATGGTTGGCAAGTAATGAGCACGCAGTAACCTCTGTTTTTCTCACTGTTATGGTTATTACAATACTTTCTCCTCTTATTACTTGGTTGCTGTAATGGAGCTATGAATTTAGCTAGTAGCTTCCTAGCAATCAAAGCAGAAAACGGAAAGTGTTGACTGCCTGTTTCTCATTTCTGTGAAGGGACACGAAGATGCCAGCGTCACAGGTAACAAGACCTTCCACTTCAGCCTGACTTACTCTGTCTGAGAGTTGCACTCTCTCTGTTTTAGAGCTGAGCACTCAGGTTAGCCATCAGAGCCTCAGACATCTCTGCCTTTGGCTACTAGAAAGGTCAGGGCTGGGGGTTACAGATCTGGAACCATGAGGAGAATGTCCTGGTTGGGGACAGTCTCTCCAAGAAGCTGCCCAATGTCAGGAAGGTTGGAGCAGGGGCTCCTTAAGAAACTAAGATTAGAGACAACAATCTCTCCAGCTTTAGTGAGCACCCGTGCTCGGAAGACTATTAATGAGGCCACAGGTTCCAAGATGGATTTTCATTTGGGGGATTTTACATTTTGTAATTTAGCAGTTGCTAAGGATTGAGGCATCACGGGACTGTTGTTGAACCTGGATCGCAAGCTCAGAGAGCTACGGAAAACAGGATTTTTAGTCCATCCTGCCACATTCCTCTGCAGAGGTTTGGTGGAGAACAGCTGCTCATGTCCAGAATTAGAATCCATCCTTCCAAGGGGCAGGAGGTGATGTTCACTGAGGACTTATTGAAAATCCATCTTGGTCTTTTAAGATACCTTGGAAGGTGTAGTCATCGTTACACCTGGAAGCAGGTGTATTTTCCACTTTTATGGTTGGGGAACCAGAAGCCCAGTGAGGTTAGGTGACTTGTCCAAGGACACACAGCCAGTAATTAGCATTTCTGGGATTCTAATCTAGGTGTTTCTGGCTCTAAACCATTTCCTGTTAACCTTTTATGTTGCCCTTATGATGTACTTGATACCCTCAAATGGCTTATAACCTAGTTAAGAGAATAGATACCAGCCTTAAAAGAGGTAAATAACAGTGCCAAACACTATATCACAGGGCCTGGACATTAAGCCGTTCAAAGGAGGGAGCCTTTTTTTCCAGGTGGCAAGAAAAGCTTCAGGGAGGAGGTGCAGGCCCTGAAGAACGGGTAAGCCTTGAGAGGCTGTGAGGGAGGCAGGAGGCCTTAGAGCCCAGGACTGGCGAGAGCAAAGCTCCAGAGATGTAAAGGGGAAAAATCTGGAAAGGCAGGCGACCCAAGCCAAGGTTTCTGCTAGGAAGTTGGGAGAAGTAAGGTCAGCGAGATGAACGGAGTCCAGAACGCAGGGCTGGACCTGTCGGATGGAAAGCAAGACCTGGATGCAGGCTCTGACTTGCGTCTTTAGTTTTAGTGCTTTACTTGGTGTACTTATTTATCCATTAGTCAGTAGACTTCTGCTGAGGACAAACCATGTGCCAGGACCTGTGCAGGGCACAGAGGAGACAGAAGTCAGCCAGGCTCCATCCCCACCTGGGATCTTGGATGGGAGGGGACCTCTCTTCCGAGCACAGTCCCTACCCTCTCCTCCTCTGTCCCACCTGTGACTGCACACACCCACCTGGAGTCCTTTTCTCTAGCACCTCACTTCCCCAAGGCTGGGGTCTCCAGCCCCACTTTAGCCCCGCCTTGGATCCCCAATAACAAGGCTTGTCGAACTGCACCAGACGAAGTCAGTCGATTACGTGCCCTTCATGGCAGGCCCTTCGCATGTAGTGTCACAGCCAGCCAGGGAGACAGGTTCTCAAGAGAACAGGTTCAGAGATCTCAGGGGATTTGTCCAGATCACGCAGTGTGTCAGCTACAGAGCTGAGGGTGGCCCTAGGCCTGACTTCCACACCAGGGGTCTCTACACTGCCCCATAGGGACCCTTGTGCCTTTAATTGTATAGCTGAGTGTTTACTCAACTTGCCCAGACTGCAGAGCTAGTTAAAAGCGGGGCCAGGTCTACAGTTCGGTCTTATGGCTCTCAGGACCCCAGGGAGCAGTGGGTGCTCAGGGGTGTGGTCAGCTCACCCTTCAGCAGGACACTTCCACCCTCTCTAACTGGAATGGCGTTCCAGGAAGCTCCCCGGCCCAGCCCTGCAGATGCCTGGAGCTTTCATGGTTGCCACAGCACCACCTTGTGGTGATGTTCAGGGGCACACACTTCACAGAGGAAGGGGCTCCTCATTAGCGCAGGTGGGTTTCCAGCACGTGCTGGCTGGGGCAGGCCTACTGACTGCTTTCCATTGAGGGCTTGTGCAAAACTAAGCAGCTGCCCCTGCTTCCGGGAAATGTCCATGCCACCCACTTATATCCTTCTGGTATGCATTTATTAGGCACCAAAGATTCAAAGAGGGAAAAGAACTAATACGTATCAAGTACTTGCTGTGACAGGTGTTTCTAGAGAACATCCCATGGAACCCTCCCAACAGCCATGCAAGTTAGGGATTCTGGGGCCATTTTCCAGATGAGGAAATGGACAGATGCCCTCTGGCCCCAGCTTTGGTGGCCGGGCAGGGCAGGGCCAGCATCAGACTCCCGCTTACATGATGTGATTAAAGCAAAACCTCTGCCTATCTAAGCATGACTGGACTTTCAGGCAGCAGCTGTCCAAAGTGTGCTGTTATTTCAGTGACTCTTTTTTTCCTCAGATGAAAATCAGGAGGAAATGGGCTGATAAAAAAAAATTCTTATAAGGAAGGGCAAAGATAAAAATTAGATCCCATTAGTAACGAGTCACCTTTTTTAAAAAAATGACCAAAACACTAAAATCAGAGTCGTGTGGCCCTTTTTTTTTTTTTTTTATGGTATAAGAGAACTCAGAGAAGGTGGATTCTGAGAATTTTACAGCCTCCCAGAGGTCACGGGGAGGCCCCTGCCATGTGGCAGACCCAGGTGGAGCAAGTCATGAGCAGAGAGGAGGAAGATCAGTGATGGGTCACCAGTTACCCTACTGGGGGCTCAGGCTCGGGCTAAGGGGGCCCATGGACACACACGCATGCCCACAGGGACAGTCAAAGATGCAGGCTGCTGCTCAGCCACTCCACAAGCCAGGGCTCCAGTTGAGTCGGGCTGTTCCTACAAAGAGATGATGAGTTTATCATAGAGACTCACTTCTACCAGCAGCTTTCTTGGTGCTGTCTGCCCTGACTGTCCCAATCAGCAATCACTTTGCCATCTGTTTTGGAAATGGAAGAAAGAGTTGAAAAGCTTAGGAGGGGGTGAGAGGAAGCAACCACAGGGAAATATTATTTTGTGCCTAGCTCCAGTCAAGTCGAGGAAATTACCAGTTGAAATATGACCACTTTTTAAAGTAACGGTACCGTCAGAAAGTGAACCTGACATTGTAGTTCAGAGAACATCAGAAGTCGAGTGAATTCTGGCCGATGCTGTGGACAGGAGAAAGCTGTGACTACTACATGGATGATAATAACCACTGTGGATTTACAGCTAGTTTTCCCAACCACAGTCGTTCTCACACAGCTTCACGATTTGTGTTGTTTCTATTTACCATGGGCGTCCCTATTGAATATTTTTATGTCGACTCATGATATTTACTTACGTGAATTTATTCTACAAGGGAATATTATCTCAAATGGAAATTCAGTATAACTTGTCATAAGTAAAAAGAATTGTAAAAAATACATTAAAAATAAAACAATGCTGTTAAGATCTAACATGGTGCTGCCACCTGCCAAAGGCTCTCAGCCTGTGACTGGTACCCTTTCTTTAAAAAGGGAGATTAACAAAGAATGGAGAAATATTATTGCTATATTAGCAGCTTCTGAAGTGGCAATAATGTGGACTAATTAGTCTGAAAATTCTCCCAGTACAAATACTTGAGAAATACTAAGTAAGCTATAGCCAATAATCCTTCACATTCTTAGTTGAGCTCCCAATAAGTAAGGAAATCATCAGAGGTGAGAAATGGGAAGGAAATAGGAAACCAAAGCAATAAGCATATGGCCTGACTGAATTGGGGAAAATGTCTCCTCAGGGAATTCATAGACACAGCACCTTGTCTCAGTTGGATTAGGATTCAAATGTATGCTATCTGCATGATCCGAGAATCCCTAAGTCAAAAAATTAACACCAAACTACTCTGGAGAAAATAGGTCCTCAATCCAGGTTACCTGAATTCCAATATATCATCATCTTTAAAGATGAGTTCATAATCTAGATCTATAAAACACACAGGAGAAAAAAACACCATGTAGGAAAGTCACAGAAACAGCAAACATCAGGATTAGACCCTCAATCCTCAATAGAACAGTCTGAAGGAGCCCTCTCAAAAAAAAAAAAAAAAAGTCTGTTTATAATTATTAAAGACATAAATTAAAACATTGAAAATAAGTGGAAAGAATAAGGCACTGAAAAGAAAACAGGGAGATTTGAAAATGAATCAAATGAAACTTCTAGAAATGAAAAAACAGAGTCATTAAAATTAAAACCTTAGTGGATGAGTTAAACAACAGATTACACAAAGCTAAAGTGAAACGTAATAAATTGGAAGATTGATTTGAAGAAATTAGCCACAGTGCATCATGGAGAGATGAAGAGATGGAACTTGCCTAATACAAGTTCCAAAAGAATGAAATAGGAGAGACATATAATTTATTGGCTAAGAATTTTCCCAAATTGATTCCTGAGATTCAAGGAGCATGAGTCTTGAGCAGGATAAATATTTTAAACCTACACACATCATAGAGAAATTGCCAAACTCCAAAGTTAAAGAGATCTTAAAAAAGAAAAATTGATTACTTACAAAGAAAACTCAACTAGACTGAGGCAGCTTCTCAAAACAATAGAAGCTAGAAGAAAAAGAACTGTCATCTAAAATTTTATATCTAGCTAAACTATAATTCAAGACTGAGAATGAAATAAAGATATTTTCAGACCAAGACTAAACCAGCTTACCTCTTGCTGCAATAACTACTCAAGGATTTACTTCAAAAAGCAGTGACAATTACTGTGACAATATATAGAGAACATCTAGCACAGTGTCTGGAATCCAGGACCATGCTGGATAAACAGTAACTGCCCTTATCACAATTGAATAAAAATGTCCAGACCCTCCTCTGCACTGTAGTCTCTGGCCCTTTAGATATGATATTGTGCTTGACCTTGAATTTGATCAAGATCAGCACTTGAACACCCTATCTTGACCTTGCAGAAAGGATTCTTCCTTGGCATACTTTTCCAGTTCTCTGGGTAGACCCTGCCTTTGTTCAAGGCTCCCAAAACCACATTCTTGAAAAACAGCCACGCACCAACAGCCTGAATGGGCCACCCCAGCATCTTGGCATCATTCCCATTCAGAGTTCTCCCCACTTCCCCTTCTCACAGGGTGAGAATTCAAGAAACATTCATCTAGCACTGGTATCATCTGGGATTTTTAACTCCTTGCTCATTGCACATGAGTTGTCAGTACTTTGCAATGTTTCAAATATATTGTGTTTGCAAAAATTCCCTAATTCTCTACCCCAATCCATATCCATATCCTTTTCAATATAACCTTGAAGTTCTTCCCATCAAGAGGTGGAGTCTATTTCTTTACTTCTTGAATCTGGGCTGGCCTTGTTACTTGCATTGGCCAATAAAAGGTGGAGGAAATGACGTCATGCCAGTTTCAGACCTAGGCCTCAAGAAACCTTACACATGGATTCCACTCTCTCCTGGAACCTTGCCACTGTCATCAGAACAAGTCCAGACTAGCCCACTGGAGGATGAAAGACTATGTGGAACAAAGCCATCATCCTAGCCAGCCCTCAGGCTTCTGATCCAGCTGGCTGTAGGCACATGAGTGAGCCCAGTGGGACCAGCCATGCCCAGACAATCACAGCAGACCTGCCTAGCCAATTAGTAGACTCATAAGAAATAAACGGCTATTTTAAGCCATGAATTTGGGGGTGATTTGTTATGCAGCAATAGCTAGCCGGCAGAACCTACATATGACATTTTCTTCATGTACATGCATATATATAATAAAACTGCTTGCTCTATACTGGCTCATAGCCTGCAGCTTACCAGCAGCTGTATTTCTAAGTTTTGTTGACTTGGGTAAATTAACCTTTCTAATGGGAAAATTGAGTTCATGCGTCAGGGTGTGGGCTGATTGCCATAACTCTCTACCTCAAAATAGAAAGCGTGTCACGTTTCACGTGGGCCACTTTTCTTTTTCTTAGCACTATCTTCTCATCCACTCGGTCTGGCAAATATGCCAGAGATTAACAAAGCAGAAAAGGTCATATAGCCTTGGCTTGGTACATACACCGAGATACAAATCTTCTAGCAAATTTTAGCCTGCTAGTGTCTCTTGAGTCAGCCAAATTAGAAATGTTAATCTTGGCAGGCGCATGTATTCTATTTTTAATATACAATTTTGGAAAATGTCATGGTTGTCAAAAGACATATATTTTAGTTCAAGATTATAATTGATTGTAAAAGGAAGTGGGGCAGGAGAGTAGGAGAGAAAATGTAGGAAGAACCAAATTTCACTGTGCCACTTACTGTGTGACCTTTTCCCATAAAATGGACATCGTCATGAGCAGTAAATGAAATAATACATGTACAAAGCACTTTAGCCTATCCAGAAGCAAGCTGTGATATTGATAATGATGATGAAGAAAAAGCAGGATTAAGAAATAGAATTCCAGAATTTTTTTAAAACCATTGCAGCAAGATCTTTCCAATTTCATACCCAGGACCTATGAATTTAGACCCACGTAACTGCCCATGATGTTTGCAAAATGAAACCCAGGCAAGAGAGTTCATCAATAAGCTCACACAGATACGTTTAACATCTTGACCCATGAGTCCCTAAACTCCCCACTTGGCTGAAAACTATTTCTGGGCTGTCACTAGATACCAGCTGAAATGCAGAACAGACCGTCATTCAGTCAGCCGGCTCTTTCATCTCCGAGATAGCAGACGTCACATTTGATGTGATTTAGTTCCCTTCTGTGGAATTCATCCACCAGTTGCTTTGTCCTCAGACAGACCCGACTTTAGCACCGCCCCCCCCCCACCCCAGGTAGGAGTTGAGAGAGGTCATGCATGCAGATTAATTTCCAGGCTGCCTGGATGCTGGTAATAGCCTTACCACTTTGCATGGCCAAATAAAAAAGATGGGAATCAAAAGGGAGAGACGAAGGCTTACTTGTCCCCTAAAGAATTCATTCCAAATCCTTATATCCAAACGGGCTTCTTTAAGCAATTCTTTCCAGTGTGAACCTTATTCCAGGGGAGGGAGGTGACAGGGAGAGACAGCCAAACTTCCCTTTTGCTTTTCTCTGTCTTCCTTTCTACCTGTCTCCCTCCCTCTCTTTGGCTGCCTTCCTCTGTGTGTTTATCGTGTGTGTGTGTCTTTGGAATGGATTTTGTTTGTGTTAGATGCAAGTCATATCATTTTCTTCAAGGCCTGTTTTCTCGTCCTGCAGTCAGGAGATAATTTCCTCCTCCGTTTGCCACTTATCGCTCAGGGCACACGCGACCCCCTGCCAGGAGGAAGAAAATCCTTCTTTTTTGCTTCTCAGACTTGAGATCCTTTGGTCTGTGCAGCCTAGGAGAATCTCATTATTGACAACGTGACGGGCATGTGGGAGTGTGTGATGTTGCCTTTCCGGTCGTTTTGAATACCTGGAGAACTCCACGCGGGCCTGCCTCACTTTAAGAAAGCCCACTGTATGGAAATGACAAAGGTAAAGCTGGGAGCGGTTATTCCCAGTGATAAAGGGTCCCCTCACTGTACGACGGATTCTCCATGGGCTCTTAGAAAGAGCTGGGCCTACTTCGTACATTTTAAGAATGTTTTAGTTTTATAAAAACTCAACTTATATATGATTTTCAAGACCAAGACTACTGTGCAGATGGAAGTGTGCTATCATAAAGAAGCTGTGCATTCTTGGCTCTTTTGAAAAGCTAAGCCAGTCTCTGGACTGAGAAGTGCCAAGTGATGAAAGTGTCAGGAGTCCAGAGGGAACTGCTGAAGGCACAGGGGCCGTTGACAGGATAGAAACTGAATTTATCTAAATTCTGATGGATAAAAGTGAGAATAGTTACACAACAATGCGAACATATTTAACACCACCCACCTGTGTACTTTGGATGATAATTTTATGTTTTGCATACTTTACCACAATTTAAAAAATGTTTTTCAAAATAGTAAAGGAGGAAGTGTTTAACCACAGTTTACGGCTCTGCGGCTGCTTCTCTCCAGAGGCTCTGTGCCAAGGGGACCAAGGCTGCTGTTTACCACTGCCATCTGCACATCGCCACCGCGTCCCACCGCTGGTAGCCTCCGAGAACAGTGCCTGCAGTTAGTGGCTGGTGAGAAGCAGACACCTTGACTATAAATTGGGCAGGCCGTCTCCAAAGACAATGCTTCATGCACACCATTTCTACCTGGTTGCCAAATTGGTAATGTGTGTGTGGGAATAACAATGAAGTAGGTACCCCTGACCAAAGCCATGCGTCACACACTGCCCTGATCATAAAACCTCACGCCAGCCCCAAGAAATCACTATATTATGTCATCTCTATTGTACAGATGAGGAAGCTGAGGCTCCAAGCTATTGTATAACTGACCTCAGTTCACATAGAGTGAAACCAGGATTCAAACACAGGTTTCTCTCATGCCAAAGGCCAGACCACTTTCTGAGGCTGATGATTCCCAATTTCTTTGTGCACATGAGCCCTTTCTAACGGCAAACATCTTCACAGACCTTCACTATGGTAGTAGTCATACTTTCAGTGTCTCCTGGCTGAGGAAATATTTAATGACCAAAAGCTACCCAAATCCAAGAATTCTGTGCATCCCAACAGCTATAGCATAGAGCAAGGGTCACCAAACCCTAGGCCAGGACTGGTACCAGTCCATAGCCTGTTAGGAACCAGGCCACACAGGAGGAGTGAGCGGTGGGCAAGCGAGCGAAGCTTCATCTATATTTGCAGCCACTCCCCAGCACTAGCATCACCGCCTCAGCTCCACCTCAGATCATCAGGCATTAGATTCTCATAAGAGCACCGGTCCCTGGTGCCAAAAAGGCTGGGGACCGCTGACATAGAGTCTTAAAATCACAACACCGGATGTGAGTCATGAGGCATTTAATTGGATTCTGAGGCCCTCAGGGTCACTCTGGATCTTTGTCCCCCGAGCTGGGCACCCCCAAGCTGGGTACCCTTGAGCTGGGCACCCTCAAGCTGTACCATGAATCAGCTGAAGGATCTGGAGAGCCTGAGCTGCCTTAGAATTTAGGCTAGGCCCAGGGGATT
Source organism: Eidolon dupreanum (assembly GCA_028627145.1). Taxonomy (NCBI): domain Eukaryota; kingdom Metazoa; phylum Chordata; class Mammalia; order Chiroptera; family Pteropodidae; genus Eidolon; species Eidolon dupreanum. Next base: position 8,565,659 of record CM053502.1, on the reverse strand, counting down.
CTGTAAATACGGCCGATGTCAGGTACTTCTTGGAAGAGGTACATGAGTCTTTGCATCACATTTTCGGGGCAGGGCGGGGCGAGGGGGAGACTGAGGCAGTGTGAGCTTTGGAAGGACAGTCATTATTCTTGCCCATCACAGACTACGGGCTTTCACAGTAGGATCAGTCTTCCAGAGCAGAGCTCCGAAAATGAGCAACTGAAGACCTGTGAACAGTGGTGAAATGCTCTTCCATTTTCTTTTAGCCCTTTTCATTTGCCTTTATCCAGTCTTTAGAGATCTCCAACTATAGCTGCTGGGAAGAAATTGTGTCAGGAGGAGAAAAAGAGAAGGAAAGGACAGGAGAAAAACAACTTCTTGGCACTTATTCTCAAACTGAAGGGTTCATACGGCCGAGTCTCATTGCTCACTTTCATTCATTCCACAAATATTTACTGAGCACGGCGTCTGCGCCAACCGCTGTTCTAGGCACTGGGGATTCACTAGTGAGCACAAAAAACACACACACACTCAGCCCTTGGTGAACGTACATGCTAGTAGGATATAGATTATAACTGAGATTTTAAAAAGTAAAATTAGTAGTAAGTCGCGTGGTCTTAAGTGCTACAGAGCTAAAGAAAGCAGAGAAGGGAGACAGGCACGTACCTGGTAAGCGTGTGAGGTTGTGTGCCTGCCCTTGGAGAGTGACAGTTAAGCAAAGCGGGGAGGGAGGGAGGGAGGGAGGCACGTGGATGTCAGGGGAAGACGAGGAAGAGGGAACAGCAAATCAGTGAGGCTGGCGCAGAGTGAGCAAAGGGAAGGCAGGGGGAAGGTCACAAAGGGCTTTGCAGGCCATGGCAATGACTTTGACTTCTACTCCATGCGAGGGTTTTGAGCAGAGGAGCAAAACGATCTGACCTTCCTGCAGTAGAATTTACATGCTACAGAATCCCCCCATTTAAAGTGTACAATTCAGTGATTTTTAGTAAATGTACAAAGTCGTACAACCATCACCACACCCCAATTTTACATTTCTGTCATCCCCAAAAGATACCTCATGCCTGTGACTTGCATTTTAAAGGAATCCCTTTGGCTTCTGTTTTAAGAATAAAAGAATAAAAGGTAGAAGTAAAGAAAGTGTGGGAAAGAAACGTTTTTCACTACACATAAGTGACAAAAAGAACTAACAGTGGAGGGAGTAAAGACATGACTGGTAGAGCTTTTTATTTTTAATTACTGAAGGTTCGGAGCCTCCTTAATGCCAAAGTTATAACAGGATGAAGGGCCTCCATCTTTATCAGGAAAAGTAAGATATTAATAACATACAGAGAACTGTTTATGAAATGAGAAATCCAAGCCTAAAAGCTGTACCCACCTGTGACTCCTGAACTTAAAGATGACAGAATGCAACATTGGACCCCACCTTCTTTTATGTTAAAAGTCTATTTACAAAGCTATAGAACTATCTTTATACCTCAAAAAGTAACAAGAAGAAAAGTTGATGGTAGCAACAGGAATAAATCTAAACATGTTTCATTATCCTTGCAGCAAAAACTCAGTGAGGTCTCATATTAGTTGTTGTTAAAATGTTGAATTCCAATTTCTTTTGTTGGTCTTGAAAAGTGGGAGCATCCTGCACTGAGTTCTCACCATGATGTGAGGGATCATCAGTGCCCATGGAAGGGGTCTACTTGACATGAAAAGTGGTACCTGAGTAAAGGTTTTCTGTATAGCTGGAAGGCTGAAATCTTCTGGTGTTATAAGGTTTTGGATCAAGCAATGAATGTTGGCATTTTTTCGTTTTCAACATCTACAACAGCGACCAGCATCTTCTCTTCCTAACTCAGATTTCCCCTCCTGGAACATCCCGTTATGGGAATACTCAGGCAGTGATGGCTCTGAGCTGCCATACAGAATTCCGCCGTGGGTGGGTCTAAAGTGATACTCGCCAACTTCCCTTAGCTAACACCTGTGCATTTCTGAGAGCCTGCCATGTGGCTTATCTCCAGGTTTGACACATTGCAGAGAATAAATCCTCTTTAAAACAGGAGAAGAGCACGTCTGAGTGTGGCAACAGTCTGAGAATGAAAGAGGAAGAGGTCTAGTAAGACAGTTGCCAGCCAGCTTCAGAGATGAGTAAATGTGTTTTAGCTCCCCTCCCACCCTGCCTTGATTTGGCTGTGCCCCGGACTGTTCTATGAGGTATAACTACTAAGCTTAGTTCAGGGTCACATGCAAATGCTTTTTTGTTGCTTTTCATAACAGCATTTCCATTTTTGTAGCTACTTCCAGGATCCTCTTAGCTGCTCTGGGCAACCCAATTGGGAATCCTGCATTACCACTGCTGGCCACAAGGGGCCCCAACCCTCCAACTGTCAGCGCCCAGGGCTGGAAAGTGGTCCCAGCTCTTCAGGGAGAGCAAGATTTTGTGGGCAGATCAGCGGCCTCCAGAGAGAGCTGCCGAGTTCAGTCACGCGCCCTGGGCCAACAACCATTAAGCACTGTGGGAGCAGTCATAACCCACATGCAGTCACTGTGTTTTGTGTTGTTACTGCAAAGAGCAGAGAACATGGCCCCAGGCAGTCTGGGTTCTGGTCTCAGCTTTGTTTCCACTGCCCGTGTGAACTTGGACATACCCCATCCCCTCTGAGACTCAGTTTCCTCATCTTCCAGGGGATGGAGTTGAAATAAAAGGATGATGGCAAGGTACAGCCTTGCCAGCAACATAAGCACCTGCAATAGCCCTTACTTCAAGGGATATCTGGGTCATCTTTGCTCTTCAGCACAAACTGCCAGCTTGCTGGAGTTTTACGTCCTTCTGCCATATTATCCTTTCCCCAGAAGCAAAAGGAGTGAAACCAGAATTCCATGCCACGGCATCTTTTAACATCAGACTCCAAGGAGCGCTCAGAGAGCTTGGTTCTCAGACTTCTGCTCGCCTGGAACACTTTATTCAAGCAAACTCTGACGTGGAAGCCCAAACAGAAAATAGCCTCACTCTTGTTAGAAACCAGGGCTCAGAGAAAGGAAGCCAGTTGTGCTGTGTCACTGGAGCTGTCCCTCCTGGGCGCATTCCCCAGAAATGACACTTAGCATGCAACTTCCTGAGACATGTGGGAACTCAGAATCATAAGGAAGAGCTACATGTACGGAAGTAGGATGTGAACCCAGGGCTTCGTATCTGCAAAGTACACATACTTGCTTTCCTGAAGGACAGCAATCCGTTCTCTCTTTCTTTCTTTCTTTCTTTCTTTCTTTCTTTCTTTCTTTCTTTCTTTCTTTCTTTCTTTCTCTATCTTTCTATCTTTATTGAGCCCTTGTCCATGCCAGGCACTATTCTAGGCCTATGCAGCTGTAAGTAAGGCAACTAGAGCATTGAACCTAGATGTGAGAGGAGGAGAAAGACATACACAAGTGATACGTGACAAGAAGAAAAATACAGCAGAGTAAAGGGTTAGAGAGTGACAGAGTGAGGGCTGCGTGTGCACCTTTCATTGGTTAAGAGTGGTGCTTCTCAGAGTGTGGCTTACATGCCCATCTGTGAACTGCTGGTTTCCGGTCTGCAGCAAAGTAAAAGAGATGTTTCTTCCGGGTTTCTGTACTTACAGGACGAACAGTGCTTGGACCAGCCCTGGTCTCTGGACCACACTTTGAATGTCCCTGGCCTAAAATATCTCTGAAACATTAGTCCAGTGCTGTGTACTGGTTTGTTATGATTTTGAATCTGCCAACAGAGCTTGTTTATGATTTAAGTGAAGTTGTTTTGATCTAAGGGTGTGTTTGTTTGCATTGGGGAGGTCATGTCAGGATGATGTCATCAAAATTGTACTTCTAAGCACTTATGGAAGAGCAACTATGAGGTCATGGACATTTAAACTTTAAATACCAAGAGTTTGTGAGGACTTACTGAGGGTGTTTGGTCTGGGCGAGGCTACTCTCTGCAGGACTTTATTTCTTTCGTCTCCTCTTTGCCCAGAACAATAGTGTAATGAGTCTCTTATTGGTATGGAGTATCTTATTACTTTATTGGCTTATTAAGAGACATTATCCTGATGCTATTGGCTTATGAAATATTATTATAAATTATAATTCCCACAGTGAACCTGTGTTAAATAAATTATTGGCAAAGACAGCCTCAGTCTCTAAGCATAGTTCTGTTGCCAACGAAACAGTCAGGACCGCTGATGAGGGTACCCTCTGTCCCAGGACCCATTCACCCCCATCTCTGCATTCCCACCTTCCCGCCACACTGCACAGGCCCCACGCAACTGTTGTCGAGGAAGACGATGGTGTCTCCCACCCTGCATACGTGATGATCCCGGGCCTGTCAGTCTTTTGTAAAGGAAGATGTTTCATCTGAGTCCATGGCCAGTTGCGAGCTTCGTGAGTGGTAGAAGTAGTCATGGGTCCCAATTCAGGCTGTGTCACTCGCTAGCCATGTGGTCTTGAAAATGTCTTGGGTATTTCTTAACTCTACAATGGGAATAATGGTGCTTTGCAGGAATAGATCAGGCACACGAGAGGCTTGACCCAGGGCCTAGACCTCAGTAAGTGGAAGCCCCCATTACTGTGTGTGCATGTGTTTGCATGCTGGTGTGCATGAATGTGTGTGCAGGAATATGTGTGTTTGCATGTGTGCATGAGCGTGTGAGTATATGTGTTTGCACGTGTGTGTGTGAGTATGTGGGTGCACCTGCACATGTGTGTGCGTGTGTGTGACATCCATCTCCTCCACCACTGTTGGAGAGTCCCTCCCAGGACCTCCTGTGGCCAGGGACACTGACGGCCTTTGCTGGGGTCTCTCACCAGATTGCCAAGGGATCATTGAGGACGTCGTCCTGCTGGGTGCGCCTGTGGAAGGAGAAGCCAAGCACTGGGAGCCCTTCCGGAAGGTGGTGTCTGGGAGGATTGTCAATGGCTACTGCAGGTCTGTCCCAACCCCAGGCCAGGAGGGAGGTGACACTTACTGAGCACCTAATATGCCCAGGCCCTGTGCTGGGGACAAAGATGTTTGAGGCCTCTGTCCTGGAGGATCCCAAGGACCGGGGGACACTGGCCTGTTAGTGTTCTGACCTGGGAAGCCTCTATCCCCATGGGATAAAGGTCTGGAAAAGGGTCTCCTTGTGTCAGGCCTGGGACCAGCCTACAGAATGATAGGAGAGGTCGGGCTAGTCACCATGATCTGGGGGAAGAGGGACATGGGTGAGTGGGACATAGACTGAAAAACAAAGATTAGGCCTCAAATGGAAGGTCTTCAAATGCCAACTAGGGACTCAGACATACATGATTCTGCAGTCCGGGAAGGCGGCGGGGGGCCTAGGCTGAGCCGGGTTTCAGTTTGGGGGCAGGAGGATAGAACAGGAAGCTGACAGCAGTGAGGCGGCCCGTACCCACACTGTGGACAGACCTCCGGCAAGAGGTGGGGGTCCTGCCATGGCTGATGGCCGTGGGCTGGAAAGGATGTAGCCCTGGTTTAGGGTTTGAGAGGAGGACTTGAGGGGTTTCAGCCAAGGCTGTGCCCCCAACTTTGAGGAGGAAGAGAAATGAAGTCCACCACTGAGACCGCAGGAGATCAGGCTAAGAAGGTGCCCGGGCCCGTCAGCCTCCGGATGAAGCAAAGGACAGGGTGATGGTGTTTTAAGAGCTCACAATTTGGAATTGCACAGACCTGGGTACCCTTGCTGGCCTCGGTTTCTCCATCAGTAAAGGAGGGATAATACTAGTTAACTCCGCCTAGAATGTCGATGACAGTTAAACAATTTATACAGCTGCACATGGTATGTACATGCAGATGATGTTACTATTTATCATCATCATCATCATCATCATCAAACAGCCACTTGGGATATTCATTCAACAGATGGGGAGTGAGTACCAACCTCATGCCTGCCACCATGCTGGGGCTACGGCAGGGAACAAGCCCCGGCCCCATGGAACCTGGCATCTGGCAGAGAAAATAGTCAGGAAAACAGAAAGCTCCAGATGGACAAGAAGCTTGTCTGCAACACCAAAATTCCAGACGCTCTGAAAACAACGGCTTTTCACCAGGTGTAGCGCCAACTCATTTAGTGACAAACTTGCCCTGAACTGATGAGAGAGATTTCTAGGCTTTTTTTCTCTGGGCCTTTGGGCTGAGTGACTTGAGGGCAGCACCCCAAACCTTACAGGTGTATTATGCGTTACACAGGGTACAAGCCAGATTACTTTCCTAAAATCTAAAACATTATTCCGAATTCTGAAATCAATAGGCCTCTGAAGATTGTGGATAAGGGACCCATAATTTGGGGTCATTGCCACAAAAGTGCAGAGTGCTGACCACGTCACCAGAGAAGGTGACATTCCAAGCCCAGATCTAATGGACAAATTTGGAATTTAAGAAGTGGTAAGGTTGGGTGACTAGTCGTTAATGACTGGCTCCATTAACACAACTTTAAAAATAACAGTTAAAAAATATATAAGGAAGTGTGGGACTTGTTGGCAAAGTGGCTGATTTAGTGGGTTATGAAGAAGTTTCCAGAAAACAGCTGGAAAGGCAGCACTAGGGCTCAGAGGAATTAGAATTACAGAGGGGTCCAGTGGGATCCTCAGCTTCCACTGAAGCCAGAGGGAAAGACAAAGTGTGGAAAAAGAAGAAATGCAGGATTCCTGGTTCTAAGGACTGTATTTCAGGGTGGGAGGAGGAAGAGGCTCCACCGAGGTTATGGACAACTCAGGATCATCCAACATACTGTGCCCGAGATCCTATGCTGGCCATAGGTATACAAAGATGGACATGATGAGACGCTTGCATCTAGTAGGAGGGACACGTATGAAAATAGACAATTATTTTTAAAAACCTAAAAATGTAATAATGCAGTGATGGGGGCAGGGAGGCAGAGTATAATAAGTATTCGACTCATACCATCTGCCAGACCCTGTCTCCCTTGTAATTATCTCCCTTAATCCTCCTCAGAACCCTATGATGTTAGAATTATTAATCCCATTTTACGAGTGCGGAAACTGAGACTCAGAAAGGTTCAGTCAAGAGGCCAATTAACTCTAATTTTTATCTAAGCCCAGCCATCCTAAGTAGGTTCCAAGACTGAATGGAACAGAATTGGAAAGTTCTTATCAATTTGATGATTTAACCCATAGCAAAAGTGTATAGTTCAGAGCTAAAGATAAAGATAACTTTAAGCCATGGATAGAGGGCATTAATCAGGACGGAAGAGTTCAGCCCATCACTTTGTCTCCATCACTCATACTCTAAGCTGAGTTCTTCGAATCAGGATATGGTAAAAGGAACAAAGAAACAAATGACAAAGAGCCATAACATATAAAGAGCTTATGTAAATCAATAATATATATGTATGTATAACAAGAAAACAGCTGAAGGATAGCTATACGGAAACTCACAGAATAAATACAAATACTCAATAAACTTTGAAAAGATGGCTAACCTCATCGTTAATGAAATAAATGAAGGTTTAAGTCAGTAAGGTACTATTTATCATCCATGAGATAATCAAACATTTGAAAATGAATAACATTCAATGTTAGTGAAGATGTGAAGAAATGAGCACTGTCATTCATACGCTGTTGGTGGCAGTTGAATTTAGTAAATCCCTTTTGGAGAACAACTGGCAATATCTACGAAAATTTTTAATTTGCTGATTTTCTGACCCCACAAATTTGACTGCTAAGATCCTGATGCACTCAGTATTCACACATACACACACACACACACAGAGGGGTGTACAAAGGGGATAGTTGTATAATTAAAAATTGAAAACCACCTAAATGACCACAAATAGAGGACTCATTCCAGGGGCAAAAGCAAGTGCAACAACATATACTGTGATTCCCTTTATGAGGGAAAAAATGTCCGCATGTGCCTATATGTACCTGTATGTCTGTCAACACACAGGATGGTCCAGAGGGATCATAAGATACTGGTAGCAGTGGCCGCCCCTAAGGAATGGACAGGCCCTGGAAGCAGGGCATATAAGAGACTTTAATTTAATGTCTTTTTTAAGTAAGGATTGTTAACAATAAAAAAAAAAAAAGAATGGACCAACCTTTGATGTCAGGTGATCCTCTGTTAAAATCTTGGCTCCACCATTCACCTATTGGGTGCATTTGAACAAACAGCTCTGAATCTCAGTAAAATGGGAATAATACTTCCTCCTGCACAGAGATTCTAGGAAAATTAAAACGAGTTTATGTAGGGAAAGGCCTGGTACTTACTAGGTGCCCAAAAAGCAATAGCAGTTATAATTACGATAGCACATGATTTTTTTGGTGCTTTTCATGAACAGCAAGGGAAAAAATTAAAATCGCATGTGCGCAATATGAAAACAACAAAATCTTATAAACCCATCTGTTCTATTGAGTACGTGAGGCTAATAAGCTCGCTTTTCAATTATTTTGTGAGATCCTGAGCCATCTCTCTAGAGAGAGGAAGGAGGAGGAAGAAGAGAGGAAAAGAGAGAAGAGGGAAGGAACATAACAGACCAAAACAATATCTGTAGTTTTTTGCTTACATTAAGCACCAACCAGAAATTCATATTCTTGGCTCCCGAAGGCATGCACCTGCTTAAACATGGAGTGAAGTGGTAGAGGGAGCATCAGGACAAAACTATCAAACTATACACCCTTATAAATTTGTAATGTACAGTAATAAAACTCTTCGCAAATCCCTTCACTTACCTTGGGCTTTCAGGAAGCTAGCTGCAGCAAGTGGTATTGCACCCTGAGGAAGCTCGAGCTCAGAGGGTCAAGTGCCTCACCAAGATCACACAGCACAACCAGGAGGTAAACTCAGGCGAGCCTGTCTCACTCCGCAGTGAGAGGGCTTTTTTTGTGAGCCCCCCAGGACTCCTTGTGGTCTCTGCTCCAGCTGCCATGTGGGGCGGGGGTGATGGTAGAAGGAGGAGCAAAGAGGACCCCTGCCCACAAGTGGCTCCCAGTCTGTGAGTAGCCAACAGGCCAGGGGGTTTGGTTATGTGATCCATGCATCAGCATTGCCTCGAGGGCCACTGGAGCATGGCTTGCTGGGGCCCAGCCCGGGGAGCTCCTGATTCAGCTCAGGATACAGGATGCAGGACTAAGGCACAGTCCTGCCCCCAGAGAGCTCTCTGCCTAGAAAAGGAAACAGACCCAGGAACGGACACACAGAGGACATGTGATCAACGTCACAAAAGAAGCATATGCCAGGCACACGCGGGTGTAAAGGAGTAATATCAGGTGGAAGGACTCAGGGGCACACCCCAGGAGAGGTGATGCCCGAGCTGAATTTTGAAAGGACCGATAGGAGCCCATCGGAGACTGGGAGGGCAGCAGAGGTCACATGCACGCGGAGGTCCAGAGCAGGAAGCATAGTTGCACCGATGCTTCCTGAGTGCTCACGTGTGAGCACACACACATGGCGTGCCCCCTCGGTGCACGCTTCTGCCCACTCTGAGAGGTAAGCTACAGAGAGGAGACTGAGGCTCAGAGGGGTCAAGCAACTCACCCAGGGTTACACAGCCAGGTAATTGACAAGGCTGGACTTGACTTGGCTCTGCGTGGTCCTGGGCATGGGCTCATGGCCCACCCCAGGCAAGAGGGGCAAGTGAAGGGCCTTGAATGCCAGTGTAGACCCTGTGGTTTGCCCAGAAGTTTAGAAGGTATGGGACCTTCTAATATACTTTCCTGTTCTGACCCTAAATGTGTATAAACAGGTACAGTTAATAGTGTTGTCATAATTAAGGTAAATAACTTAGAAGAATGATGCCAACTCTGCTCATTTGTAACTCTCTGTATCAGAAACATTTACAGACCACTCTCATACCCAGTATTGATGCACATCAGTCTTATGATTAGTTCAATAAAACAACTTGGGCTAATGTCCCTTCTTCTCCCCTTGGCCATTCATTCTTAGAAACAGTGCTTCTTGGACCCTCAATATTAAGATAATTATTGGAACTTGTAAGCGTTGCTCTCTGGAGAGAGTTAAGGAATATTCTAGAAGAGAAAGCCTGTAGGCATTGGAGCGTCATGGTTGGCTTCTAAGAGGGGAGGGCCATGGTTAGATGAGTGTTTACTAAGGGCCACTGGCTCCCACGAGGTGAGGCCAGAGCAGAGAGAGTGGGGAGGAGGCCGCAGCATTCATCCGTGGGGTTGGGGGCTGGTAGGGGTGGGGGGGCCTGATCTCAGGACCAGAGCCAAAGGGCTGGGCCTAGGGAGGGAGGGTAAGAATCAGCAGGACTCTGTCGGCCACAGGGAAAATGAGAGCCAAAACCATTGCTTTGCTGGTTTCTGGTGCTTGAGGGACAGGTGAAGATTGTGGAGAAGGAATCAGGGGCTGATGGGCCACTTTGGGACACAGCAGGAGGGACTGGAGAGGGCCCCTCCACTCCGGGCTTGGTCCGGGCTTCAGAGGGTGTTAACCACACAGGTGCCCGTGTGGTCAGAGACCACAGACGGAGCCTGGAGAGGCCACCACACCCTGGGCCCCAGCCAGCCTGGGGGCCTTGCCTGTGGCCACACAGCAGGTCCCATAGCCAGGATGGGGCCTCCTGACCCCCAGCCATCCTCCCCCAGCCCTTCTGTGAGGGAGGGCCCTTCTTTCAAACAAACGCGTGAAAATAATGGACTGAGTTGTCACACAAACCAGAGTTGGAATTGGTCTAAATAAAAGACAACCAGATGTGATAAGTTGGACTTAAGTCCTGGATGCAGAGAGGAGGACAGAAAAGTTCACATGCAGGGCCTTGCAGAGCAGTGAGGCCCAAGTGCACGGCTCTCAGCCAGCCCAGCTGAACCCCAAGGCAAAGTTCAAGGGGTCGAGAGGGAAGGCCATCTCACAGACCTCAAACCATGTCCTCCGTGGACC